>CM074736.1:102115649-102583149 GCA_037367245.1 Phrynocephalus guinanensis | reverse complement strand
TGAAAACTCCAAAGCCTATTACAGTATCACTAAAACACATCAGACTATTGATGATTAAGATTTAAGGAAGTTGTTGCTTTGGGTATAGTTGTACAACATCTGGAGACCTGAGGCGGACAATGCTCAGTTAGATAATATTAAAGTTTATTTCAGACTCAGCATATTTGATCCAGGCAGCCTTGGAGTCATGCAGAACTGTCCAAGGCTAATAAATTCGTCAAGTGATCTCTATAATAATGATTAATTTCTTTCATAACTTTCTTCATAATTAATAAAGGTTTCATTGTGGCCACTACTATTCTCTTATTGAACATCTCAGTCATTTAAATTGGGATAGGTAAAGCTCTCTCTGTTTACTTTGCTGAACAGACATTTATTTTATTTAGATAACTCTCATCATTTAAAATTATGTTGGGGATATTGACTGTCATGGAAACTACAGGTATTTCCGTGCTCTTGTCATGCAAGAGGTAAAGCTTTTTAGCTTTTGAGGTTAAAGCTCTTCTCCCTTGCTTTTTGCATTGCATGAAGATCTATAAGTGCTTTATGAACTCTAATTAGTCAAGCTTTATCAAAAAAAAAGCATTAGCAGCCTTGGTTTACTCATAGCTAAAGCTGTTTCCGCTTAATTGTCACAATATGCAGAATGTCACAAAATATAAATTTGTAAATTTACAAACACATGTTAATTATGCTACATGTCTCTTAAGGTACGAAAGTATCTATTAAGGTATGAAAGTCTATTATGCCTATTAAGGTATGAAAGTATCTTAAGGAAGACCTGCCTTCTGCTTTTTGTCCCCACCCAGAAATTTTTACAGCTGTCTCTGCGTTCAGTGCAATAAGGCATGTATGGTTTTTCTGTGATCTGGAGACCTGACATACCAGGGTTGCTGGTGACGGAAGCACTACAAGTACATTGAGATTAACATTCTTACATTCTATGTAAATCTTTGCTCTGACTGCATGAATGTGTGTAGACTTTCTGGTTGGAGAACAGATGTGGAGGTGGAGTTTATCTGTGTCCTTTTGTAGCTATGACTTTTTGAGCTCTACAGTACATTTCATACATGGGGCTATCATTCCACAATACTGTATAAACGAATTAATTCGTTCCAAATGAAATTCTGTTAAGCAAATTTTCCTTTATACAAATTTCCCATAGGAATGCATTGAAAACGGAGTAATCCCTAATCGCGACCATTTTTATGTTGTACGGATTCACCCCATAGGTGATTCTGTTAAGCAAATTTCCCCTATGTCTGGAATTTTTTATGTTGTACAGATTTGTTGTTATACAAACCGTTTGTTATGTGAGGGTCCATTGTATATGTACACATTAACTATAGGATGTAGGCAGTTTAATTTATGTACCCTCTAATTTTTCAAATTTTGAATTCTTATTCTGTAGTGAAATCGAGACTCCACATTAAGGCAAATATATTGTGAATTCTGTATTAGAAGAGGTTATTCGTGCCCAAGGCAAGTTATTTCCAATTATGCATCTCATTAAAATTTTCACTGGATGACTATTGGCCCTGTTTTACTTATGTCTAGTCATGTCACATTAATTCTCAGAATTGGATTAAGTTCCTTATCCCATCCACCATTGCTTCTTGTGGTTTATAAAACTGTGATTCTCATTGTATCTAAAAAGTATGTATTTAGTTTAAATGGCAGCTTTTGTCTTAAATAGAGGTTGAGGATTTATTTACTGTATTTAGTATCATTTGTTGACTACCTTTCTTCAATGAGGGGATTCAATATTGTTGTTGAGAATGCTGACGTTAAATGGAAGCTGTTGTAAATTAATATTTTGGGCTGTCAAGCAGATATGTCTGTGAGAGGAAACATGCAAGGGAACTTGGAAGAGTCATTGCTAAGGTTTTAACAGAGGCAAACAGCTATGATCAAGAAAACATAATCCATTGGTGAGACCTGTTTGCCATTTGGCTAGTTTCAGATCCTAAATTGATAACATGCTTGGATTTTATTAAAAATTAACACAGGGAGTACTGTTATCTAGGTAGCAAGTATCTTAAAGACATCTCAATCTTTTTTATATAGTGATCTTCTAAATTGGTTTAAGATATCTGCAAAAATGTTTTTTAAAAAAACAAGAGGTTAGTTTTTTTCTTGTGCAGTATATGTCATATGAAGGTAAAGTTAATTTTTTTTGTTAAGAACTCTTTTCTTTTAATACAGGTGCAGATTTAATTGGTGAGTTAATCAGAACTCTGAGGCATGCAATATGTCCTTGATTTGGGAATAGCCCTTCAACACAGGTCTACTGATTTTATGAATCATTCATTAAAATGGTTTAAAATTCTGCTGTTGCCCCAGTTAATCTGTCCCCCCCCCCAAAAAAAAGTATAATGCTTGAATACTTCTTTAAGGAGGGGGTCCAACAATTTTTATTGTGGATAATGGTGTATTGTAAAATTTCATGGACACATCAGAAATTGACTATTTTCTAAGGTTGAGAATTCTAGCGTAGCGTTTTAGTTTGTAACTCATAGGTTCTCTTAAGTTGGTGTTTTAGACAGCTCCCATTGGTTGACAACACAATTTATAGATAGCACTAATGAAAGATTTCAGAGATGCCTGGAAAAAAATTCAGCCTGCAAATTCTTGAGTAAACTGACATTATAATACCAGAGACTAAAAGTTTGCCCAACAGTTCTATATTATCTGTACCTTCAGGGATCTACAGAATCCCCTTTGTCGGAAAAATTTTAAATCTTCAGTTAGCTTTAATTGATACAACAGAAAATATATTCTTACAAAACTATGAGGGAAGCTATTTAATGTTCCTTAAGGGAAGGATTTTTTTAATATGGAAAACCTGTTATGCTCCACATATTATTCACTCTCCTACCTATCTATTTTACAATTGCTTTCGTTCTTTGATCTGAGCTATCAATTTTAATTGAAGTGTGTTCTGCCTTCTCTTGTGATGTAAAAGATATTTGCATTTCTCTGTCTTTCATAAAAAAAACCCTATCCAAATGTTATTTTTCTTCAAATTTGAACCATTGGGATCCCCCCCCCAAAAAAAAATACAGTTTCAAGAGGAGGGACAGAAGGACACCCTTCTGTCACCTTTTTATTAATGAAATATCATGGTTTTTGAAAGACCTATCCTTTGAGCTCAAGAGTTCGTGATCTTGTCCGTGAACTGATAAACTGGGAGGCTCTTCAGGAGTCTGCAGTCTTTGCCGCTCTGTTGTTTATATATTGTATTCCTGTTTTTATCGGGGGTTGGATTTCATATTATCTTGTCAGCCCCTGCCAACTTCATAATTTTATGATTCAATTATTATTATACTGGCTAGATAGCTCAGTGGTTTATTTGTCTGCTGCAGAGGCACTTGGGAGGTTGATTCCCCACTGTGTCTTTAAGTAGAACCAGCCTGGGTAATCTTGGGCAAGCTGTGAAGTCCTAGGATGCCTCCAGAAGAAGGGATGCTTTCCAGATGCTTCCAAAATTGCATACAAGTAAGTAATCACAGAGTGGGGTTGGTGTCAACAATCTAGGTGGAGAGATTCCAAAAAGTGGACTTCCATTTATGTTACAAAGATCTACTCCTTAATCCATTGCAATCTGAATTTTGAATGTTGTACGGTTTTGGTAAGTACAGTACGTAATCCTGTATCTGATTATGTAGGGGCTTACAAACTTACTTTTAAACAGGAGTTACTAACATGACTTGATTTTCTCTGAAGTGGATTCCTTTTACTCACTGTCTGAATTTTTGTGTTCCATTACTTCTTACTTTTGTGCTTTTTCATCCTTATTTAAATTTTAAAAAGTAAGAATATCCTAAACATGGAAAATAGTTCCCCCAAATGCCCCCAATTATTTTGCCCTTTATTTCATAAAAGCAGGCCCAAAACTTTCTTTCTTTCTTTCTTTCTTTCTTTCTTTCTTTCTTTCTTTCTTTCTTTCTTTCTTTCTTTCTTTCTTTCTTTCTTTCTTTCCTGCTAACTGAAAGAATAATATATTCCAAGTACTGATTTTATTTATAATGTTGTTACTTTCATTTCTGGTGTCCTTCTTTAGATGTCTGCTGTGAGATAGACAGCTTTAGATGACATTTTATAGCTGCCACAACTTATTAATGTGATGGTGTACATTTAAAAAAAGGTAAAATCTGATATAATTTTGTTAAAAAGTGACATGTTATTTAAGGATGTTGTCCTATTGCATGGTACAATAGGGTTAATAAAGCTCATGGACATAAAATTCAGAAAATAAATTAATTATTTGCATCTCTGATACTGTGGATGATGTGGGACAGACACCTGTTCTTCAACTTATTTTTTCAAAAAGAGAATCTGAAGATTTGAGACAGATGATGAGACCAAGAAATGAAATTCTAGGTCTTATTTGCTAATTATACATGAACAAATCACCAGATGCAGGGTGTATGCACCCTGTAGTTCTTAAAGAATTCAGACATAGTTCATCTGATAACAAAAATATGTACTGTATTTTTTGCTGTACAAGACACACTTTGCCTCCTTAAAAGTAAGTGGAAATGTCTGTGTGTCTTATAGAGCAAA
Organism: Phrynocephalus guinanensis; assembly: GCA_037367245.1. Classification (NCBI taxonomy): domain Eukaryota; kingdom Metazoa; phylum Chordata; class Lepidosauria; order Squamata; family Agamidae; genus Phrynocephalus; species Phrynocephalus guinanensis. The sequence goes on along the minus strand of CM074736.1, from coordinate 102,578,583 downwards.
TACAGTAGTCCCCACTACATATATATAAAGAACATTTTCATTTAGAGAGAAATTATGTGCACGGAGCCTCTTCCGTCCCCTGCTGCAACCTGGATTCCACTGTTCTAATCACCTCATTTGCAAAGAGGTCTCCTCCATGGACCCTCTACCCTCCCCTTCTGCAGCCTGGATCCCCCAGTCCCAATCACCTCATTTGCAAAGAAGGAGCCTCTCCCATCCCTTGCTGCAGCTGGGATTCCACAGTCCCAATCACCTCAATTGCAAAGAGACTTCCTCCAGGGAGCCTCTCCCCACCCCTTCCCTTCTGCAGCAATATTCCCCAATCAAAAATCACCTTGTTTGTAAGGTCTCCTACACGAAGCCTTTGCCCTCTCCTTTTGCAGTCAGGATTCTGCCGCCATGAAACCTTAGGTTAAACATTTTTGTTGTTTTCCTCCTCTAAAAACTAAGTGTGTCTTATGGTCAGGTGCATCTTATTGAGCAAAAAATATGGTAACTTGTCCTGTGTACTGATGTATTGATGGCCAGTACAACACTAGGATTCAAAAAACAACATTAAGAAAGGGTCCATGAAATTACAGTTGAGTTAGTTTACTGTTTGCTTGGACTCTTTTGCTGAAAAGTGTTTTTAGTTAATGAAAATTATTATCAGGCACATAGTAGGAATATTTCTGAAAAAGAATTGCCATAGCTTCTGTGCCTTACTACTTTAGTGTACTGTATTCTGAAAACAGTTGCCTCAGTCTGGACTATCTTATAAATGGGGCACATTTCTACTTTTGTGTCCCAGTTGATCAGTAAGGCTACAAAATAAAACAGGCTGAACTGTGCTTTCATCGTTGTAAGGCTAATTACACTGGTAACAATGAGGCCTGTAATAAGACTTCCTGGGGTAGGAACTGGCAAGCCACCCCAGTATCCCTGCCAAGAACATCCCATGGACAGAAACAAAAGGCTAAAAGATATGACGCTGGAAGATGAGACCCTCAGGTCGGAAGGTGTCCAACATGCTACTGAGGAAGAGCGGAGGACAAGTACAAGTAGCTCCAGAGCTAATGAAGTGGCTGGGCCAAAGCCGAAAGGACGCTCAGCTGCAGACGTGCCTGGAAGAGAAAGGAAAGTCCAATGTGTTGCATAGAAATATACTGCATAGGAACCTGGAATGTGAGATCTCTGAACCAGGGAAGCTGGATGTGGTCAAACGTGAGATGGAAAGAATAAACATTGACATTCTGGGCATCAGTGAACTTAAATGGACAGGAATGGGTGAATTCAGTTCAGATGACTATCACATCTACTACTGTGGGCAAGAATCCCATAGAAGAAATGGCGTAGCCCTCATAGTCAACAATAGAGTGAGAAAAGCAGTGCTGGGATAAAACCTAAAAATGATAGAATGATTTCGGTACAATTCCAAGGCAGTCCTTTCAACATCACAGTAATCCAAGTTTATGCACCAACTACTGGTGCTGAAGAGTCTGAGATTGACCAATTTTATGAAGACTTTCAAGAACTTCTAGAACTGACACCAAAGAAAGATGTTTTTCTCATCATAGGGGATTGGAATGCTAAAGTAGGGAGTCAAGTGATAAAAGGAATAACTGGCAAGTTTGGCCTTGGAGTTCCAAATGAAGCAGGGCAAAGGCTAATTAAGTTTTGTCAAGAGAACAAGCTGGTCATTGCAAACACACTTTTTCAACAACACAAAAGGTTACTCTACACATGGACATCACCAGATGGACAATACCAGAATCAGATTGACTTAAACTGAAGAAAGTAGGGAAGATCACTGGGCCAGTCAGGTATAACCTAAGTCAAATCCCATATGAATACACAGTGTAAGTGAAGAATAGATTCAAGGAACTAGATTTGGTGGACAGAACACCTGAAGAACTATGGATGGAGGCTTGTAACATTGTATAGGAGGCTGCAATGAAAAATATTCCAAAGAAAAGAAAATGCAAGAAAGCAAAGTGGTTGTCCAACGAGGCCCTACAAATAGCGAAGGAGAGAAGGGATGCAAAATGCAAGGGAGAAAGGAAAAGATACAGAAAATTGAATGCAGACTTCCAAAGAATAGCAAGGAGAGACAGGGCGGCCTTCTTGAATGAACAGTGCAAAGAAATAGAGGAAAACAACAGAAAAGGAAAAACCAGAGATCTGTTCAAGAAAATTGGAGATATTAAAGGGGCATTTCGTGCAAAGATGGATATGATAAAGGACAAAAATGGTAGGGACCTAACTGAAGCAGAAGAGATCAAGAAGAGATGGCAAGAGTATACAGAATTATATCAGAAAGATCTGGATGTCCCTGATAACCAAGATAGCGTAGTTGCTGACCTGGAGCCAGACATCCTGGAAAGTGAAGTCAAGTGGGCCTTAGAAAGCATTGCAAACAACAAGGCCAGTGGAGGTGACGGTATTCCAATTGAACTCTTTAAAATCTTAAAAGAGAATGCTGTAAAGGTGCTGCATACGATATGCCAGCAAATTTGGAAAACCCAGCAGTGGCCAGAGGACTGGAAAAGATCGGTCTACATCCCAATCCCAAAGAAAGGAAACGCCAAAGAATGCTCCAACTATCGCACAATTGCACTCATTTCACACGCTAGCAAGGTTATGCTCAAAATTCTACAAGGCAGGCTTTAGCAGCATGTGGAAAGAGAACTTCCAGAAGTACAAGCTGGATTTCGAAGGGCAGAGGAACTAGAGATCAAATCGCCAACATGCGCTGGATTATGGAGAAAGCCAGAGAGTTCCAGAAAAACATCTACTTCTGCTTCATTGACTATGCCAAAGCCTTTGACTGTGTAGACCACAACAAACTATGGCAAGTCCTTAAAGGAATGGGAGTGCCTGACCACCTTATCTGTCTCCTGAGAAATCTATATGTGGGACAAGCAGCAACCGTCAGAACTGGATATGGAACAACTGACTGGTTTAGAATTGGGAAAGGAGTATGACAAGGCTGTATACTGTCACCTTGCCTATTTAACTTATATGCAGAGTACATCATGCGAAAGGCAGGTCTGGATGAATCACAAGCCGGAATTAAGATTGCCGGAAGAAATATCAACAACCTCAGATACGCAGATGATACTACTCTAATAGCAGAGAGTGAGGAAGAATTAAAGAACCTCTTAATGAGGGTGAAAGAGGAGAGTGAAAAAAATGGGCTGAAGCTCAACATCAAAAAAACTAAGATAATGGCCACCGGTCCCATCACCTCCTGGTAAATAGAAGGGGAAGAAATGGAGGCAATGACAGAGTTTATTTTCTTGGTCTCCTTGATCACTGCAGATGGCGACTGCAGCAACGAAATAAAAAGACGCCTGCTTCTTGGGAGGAAAGCAATGGCAAACCTAGATAGCATCCTAAAGAGCAGAGACATCACTTTGCCAACTAAGGTCAGGATAGTCAAAGCTATGGTTTTTCCAGTAGTGATGTATGGAAGTGAGAGCTGGACTATAAAGAAGGCTGATTGCCGCAGAATTGATGCTTTTGAGCTGTGGTGCTGGAAGAGAGTCTTGCAAAGAGATCAAACCTATCCATTCTGAAAGAAATCAACCCCGAATGTTCACTGGAAGGACAGATTTTGAAGCTGAGGCTCCAGTACTTTGGCCACCTCATGAGAAGAGAGGACTCCTTGGAAAAGTCCCTGATGCTGGGAAAAATCGAAGGCAAAAGGAAAAGAGGATGACAGAATGAGATGGTTGGATGGTGTCATCGATGCAACCAAAATAAATTTGACAGAACTCCGGGAGGCAGTGGAGGATAGGAAGGCCTGGCGAGCTCTGTTCAATGGGGCCACAAAGAGTCGGACACGACTGAACGACTGAACAACAAATTCTGAAAACAACAATATGCCTGTGGTTAGCTGGGTATTTTTATTGATTTTGTAAACAGCTTTTGATAGTCCCTCAGCAAAGGTTTCTGAACAAACGTAGTAGTAAGGGAAGATGACAAGACTTCTTACAGATAGTAAAGTGGCTATAAAATAGGAAGTAGACAGCTGTCATATTTGGACACTTCAGTGGATTGACATTGGTCTCCCTAATATAAGGATACAATTTTAATAACAATTTTGTTGCAGAATGAATTATAGGCGGATATTAAAAGGCCATAGTTTGGATTGTTTTCAGAAGAAAAGTATTGTTGCACCATAAGGAATGAATCCCTGCATTAGGTGACCGATCTGCCAGCTGGTGCTACCCTTCCAGTCCAACACTGGACAAATAAGGATGAGTGACTTATCATAGAATCATAGAGTTGGAAGAGACCTGAAGGGCCGTCCAGTCCAACCCCCTGCCATGTAGGAATCCTCATCGAAGTACCTCCGACAGATGGCCATCCATTCTCTGTTTAAAAACGTCCAAAGAAGGAGACTCCACCACCCTCAGTGGCAGCTTATTCCACTGCTGAACAGCTCTGTCATGAAGTTCTTTCTAATGTTCAAATAGAATCTCTTTTCCTGTAGCTTGAAACCATTGCTCCATGGAAAACAAGCCAATCCCTCTCTTCAATATGACAACCTTTCAAATATTTAAATATGGCTATCATATCCCCTCTCAACCTTCTTTTTAAGACTAAACATTCCCAGATCCTTAAGCTGCTCCTCGTAAGACATGTGTTCCAGACCTTTAACCATCCTGGTTTCCCTCCACTGGACCTGCTCGAGATTGTCAACATCATTTTAAAATTGAGGGGCGCAGAACCATACATAGTACTCCAGGTGGGATCTGACCAAAGCAGAATAGAGTGACACTATCACCTCCCTTGCTCTAGAAACTATGCTTTTTGCTGATGCAACAAGAATTGCATTGGCTTTCTTGGCTGCTGTGTCACACTGCTGACTCATGTTCAATTTGTGGTCCACCCAGACTCCCAGATCCCTTTTACAGGTACTATTCTCCAGCCAGGTGTCTGCCATCCTACATATATACAATTCATTTTTTTCCTTCCTAGATGCAGGACCCTACATTTATCTCTGTTGAAACTCATGCTATTTGCTTTGGCTCAGCACTCTAATCTGTCAAGGTCATTTTGGATTTTTATCCTGTCCTCTAGGGAACTAGCCACCCTCCCAATTTGGTATCATCTGGAAATTTAATCAGTCTACTCTCTATCCTTCATCCAAGTAATTAATAAAGATGTTGAATAGCACTGGACCCAGAACAGAACCATAGGGCACCTCACTGGTCACCCCTCTCCATGCTGAGGAGAAGCCATTTACGATCACCCTTTGCGTACGATCAGTCAACCAATTACAGATCCACCTAAGAGTAGCATTATCCATGCCACATTCTACTAACTTCTTTGTGAGTATGTCAAGGGGAACCTTATTGAAGGCCTTACTGAAATTAGGATAAACAGTATCCTCAGCATTCCCCTCATTCTCCAGGCCTGTAACTCTATCAAAGAATGAGATCAAATTAGTCTGGCATAACTTATTTTTGAGAAACCCGTGTTGACTTATAGTAATGACAACATTGCTTGTTAAATAATTACAGACTGTCTGCTTAATAATCTGTTGTAGAATCTTTCCAGTAATAGATGCCAAGCTGACTGGGTGGTAATTATTTGGGTCCCCCCCTTTTGAAAATGGGGACAGCATTTGCCCTCCTCCAGTCTCTGGGGACTTCCCCTGTTCTCCAGGACTTCTGAAAGATTATTGCCAATGGTTCTGAAATTTTCAGTACTTCTACCAGTTCTTTTAATATCCTTGGGTGTAATTCATCTGGCCCCGGAGATTTAAATTCATTTAGGGTTTCCAGGCATTCCTGTACTACCTTCCTACCTATTCTATGCTTATGTGGTTATATATACCTTCTAGCTTCCTTCTACTGGCCAGTTTTGGAAATTACAGTTTGGAAATACATATTTATGTGGGTTTTATTTAACATTTTAAATATTTTCTGACTACATTTCATTTCCTTAAATGTAATCTTTTATCCTGATGTGTTTTTTAAACAGTATTTTGGAGGATGTGGGTAAACATGTTCAGAATGATGCAAAGTGTTGCCCTTGCTGAAATACAACAAAGCATTTTGCATTTTCTTTGTTAAATCCTCCTCATACCTCAACTAGAATTCTATAAGGATATAGAACATTCACATGGCCCTTTTACACTCTAGTTAGCCCCTGCTGATATAAATCAAACACACTGTCCTCTTATTATTTGTCAGGTTTCAAAACTCCAATTTTAATCACTTCATACAGGTATCTAATTTGAATCAGACTGGCAAGCTGCAGGGCTCTTGTGCTTGTTTAATTGGTATCTTTCTCATCACATTTGAATGAAGTTGCACATGCACTGCAGGACATCAGTAGAGACAACTGAATAGTCAAGGCTGTCACTCTGGAAACAGGATGGTGAGATGCAGCCAAGCTAAAGAAAGCTAGGGTCAGATAGATCTTTTGTGTCTGTATTTCTGTCTGTTTGGACAGGTTGTGCAGTTCTATGAGACTAGTTTGGCAGCGACTAATGCCAGATTCGCTGGTTTTGGCATTGTTTCAAGACCCACTATTTGTGTGTATATATTAATAGTTTCAACTGAAGTGCAAATAGATTGAGGAGGCAATTGAACCTGCATAGTACAGTATATTATTGTATACAAGGCATGGTTTGGCTTGATCTGTACTGTAATGGATTGTTGAGCTCTTGGGCAAAAAAAAAGTTCAATTTCAGATGCTAGCTATCAGAGTGTACAAGGGTGACAGCATGAAGATGTTGACATATTGAGAAGCTTCATATTTCCTTCAGGAACATTACCATTTGCATCTTCTATTTTAAAATGTCCTGCTTGAAACAAGTTCTTGCATCCTGAACCCCCCATTTCCGTATTCTTTTAGCCACTAGACTATTTATATGGCACACTTCAGGATTCTTCCTCCTATATAAAAATTGCATTTACTGAGACCATTGGATCTCTCTTTCAGCAGACTGAAGATCTGTTAATGAATCCCTTATGAAAACTACATCAGATGGGAAGACACAAGGTCTTTTCTGTTGTTGCTGGAAAATTTTGGAGCTGCCACTTCCTCAGGGTTTTTTAAAAAAAAACACACAGTAAGGTTTTCCTTCCGCAGGATCTTGGTTAATGAAAAACGGTGCTAGTGCAAGTTGCCCCAGTCTCACTTCGCTCCTTCTACCAGTGGTACTGGTTTCATTAGAAGTAAAAGCATAGCATTACATCCACAATGGGAGTTCTGGTTTGTCACTCCCTTAACAAACCAGACTCTGAAGTTGAGTTATAGTTTCTGGCTGACATGGAGGTTCTATGATAATAATCAAGTTCACAGTAACACTAAGAATGTTTCTTCAGAGTGAGCTGCTGGTAACAGAAAGCATTTTAGCTGCCAACAGGAGGCACGGGGAGACACTGAGTAAAGCAACGGGTACTGCTTTATATGTCATACCAGAATGCTTGTTTGTGCTGATTATGTTGGATTTGTCTGTGAACATTCTCAGTCATCCAGGTGAGTTTATCTGGAAGTTGAGTCCTCGCAACTGGAATTCTTTTTCTTGAGAGATTGAAACATTTTGCTGCTCATCCAAACAGCTTTGTCAGTCTGAAGAAAGCTAGTTGCAAGTCATCCATGTTATAGTTCACTTTGACCTCTTGTCACTCTCGTCTGAAATAGGCTCGTCTGAAATGAGGAGACCTGTAATGGTAATTTCATTGCTTCTTGTGTATAGAGCTGGCAACTTCATTCTAATCTAGACTGTTATAGTTACATTTGACTTGATTCAGAAAGTGCTTCTGCATATTCGGGAATCTTTCTCTGCTTATTTGAGTGAATGTACATGCACTGCATTTGGTTCCCACATGATTCTGCTAAGTTGTGGAGGAATTATCCATGCGAGCATTACATTTCCTCTGGAAACCTGCAGTTCTGGCATAGGTACCTGCTTTGAAATCTGTTTAACCCACAGGGAAGCTGATTACAGGCCTCAGGCCAGCAGTGAAGCTCTATATGGGATGAATGTGTTTTAGTGGTAATCGTACTGTGCCTGTAACATATAAATTGGTGTTAAGAACTGGTATCTTCAAAGGGAATATTCAAAGAACCACACTAGTATAAACCCACTTATTTTTCTTCTGGTTTTAGAACTAAAATCTAGCTACTAAATCTAGATAGTCATTGTTAATGTATCATTTCCCTCAAATCACATGCACATAAGTCTGACTGCTAGGGCTGGTTACACTAATTGGTTGTCATGACAAGAATGTTGTTAACTCCGAGAAGACTGTTTCTGAATAACAGAAGGGTTGAAATAAAAGGTTCAGTCTGCCTTCAAGTGGTATATAATTCTCACTGTGCTTTTTTCAAATTGTACTAAGCTCAAACAAGAGTCTTCCTATTAACAATGATACTTGATACTTTTAGGTGGCCCATGCTGAGTTGATTGCCTTAGATCCTTTTGTAGCTGCTGTTGTTACTAATATATATTTTGGTAGCTGATAATGTGTAGTTCAGAAAACAGATATTTCTTTGTTTACACAGCACCAATACTGTTACAGAATTACAAGAATCACAGCTAGAATGTTTGATTTCAATTGTCTCTTCCATATTGGTGAATTTGTACTATGTTTGCTTTAAGATTCCTTGTGTTAACTACTAGGTCTTTTGGTCCCTGGCCTACTTTCCCACTGAATACATGCTGTGGGGAAAGAATGTTAATCTACAATAAAGGAAGTTAAAAAAATAAAAAAAATGTGTAGAGCAAATTAAACATTAAGATAGTCAGTAAAACAAAAGTTAGTATATATCAAATAGAAGGAACCAGACGAGATGGTTAGACACACAGGTAATCAGGAAGTAGAGTATGGGTTAAAGTTAAAATGAGAAAATGCAGAGTAGGTAAGATAATTACTGTATATACTCGAGTATAGGTCGACCCGAGTATAAGTTGGGCCCCCTAATTTAAACCAAAAAACTGGGAAATTTTATTGACTCAAGTATAAGCCTAGGGTGGGAAATGCAGCAGGGCCTGGCAACTCCTCCTTTGTGAGCTGTGTGTGTGTGTGTGTGATGTTTAAAATGACTTTTAGCCACCGAGGCAAGTGCTTGAGTTGGTGGCTAAAAGACATTTTAAACATTGTTTTAAAATGACTTTTAAAAAAGTCATTTTAAACATGGGGGGGGGTCATGAGAAGTGGCACACAATATTTAAAATGACTTTTAGCCACCGACCCAAACTTGCCTCAGTGGCTAAAAGTATTGACCCGAATATAAGCCAAGGACCCCCCTTTTCAGCCCAAAATTAGGGCTGAAAAACTAGGGTTATATTTGAGTATATACAGTAATTGCACAATAGATACTTTTGCTTGAACTTACATAAGTAGACAGTCTGAAAAACGAAGTCAGAGGCAATGAGCCATCATTTTTTTTAAAAAAAAGGTCAGTTGGGATGTAGCATTTGCCACAGTATTTTTAAATTAGTAAATATGATGACAAAATAAGCAATTTGTTAATTTCAAGCTAATTGGTGAAAACTAGAGATGGGAATATATTTAAAATTGAATTGAAATGTATTCAAAAATAAATTTATTTGTATTGATATGAATTGATAACCCCCATATATTACAAATGGATGAGCTTTTAGCTATCTTTGATTTGTCAATTTTTTGGGCTATAAAATGGGCCGTAAGGTACCTAGAGAATCCAACATTGGACGGAAACATTCCCCAACTCTCCTCTACAATCACTCTAACTTTTGTGGAGATTTTTCATATCTGTGTTATGCATCCCAAATAGCTCCTCTGAGAAAGTTTCTTTTAGGTACCACGAAACATCAAACTTGTAGAGAAGCCTCCTTTGTCTGTCCTCTACAATATCTCAAAGTTTGGTGAAGATATGGTTTCCCCAAGGCAGTGGCCAGAGGACAGTTTCCTAGGGCCCCCCATTTTGTGGGTATATAACGCAGATGTCGGAAAAGCAGTCTTCACCAAATATTGCAAGATTGCAAAGGAGTGTTGAGAGACACCCCTCTGCAAGTTTCGTGACTCTAGGTGCCTGGTGGGGCACTTTCCTGAGGGTGCCCTATGGGGCGGTCGTAGATAACTATGACATCCAGATCCAAACTTCACCAAACCTGGGGTGGGGCTTGTAAAAACAGAGGAAGCTTCCCTGCAATTGTGGTATCTCTTAAATGCCCCAGGGACTTTTTAGAGGGATTTAAAGTAAATAATGAATTGACAAATTGATGTGTTGATTTGTTAGGGAAAAAATTGTAAATTCATGATTTGTCAGCTTTGACAAATCACAAATCAAAATGAATCGCAATTTTTTTGATTTGTACCCATCTCTGTGCAAACCATTGCTAAAAATAAAAAATATCAACCTTACAGAAAGTTCAGACATGTTAAAGTAGAAACAACATGGCTTCTTGAAAAGCAAGTCTTAAATGAATAAACTGGGTAGAGTTCTTTGAGGCCATCTGAAAGTCTGTGGATGATGGAGTTAATTGGTAGATATTGCTAGAAATGTAAAATTCCTGAAGGGAATGATTCTAATGATTCATAGAAAACCTGAAGCTTGAGCAGCAGATTTCTCCAAATTGGGTGTTATGCAGCAAAATGGCAAGTGTGGTTCATGTATAAAGTAATGCAGCTGGATAGGGAAATAAAATTTCATATGTACATGGATGAATTCTTTACTAATCATAAACAATTAAAAACATGTGGGGATTGTGAAAATTAGCCGAATTAAAATTTTGATCTAGAATGTGATAGCTATGAAAAAGATAAATTCCTTATTATTATGGAAAGGACTGGTATACAGTATAACACAGCCAATGTTGCAATAAATCCAAATAAATTTATGGTGTGGCAACATTGGAGTAAGGTACCCAATGTGGAGTAGTGGATAGAGTGACAGACTACTAGGACTTCAAGTCCCCATTTGACCATGGAAATTCATGAGGGACTGTGTGGCTTTGATACAACCACTCCTTAAATATCTCACTTACCTTGAAAATCCCATTAAAGTCACTGTAAGTCAGATTTATTTATTTATTTATTTATTTATTTATTTATTTATTTATTTATATTGTATGCCGCCCACTACCCAGAGGTCTCTGGGCAGCTCACAATAAAAATAAACAATTAAAATATCAAAACTACAATGAAATTAAAACAATAAAATATATAAATACAATACATTAAAACACAACACTAAAATTGCCATCAGGACCCACAACCATCAGTTAAAAAACTTCTGGAACACAAAGGTTTTTACCTGGTGCCGAAATGTCATCAACGTTGGCGCCAGGCGGGTCTCACACGGGAGGGCATTCCATAGTCTGGGGGCAGTTGCCGAAAAGGGTAACTAACCCTAACCCTGTACCTCCAAGCCATCCCTTTGACCTCCTTGAGGGATGGCTCTTTCAGGAGGGCTCCCTGGCTAGATCTTAATTGCCAGGTGGGTTCATATGGAAGGAGGCGGTCCTTCAGGTATTTAGGTCCTAAGCCATTTAGGGCTTTATATGTCAAAACAAGCACTTTGAATTGGGCTCAGGCAGCAACTAGTAACCAATGAAGGTTATACAGAATCGGCGTGATGTGTTCCGTGGCAGCCCTGCCACTCACCACCCAGGCTGTACGATTCTGAACCAGTTGCAATAGCTGAACTGTCTTCAAAGGCTGCCCCATATAAAGTGCATTGCAGTAATCAATACGGGATGTTACCAGTGCATGCATAACTGTCATGAGGCTCTGTTCGTTCAGGTAGGAACGCAGCTTATATATTTTCCGGAGCTGGAGAAAGGCACCCCTGGCCACTGAGTCCACCTGGGCTTCCAGGGTCCAGGAGCATCCCCAAGCTATGGACCCTGTCCCTTAGGGGGAGTGCAACCCCGTCCAGGACAGAGAAGTGGCCCTCTAACGTGTCCAGTGAAGCACCCACTAATAGCACTTCCATCTTGTCTGGATTGAGTTTCAATTTATTAACCCTCATCCAGTCCATTATCTTCTCCAGACACAAGTTCAGCACAGAAACCACCTTGCCTGGATTGGTGGAAAATGAGAGGTAGAGCTAAGTATTGTCAGCATATTGCTGACTCCTCAGCCCAAACCTCCTGATGACCTCTCTACCTCCATGTAGATGTTAAACAGCATGGGCTTTAGTATTGAGCCCTGTGGAACCCCATGATGTAAACTCCATAGGGCAGAGCTTCTATCCCCAGCACTACCTTCTGGACACGGTCAGTCAGGATGGAGAGGAACCACTGCAAGACAGTGCCTCCAACTCCAATCCAGATCCAGCTTGACAGCACATAATACACACAACATGGAGGACAGTACACAGTTTAGATTACTATGTCTAAAAGAACACATAGAACTGGAAAATTTGTAGAAAATATTGACCAATATAATCAAGGGACTATAGTATCTATCTATCTATCTATCTATCTATCTATCTATCTATCTATCTATCTATCTATCTATCTATCTATCTATCTATCTATCTATCTATCTATCTATCTAAATATTTTTACTCCACCCTTCTCCTTGGAAAAGGAGCCAAGGTGGCTTACAATAATGAAGGATGATACACAGTCCAGAACATTTAAGACATATTGAAGTTAAGAACAGGGAATTTGAAGAGGCATCTTAGAATATTAAAAGGTAACATTAGAGTTACAAAGAGCACACAAAAAGAAAGGAAAAATCCAATTATGGGGGCTGAAAAGCAACATGAAAAGCACTAGTGTTCTTATTTATTTATTTATTTATTTATTTATTTATTTATTTATTTATTTATTTATTTATTTATTTATTTATTTAAGTACTTATATCCCACTCCATCTTCCCCAACGGGAACTCTGGGCGGCTTACAACGTAAAAGCATAAAAGGCTTAAAAGCTAAAGATAGCAAAGCCACCAGGCAAGGGCGGCGGGGGGCAAGATGGCGGCAAACAATTAGGACCAGGGAAAAGGAAGAGGAACTAACTAATAAGGTCACCATATGCTTCTTTGAAGAGGAAGGTCTTCAGAGCCCTCTTAAAGGCGGGCAGGGACTCCAGCAGGAGCAGCTCAGGAGGAAGATGGTTCCAGAGCGAGGGCCCCACCACAGAGAAGGCGCGGTTCCGCGTACGCGTTTTCCGCGCCTCTCTGGGTGTGGCCACTCTCAATGAGCGCGCCTGCGACGATCTCGTGGGTCTGGATCCGGATGCTCTCAGGGAGATGCGCTCCGCCAGGTATCCTGGTCCCAAGCCGTGGAGGGCCTTGAAAACCAAGACCAAAACCTTGAACCTGATCCGGAAGACAACAGGGAGCCAATGCAGGCGGACCAGGACTGGGGTGATGTGCTCGTATCTACGAGCACCCACCACCAGCCTGGCCGCCGCATTTTGCACCCGTTGTAACCTCCGGACCAGGGCCAAGGGCAACCCCACGTAGAGGGCAGGGAGGACTCATCAAGGTACTGACGGATCTGGGCGATCCTGCGGAGATGGAAGAAAGCGGCCCTGGAGACGGCCATCACCTGGGCTTTTATTTTTTTTATTTATTTCTTGGATTTTTATACCATCCATCTGGTAGTGAGGTCACTTATGAAATCAGTCAATTCAATCATATATGGTAATCCATACAAAGTAATATAGTATGTAGCCCCTCATTCAGGGAAAGCTTGCCTGAAGAGGAAGGTCTTTGCCTGCTTCCGGAAAGATAGCAGAGATGGGGCAGTCCTGGTCTCCAGCAGGAGGGAGTTCCAAAGTCCGGGAGCAGCAACAGAGAAGGCCCTTTCATGTATTCTTATGAGACTAACCTGTGAAGGTGGCGGGATGGAGAGAAAGGCCTCTCCTGATGACCTTAGTAGCCGAGCTGGTTACTGTGATATTCAATCATTGAGGCAGCTTGGACCCAGGCCATTTTGTGCTTTGTAGGTTAAGGTCAGCACCTTGAATTGTGCCTGATAGCTGATTGGCAGCCAGTGGAACTGCTTTAGTAGGGGTGTAATGTGATCTCTGTAACCTGCCCCAGTCAGCAATCTGGCCGCTGCGTTCTGGACCCATTGAAGTTTCCTGAGATTTTCCATCGGTAGCCCCACATAGAGTGCATTACAGTAGTCCAACCAGGAGGTCACTAGGGCATGTGTCAGAGTGCCCAGAGCAGGTTTCTCAAGAAACGGGCATTTTAATTTTAATTTTGATTTTGCAAATGCACACATGTCTACAGCTGTGACCTGGGCGTCTAGGCTCTAGGATGAGTCCAGGAGCACCCCCAAGCTATGCTCCTCTTTTTTTCATTGGTGGGTGATCCTATCCAGTACAGGTTGCATCCCTATCCCTTGATCTCATTTTTCACTGACCAGAAGCACCTGTGTCTTCTCTGGGTTTAGTTTCAGTTCTTCCTCATCCAGTTCATTACCGAAGCTAAGCACTGATTTAAAGTCGGAATAGCTTCCTTGGAATCAGGAGGTGATGAGAGGTAGAGTTGAGTGTCATTGGCATACTGGTGACACGTCACCCCAACACTCTGAATAATTTTCCCCAGTGGTTTCATATAAATGTTAAAGTGGATAAAAGAAACCCCCACCCCATAATTCTAGAAATAGAAGATCATCTAATGAAATTGTTTGGCAGGATATTCTGAATAGGCAAGAAGAAATACTTGAATGAGTAAATAATTTGTGGAATTTGCTACCCCAGTTTGTGTTGATGACCACTAGCTTAGAAGATTTTAAGAGGTATTTAGATACATAAAAGCAAATCAAATCAAATTGTTCTGCTTATATACTGCCCCATAGCACTTCAAGTAAACTCTCTGGGCGGTTTAGAGTTTAATTATGCAGGCTACAAATTGCTGGGTACTCATTTTAACAACCTCAGAAGGATGAAAGGCTGAGTCAACCATGAGCCTGCTACCTGGGATAGAATCCCATTTCGTGAGCACATTTGTAGCTGCAGTACAGGCATTTAACCACTGCACCACGAGGCTATAAACTATCCTTTGTAGATAGTTTTGCCTGTGCCTTCTGGTCATCAGAGCTACATACAGCCCCCTCGTTTCAGGCAATATGTGCCTGAAGCTGCTGGAGAGGACTAGAAGAGAGCTTTGGTGTCATGCTCTACTTGTACAGTGGTATCTCTACTTACGAGTTTAATCTGTTCTGAATGCATGCTCATAAGTCGAACAACTCTTAAGTAGAGCAGCCCTATCTAAAAAAATAAAAATAAAAAAATAAAAAAATTAAATAATTATAAGTAAAGCAGACCACATCTAAAATTTGTGAGGCAGCAGTTAAAACACCAATGTGTCCTGCTCTTAAGTTGAATTGCTCGTAAGTAGAGCCGCTCGTAAGTAGATGTACCACTGTTTGTTCTTCCCATTGGTGTGGTCACTATGGGAAATACGATGTCGGGTCCACTGTCCAGCAGATCATTTCTTATATTTTAGTTGTCTTTTATAACATCAAAGCTTTCTATTTTGCCCCAAATTGTGTTGAAGGTGGTTATAGGATGGTGTAGGTCAAGTCGGTGTGTGTTGAATATTCTCTCCCCCCCGCCATTTATCTCTGAAGCAGTGTTAAAAACTGTTGTATGTTTGAACACCATAGTATATGCCTCTTCCCATAACTAGGAGGAAGAAAATTACCGGCAACAGATCAGTTAAAATTATGAGAACTCTGTGTGAAGCATGTTGATTTGGAGCTGATTCATGCTAGACTCTTAATGCAGGAATGTGTGGAATCTATTGCACAGCTCCCTGTCCTGGCCTCCCAAACAAGACAGTGAGGTGAGCAATCCTGGAAGTGATCTTCATAGCCATGGCTGCTTCTGCTGCTGCCTTATCCCACCCATGCAAGCTGTGCCCCTTCCTTCTCTAGAAATAGGGAAGGATGCTTTTTGGACAACCACACTCCTATCTCTTCTGGCAATAGGCTGACAAATGTGGGCAAATTTAAGAATTCCTGTAGATACACTGTATATACCTGAGATACGTTAAGTGGGTACTGGCAAATGGAGAAGAAATAGCATGCTCTACCTGTCTCCTCCTTTCCCAAGCAAAAGACTGTACAGCAGTATCTTAAGCTGTTGAGTAGAACAGGAATATAAAATTATGGCTTCTCCACGCTCTGCTTGAAGAATCTGAAGTTATGCCCACAGTGTCAGTTAATTATTTTATCAATAAGGCCATGTGATTCTCTATTCAAGTAAAATATACACCATAGTGATGATGGGACAAACTCCTTGAATTAGAATTCTAACAATACTCAGAAATCTGAACTTCCCTGTCCAAACTCGGAAAATTGTTCATTCTTTTCCAGACCAATGGAGCTTGTCCTGAATGTATAATGTAACTGTGAGTGTTACAGGATCTGATCTTTCCTTCTAATCTTTCCAGTGTATCGTCAAACACCCACTTCCTGTTCAGTTAGTTAACTGGAATCTTGATCTAGTGGCAACAGTGGATTGGGTGAAAGTAGCAAGGTATCTTTTGCTTTTTTTTTTTTTTTTTTTTTTTTTTCCAGAATTGGACATTATTTTAATCGTCATGAACTGAGCTATTGATCTATTTGATGTTGGGGTAACTACCTTTTTTCAATGGTCTTGGTGACTAGCCCAAAGCTATAGCTTTATGCCAATGTAGAGAAGAGACAGAATCCTCTGTTTTTTCTAAGTTCTGTCATTATAGCCGCAAGGAAGGCAAATGGATGGGTGGGTGAAGGACTAAGTACCAGTTTTGGGGTTAATCTTTTGAGACTAAAATTTTTGTTTCAATTTCAAAATGAGTGTTACAAACCAGTAAAGTGTAGATATGTTTGTGTGTGTATATATATGTGTATGTACCCGTTACTTTAGACTGAAAAGGTAAGTTCCTGGCCCTAGAAGTGTCATCTGAACATAGACACAACAAAGAATAAAAACACAGAGAAACTGAAGTAAAGAGGAGGAAATAAGGAAAATAGACTGGGAAGAACATATGACTGGATTTAGGTATAGAGATGATATGTGTTCTATATTCCTTGTTGACTTAGGCTATCATGGCATCATAAGACACCTAGATGAGAAGTTTTGTAATCCAAAAGATTGTTTGCCTCTAGCAGAAGTGACAAGTAATATTTGTCTCATCGCAATTTTTGTAATCTACACAAAATGCTTTTGAGGCTGTCTTTGCAAAATTAACATACTTTCCCTTTAAGAAGCAAAACAGTTCTCACACTGCAATCATGGAAGGACTTGCTGATTGTTGTGATACAGAGAACCTATCTAGTGCTTCAGATTTCTCATAAGCCAAAGCACCATGTATGTCAGCTTAGTGCAACTTGTAGCATCTGAAAATATCTTGCCCTCTCACAACATGGGGAGGATCGAGTTCGTCAACCTTTCCTCTAAGGACTGGACTTACAGACCCCTTCCAACTCCATTCTTCAATGGTTCTATGATTCTGTGATGAAGCAAGCTAGGATGTATATCTCTAGTTGTATCTATTTTATGTTTTTATTTGTGTGTCAGATTGTGTGATGTGACAAGAATCTTTGTACTTTTGTCCAAGCTTTAAAAGGAAATTCTTGATAAGAACTGCTTAGTAATGGAAAAGGCTTTCTTTGAATGTGGTGGACTCTCCATTATAGGCTTTAAAACATTTCTTGGCCATGCTTTACCTGTGGATTTACTGCCTTGGCAAGAGGTCAGACTACATGATCTTTGGGTTCTTTTCAACTCTACAATTCTTTGATTTTATAAATCAACTGGGCATGTGCATAGGCAGATACATAGTTGTGCTCTTGTTAACTTTTTCAGGGTTACATTAAATTGGAGGTATACTTGTATTAATATTCTGTTTATCTCTTGGAGTTGTTCAAATATTTTTAAAATGTCTTAGTATGTTTGAATTGTTTGCAGTTACAAATGCAGGTCATTTGTCACTACAAGACACATAAATCACCTAGTCATTTAATTAATAATCCACCTGGTTGTAAATACCTTTTGTTGTTCATCTTGATTGTAGAGTTTTCTGCTAACCTGGAAAAATTGAGCGTATTCAGTTCTAGAATGCAGATCAATGGTTGAAGAGTGCAGATGTCTAGCCACTTGTTTAGAAGCTCTTAACAAGCTTTCTAACAACCTATCAGTAGGAGATTTGGGTTGCTACTACCTGTGAGATGTCTGTGTATGTTTTTCTGCCTTTATACCTTAGGAGGAATATTATAAAAAGTCATATTGCTGGACATTTATCAGATATACTGTATGTACACATTCTGAAATGGGTGGTGGCGGAATGACTAGATTTGGCAAAATGTTTTTTAAACTTCTTTGCTGGTTTAGATCATGGTGTATCTTTTTGCATCAAATTGAGTGTGAGCTAAAAGGGCTACATCTGAGACCTTCTAGGTTTGAAAATCATGTCCTGTTTGCAATTTTAAAAATGGTTTATTTATGTCCTTGTTATAGTATGTACTATATGTATGATCTTATGTACTATAGTACATGTTGCACCTGTTCAGACATAAGTAGAAGACTTTATTATAGCTGTTGTGGAGCGAGGATTCCTAATATATATTTGGGGGAAGGGCATGCTTGGAGATTTGCCCTCTCTTAATTTGTTTACTGGCAGCCTTTTCTAGAGCTTCCCTCCTCAGAGCAGGATCAGTTTTCCCTGCTCACTATTGTCAGGGAAATCTATCTTCAGGAGTTGCTTTCTTAAAAAGATCTCATACTCAGCAATCAGTGGGCTTTGTGTTGTTTCCCTGTCAAAAGAGATATGTTTACACCTTCCATGCATGTGTTAAAAGCGATCAGGTTACAAAGCAGAGTGGCTGATGCCTTCCAGCCCTCCCTGCTAATATGCACAAAAATGTATTTATGATAATTACGTGGACTGCCTGGAACAATGCATTCCAACATCCTGTAACATAAATAAGGAAGGTGGGGCCAGCTGACATTAAACGGCTTGTTTGCCAGCAGTTCTGATCCCCCACTATATATCTGTATTTGTATCTATCCTCGTTCTGCTACACAGTCTCAGCCTGGCAGCGTTGAACCTGTTGCTGCATTCGCTGAGTTGTATTTTGCTAGAGAGGGGAAGGAGGGCTGTCTGCTGTCTGGTAGGAGGGCTTTGTCTGTGTGTGCTTTTCTCTCTCTCTCTCCCTCTCCCTCTCCCTCTCCCTCTCCCTCTCCCTCTGTGTGTCTCTCACACTCTCGCTTGCTCTCTCTCTCTCTCTCTCTCTCTCTCTCTCTCTCTCTCTCTCTCTCTCTCTCTCTCTCTCGTCTCTGTGGTTTGTAAGGTAGGTTGCAGTGTGTGTATATACACAACATCAAGAGCAGGAAAATGGACTCATTAGGGAGGGAGGCAGTCATTACCATTCACACTGCACTTCCAGGGAGACAGCGACTATGAGGAGACACACTGAAGACTGGGGAACAAGGTAGGCCAGCCAACTTTTATAAAAAAGGAGAGAAAATTTTTTGTTTTCCTTCCTCCACAATCCCTCCCTTCCCTGTTCTCTCATCTCCTCTTGCATTTTATTTTGTTTTGGAGATGGAAGTTTGTGAAACCTATGTGTGAGCTCAAATTTTAGAACATGCATAGGCCTTCCTCTTCACAAATCCCCTCCTTCCCTTGCCACTTCTTTAAGAATGTGCTTCTTTATAATAATTCACCTCAGTCACTTTTTAAAAATTTTAAATGAGTGAAGGAAACAAATATGTTTGCTTTTTCAACATTAGTTCCAAGTAAATCAATATCTTTCACTCTTTTACAACAACCCCTCTCCGTATGTTACTGGCTTTCTGCTTTTTTCCTCGTTCTGTTTATATAGTTCCATCTGTCTGTCCATATATCATGTTCTTCTTGTTTACTGCTAAATGTTTTTGTTGTGGTGGTTTTTTTTTATTAGTATTTGGCAAACAGCTTTAACTATTAATGCCAGTGACCAGAGATTACAGTGAATGCTCTTTGTTTAATATCTGTTGTAAGTTTAAAGTCCACATTTACTATACACTAAAAAAAGCAACCTGGAAAGCAGGCTGTTCTATTCCGAAAAAGATTTTAAAATACTAACAATCATATTTTGGAAGTAGATTTTCTTAAAGGCTTTATCGGACCTGTATCTGTCCCAGCTGATGTTTTTGTAAAAAAAAAAAATCCTGATGGTTTGTCAGAGAGAGGGAGATAAGAGATTTGATTTCACATATTATACTAGATAAGGCTACTCTACAAAAATATTAATTTAAACTTTCTAAAGGGAATTGGTATCCCTTATTTCTAACCCACCCTCTGCCATCAGACAGTACTCCTAACACTTCCTGGCATACTCACTCTCTTGGAAGTGTTCTTGCTCTGTGTCAATGTAGGAGGAAGAAGATACCTTTTACCAAGTGTCCGAATGGCTTGAGATACATTGCCATTTCCTTCATTTTTCTTGTAAGTCATATATTGTTTCAAATACCAAGGATGTTTGTGAGAATATTTCGTTCTGTCAAGGAAGATAGTGCAATATGTGTTGGAGCCCATGTAAAAAAATGTTTTGAGAAGCTTTTCAAGCTCGGGCTCTCTCTACTGACACCTATACGAGATCTAAAGCCTGGCTAAACTGATCCATTTAGAATGGCTTTTTAAACCAGAGCTTATATCAAGGCTTCCACAGGGTAAAGGTCCTACTCTGATACCTTCATGAAAGGAAGATGAGAAAAACTGGGAGTTACATAAATTGTACTGGTGAGTCCATGGATAATTACTATATTATAGAAAATAGATGGTAATCAGTGGAGATCTTTCAATAATATATTTAAAAATAAGATTATTAAATAACTAGAGGAGTTTTATTATAAATTGCATTATGACTTTCTTGATAACACAAAGGAGGAATTACAGCTGTTTACCTAATCCACCTAACACTGTAGAAAAGATGGCACACGTCATTCATTCATTTAGTTAATTCTTTGGGATGATTAAAATTTTCTGATGCTTTTGGCAGTGTGCACTGAAAAAACACGACATAATTTTTTTTAAAAAAAATAATAATTAACATGCAGATTTTCTACCACATCTGACACTAGCTGTATTGAACAAGCCATGATAATTTAAACTAGTGCAACAAATGATCAGCAGATATGGCAACTAGTTATCTACTTCTAATATGGTGCATTATTTCCAACCCTAGATTTTAATCCAGGCAGACTTGAAAGAAAGTTCAATTGAAAGCAGTTTGGTTCTCTTCAAAGTAACTTTTCAGAATTGGAGGCTTATATATAGTTTTCTAAAGCATCACCATCGATTATTTTTCTTCATTTAGTAATTGAGGTACCTATTTTAATTTGTCTTAATTTGTTTATTTAAGACAAAAACTGCTTTTCAGTATCCCTATGTACTTCTGATTTCTGTTTGTGTGTATGTGTTTGTATGTGTCTCTGTGTGTGCATACAAGCGCACGCACACACAAACCAACAAACACACACACACACACACACACACACACAAACTGAGTGTGTGTGAAGTGTATATTTCTCTTCTGGTGCCACAGATTGCCAGCACCGAAGCTTGATTTAGGAGGCAGGGGGGATGAGAGGGTTGTACTTAAATAATAATTGCTTCCAAAGGAGAGCAATTTGGAGGACAACTTGGTGGGATTCAGCAGCCATTCAGCACATGTCCATAGGAAGTTTGTTTATTTTTTGACACCTTATGCTAGCCTTTGAACCAAAATAAGTTTATATTTTTTTACAGGACTCCTATTTTACTTATGGGAATTTTTGTAGCCCATTTATTTTATTTAAAAGTTAGATTTACTGACTTTACAGGCCAGTAGGAAGTCAACCTGATTACTGAATATCCACTGAGAGAGAGAGAGAGAGAGAGAGAGAGAGAGAGAGAGAGAGAGAGAGAGAGAGAGAGAGAGAGAGTAAAGTACATTGCTAAATTATGTGAAAGCCTTGAGGGAGTCGAATGTTGCATTGCAGGAAGCAAAGCTGTCTGTAAAATACTTTTGCTCTTTTTTAGTCAGATGAAAAGTGTTGATTTTGTTCTAGAGAGAGCCCTTGCCATTCATAATACAGTATTTAATATATTATGCTTTGCATTTTATTGCAAAAGTACTAGTCATTAACAGAGCAAAGTCTGTGGTAACTTGTATAAGAAGTAACAGTAAGAAGTAAATTTACATTCAGAAGGATACAGTTTGGTGTGAGCAATAATGCAATGAAATGCATTAAGCCAGTGTTGCTGGCCATTACATGTTATGCACCTTGCAACTTCAAAGAACTATTCTGTCACTAACAGTGGTGCATCCCACATGAGGGTAGGTCACTTAATGCTATATTTTAGCAATGGAACAGACAGTATCTAGCACACCCACTTGCGGAAGTGCTTTCTCTGAAGTAGTTATTTCATGCTTTGCCATGCCCTGTAGCTAAAACAGTTTAGGTTGGCTGATGAGTGTGTATTTTTCTCTAACCCCTTTGAGAGTTCAGGCATTGTCAACTTTTTTATGGGATTAGAATATAAAAATAGTAAACAATCATATTTGACCAGCAAACTGACACAGAATCCAAGTTGATTTAAAATGAAAAATGGTAACAGAAATAATCTTAGTTATATTATGTTGTATGGAGCTATATGTCACATTCAGATAACTTTACCATATTTAAGGCTCTGGAAAGCATTGTTAGTTTTCAGTCAGAACTGTTTCAAGGCATATTCAGAATAGTGAGAAAAAGAAGAGCCCTGTTAGGATTAGTTTTGTGCTTATGTAATTTTGGAGGATTTACCTGTGGTAGCAATGAAGATACAGTGGTAACTTGTATAAAGGAATTAATTCGTTCCAAATGAAATTATGTTAATTCCCTTAGGAATGCATTGAAAACAGAGTAATCCCTAATTGCGACCATTTTTATGTTGTACGGATTTGCCCCATAGACGATTCTGTTAAGCAAATTTCCCATATCTCCGGAATTTTTTATGTTGTACAGATTTTAGGTTATACAAACCGTTTGTTATATGAGGTTCCACTGTATTTCCTGTTGTGTGGAGGTTCAGGGGATCATGTTTAATTTTGGTTTATTTAGAGTTTATTTTTAAAATAAAATGACTGGTGATAATTCTTTTAGAAAATATTGCATTGGAAAGTTTTCTTTAGACAGCAGCTCTTCTCTCTGTACTGAGTTGGCAATACCGCTCCTTCAGCAACAGGGAAAATACCAGTGAACAAAAGTGAAACTAGCTTCTTATTAAATTTTGTCTGGTTGAAGTAGAAAGAAAGCAACTGGCAATTTTTTTTAAAAAAAAAATCTCACTTTTTAAAATGCTAACATTTTTTCAAGTGCAGTTCAGTGTTGTTGTGGTATGAAGAGTCAGATCTGAGGCTTTTTTGCTTGTATTTGTATGAGACTTTTTTGCTACACCGAAGCAAAAGTTTGCTTCTTAGTCTTGGGACCCATTCAGTTTAATTGCAATGTGTTGTGAATATTCTTGTTTAGTTTAAGATAATCTAAACATTCAAGTCTGAAATGTAAGGCTGATGCATATTTCTGTTATTATCTTTTAATTATAAATGAACACACTTTGCTTTTCTGTAGCTTTATTGCCTTTTTCTTTGGTTGCTTAGTGTAGTTGTGTCTTAGTCTTGCAAACTCATTAACTAAAGTATTTGTTTCTGCCAGAATTCAGAGAAAGACATTAGGCATTAAGAATTTCTGAGTAGCAGTTTTAATCATATAACTGTTTTAGATTGCTAGGTCGAGTTTGGAATCGGTAGAGAGATTTATAAAGAGGATCACCATGTATAATCTTATTGATCACGAATGCCTAACGTCCAGCTTTAGAAGGAATAGCTAAGATAATTTTAGAATTAAATGAATACAAATTTATATGCAGTTAAAACCAAGTATTACGGCTCCCATTATATGGAATCTAGATTGCATCTACTGTCATCTACAAAATGAAATTAAAAAATAATGCCCATTTACTAACTGTACAGCTTTAATTAAATGATACTGTACTGATGTAGGGGAAACTATTTCTTATGGCTTCTTTCAGTTTGTTTTGAGTAATGTGGCTCTTACTTAATAGTAAACCATATTCATTTTTTTGGCAGGGGGAAGGGCTTCACTATTGTTACCTGTGCTTTACTTATTTATAAATATCACAGACTGTTGAACAGGCATTCTTAATATGAAATGATTGTTCTGATCTAGTAGCATTGTCCTGCCACGTGTACAAGTGAGATTATGAAATCCAATTCTGCTTTCCCCTATTGGATGTCCTGTTCACAATTATGTACTGGTTATATAACTAGCTTTAAAAAAATTATATAAATTCTTCTAAATGGGAAGCAGTGTAAAAGCATGTACTATGTCCAGTTCGACAAGTACACTATATGGAGTACTTCAGTTGAGATGGTTTTAATCTCCAAACTGTATTTTGGGAGATTGTGAAACACATTCCTAATATGACTGGTTTGTTCATCATGTGGGGGAGATGAAGTCCCCATGTTCAGAATGTGTTGCCTTCCCCATCCTACATCTATGACTCAAAGGCTCCTCCCACTTTTTTTACTTTCCATTCCTTTCTTACACAGCCTACTATTGTGTCATTTTAGGCAACTGAGATTCTACTTTACCGGGGTGTTGTTAGGCAAACCCATTTATTTACACCTAATTCACTCCAGTGTTGCTGTAACAGTAAACTTTGGTTACAGCAAACCATAGACAAAGGGAGGAATTGGGCTGGAAGAAGAAGAAGGGGGGGGGGGAATCAAGTTTCTATATCTTGAAAACAGGGATGCTATTTTCTGCATCCATTCATTCCGGTGTAGTACTTTAATGCTTTCATCCAGAACGCATGCACAATTCCAACGTGCAGCAGGAAGGTCCAGTGATTCTTGTCTTCTTCACGTGGCCTGACATTGTGCTGATGTTAGACCCATATTGGGTTCTGCTGCTTTGAAAAGAAGACAGAGCATCACATGGAACAAAGTCTGGGGACTTCTGGTGTTCATTCAACCTATAGCAAACGGTTCATGTTTCCCTCCCCCAACCCATTAATTCCATTTCATTAGATCTGAGGCATCATGAGTTGATAGTGTATACTTAGTGTGTGTATAATAATTGCACATACACACATATGCATATGCGATTAAGTAATTTATTTTGCCTGTCTTGACGATTACTAAAGTGGTAGAAAAACATGAGTTCTATAGAACTGATAAAGGAGCTGCTGTAGATGAATAAAGGTTTTTTTTTTAAAAAACAGGCGTAAAGCACATTTGGTAGCCCAAAGGATGTATGTTGCAGTAATATCATACATGCTAGGAACTGATTAAACTTACGGGTACCTCTGGTGAAACCAAGGGAGTGATGAGGTTTCCTACTGTTTGGCCCGTGTTCTTCGCTATTCCTTTTGATATTTATTTTGTTAACTACACAATGTTCGTGGTAATCATGAGTAGATCCAATTTGTTGGCATGCTTATACAGTATATGTGTAATTCCTTTTGCTGATATGTTTTTGTTATTTAGTATTTCTAGTCAGATTGTTTTATACCAAGACAATACCTTGCAAACAACATTCCTTTAATTTTCAACCCCACTGGGTAGGGCTACACCACTCCTATGCAAACTCCAGCCTGTGCATCTCCCCCCACCCCCGGTGTGGGATTCCGTCACACATTTTTCTCCTTGGGTCCTTTCAGGGGAAATGAAGGATAGAAATATTTGTTAAAAATAATACTTAAATTTTTTTTCTTGCCTTTTGACTTGTGTGTTCACCTATATTAGTAGTTTGGGGCAGCTGCTGGCCATGTCCAGAAGATATATCTGATGATGTGGAACATAATGTGAAAGTGAACCATACTTCTTTTGCCTGTCTTGCACTTATGCTAGTAAGGACTGTGTGATGTATAGGTATTTGAAACTTGCCTTCTAGGATGTACAGTACTGGGGTTTGCGTCAACCTTGGAGAAATGTCTGTTTAATCGTCACCAAAGATTCATCACAATATGACTAAGTTGTGCAGCTGCATGATTATGTGTGACTGCAGTGATCTTCTTTCTCTGTGCAGCCACAATGATTGTTCCATCTCCTTTGGTTCTGGTTGTGATGGAACCCCATGCAGGAGAGAGGAGTCTCGTGGGGTGGAGTTGTGTGCATGTAAAGGGCAGAGCTCTGCCCACTGGTGCTGAAAATTAAACGAATGTTGTTTGAAATGTATTCATTCATTCATTCATTTTTAAACCACATCTGGCAGCAGGAATATTCTGGAGGGTTGAAAGATTCAGTATATCAGAAGTTAATACACTCCTTCACATTTCATAAATATTTTAGTATATATTTTCATGTGACAACACTGAAAAAATAACACTTGGCTACAATGTAAATCAGTGAGTATACAGCTTGTATAGCAGTATAAATGTGCTGTCTCCTCAAAAATAACACAACACACAGCCATTAATGTCTAAACCGCTGGCAACCAAAGTGAGTACAGTACACCCCTAAGTAATAATGTCTAAATTTGGCACAAAATGTCAATATTTTGTGTGGCCACCATTATTTTCCAGCACTGTCTTAACCCTCTTGGGCATAGAGTTCACCAGAGCTTTGCAGGTTGCCACTGGAGTCCTCTTCTATTCCTCCATGATGACATCTCAGAGTTGGTGGATGTTAGGGACCTTGGGCACCTCCATCTTCCATTTCAGGATGGACCACGGGTGCTCAATAGGGTGTAGGTCTGGATACATGCTTGTCCAGTCCACCACATTTACCCCCAGCTTATTTAGCAAGGCAGTGGTCATTTTGGAGGTGTGTTTGGGATCATTATCATGATGGAATACTGCCCTGTGGCCCAGTCTCCAAAGGGAGGGGATTATGCTCTGCTTCAGGATGTCACAGTGTATGTTGGCATTCATAGTTCCCTCAGTGAACTTTAAGTCCCCAGTGCCGGCAGCACTCATGCAGCCCCAGACCATGATTCTCCCACCACCATGCTTGACTGTAGGCACAACACACTTGTCTTTGTACTCCCCACCTGGTTGGCACCACACAAGCTTGACACGATCAGAACCAAATAAGTTTGTCTTGGTCTCTTCAGAACACAGGACATGGTTCCAGAAATCTATGTCCTTAGTCTGCTTGTCTGCAGCAAAATGTATGCATGCTTGTGCATTATCTTTAGAAGAGGCTTCCTTCTGGGATGACAGCCCTGCAAACCAATTTGATGCAATGTGCAGCATATGGTCCGAGCACTGACAGGCTGACCCCCCCCCTTCAACCTCTGCAGCAATGCTGGCAGCACTCATATGTCTATTTCCCAAAGCCAACATCTGGATATGGCGCTGAGCACAGGCTCTCAACTTCTTTGAATGACCTTGAGCTGAGTGGAACCTGTCCTGTTAAACTGCTGTATGGTCTTGGCCACCATGTTGCAGCTCAGTTTCAGGGTCTTGGCTATCTGCTTATAGCCTAGACTAGTGATGGCGAACCTTTGGCACTCCATATGCTTTGGACCACAGCTCCCAGAATTCCAAGCCTGTATTACCAATGATAAAGGACTGTGGGAGACTATGATTCAGATCTTTGGTACATTAATCAAGGAATGTAGTACTTTTGAGGCCAAAGGTAGAAGAGGAAGTCGGATCAAATTTGAGGCATAGTGAGGCAGTTAGGACTATGGTTTAGTTAACTTTTATGGTAGACCTCCAATCTGTGGGTATTGCAGTCAAATACAAAGCAATTTGATGGGCATACATTTAGGGCTATCTATATCATACCGTGCTACAATATGGAACAAAAATTGGCAAAATGGATAATATATTTCCAAGTAAACCAATGGAAGACTACACTGATTTCTTAGAACAAATTTCTCCAGATTTGGAAAATTACTTTAATACTGAGTAACCAATCTTTGATTACATTGTTGTTATTGTTCAGTTGTTTAGGTCGTTTAGAGCATGCCAGGCATTCTTGTCTTCCACTGCCTCCTGGAGTTTGGTCAAATCCATGTTGGTTGCATCAATGGCACAGTTCAACCATCTCATTCTCTGCTGTCCCCTTTTCCTTTTGCCTTCAATCTTTCCCAACATCAGGGACTTTTCCAAGGACCCCTCTCTTCTCATGAGGTGGCCAAAGTATTGGAGCCTCAGCTTCAAAATCTGTCCTTTCAGGGATTACTAGTATAGAGTTAATCACCAGAAAGAATGTCACCTTCTGATTGACTGTCCAATTTGAAACAGTCAGACCAGAACTTCTAATACTTTTGTTGTAGTATTAACTCAAACAGTGTGGCACATGAATCCATACTGCCTTCTTATATGTTGGCCTTCTACTAAAGACCTTTACAGTATAAGGCAGTGATGGTGAACCTTTTGGAGACTGAGTACCCAAACTGCGATTCAAGACCCACTAATTTTTCACAAAGTGGCAATACAGCCATTTAACCTGAATACAGGTGGCTGTGAAGGAGCGATGTTGGGTGCCCACAGAAAGGGCTCTGAGTGCCACCTTTGGCACCTGTGCCATAGGTTCTCCAACACTGGTATAAGGTATATAATGTGACTGATTGTCACAGCAGGGGCTTTTCATAACTCATGTAGTTTGCAAATTAGCTTGTCTTTTTGCAAAACACAGGCTTTATTTGTCTGATACATAGGTACAAAGGTCTGCTAGAATAAAATCTCTGAAACCCTAAACATGGATATCAATTACAATGACGAATTAGCTATAATGTACTGTTGCAGATGTGCTTTATAGTTTAAATGTGCTGCATATACTATTATAGCCAATCTTTATGGGTATACCAGTATATCTTTTGGCATAGTGGGTTGTTGATCTTTTTTGCCTGGAATAAGAGAATTGCCATTAAGGGGTATTGTGGCCTTGTAGCTGACAAGTGTGCTTGGTAACCAGAAAAATCAATTCATAGATGAACTTTTCAGAGTTCTAACAGCTTGTTTAACTATGTCAGCATTCCTTTATTCTTGTCTCCCCCCCGCCTCCTTTCTCTTTTTTCTTTACTGTCTCCCGTTTTTCCTCAGTTCATATACTCAATTATTTTCAAGGCTCCAATATTCGCTCCAATTGACAGAGGGTGTTCTGTTATTTTTTTTAAATACTGACATTTCCTAAATAAGCCAGTTCTTTCTGCGCCATACAAACTTTAAGCCATTTGTTCTATGAGCCAGCATACTTCTGCCTGAAATGTTGCACTGCTGGGAAAGCAGCTGTTCCTGAGTAGTTCAGAAGCCTGCAATATTTCTTCAACATTTTGTTCACCTAAACCATATTGATTGTTCATGAATGTGTGTAAGAAAAATTCTTGAACCATCAGCACCAGGCCCATGTAAAAGATGCATGTTTTTCTCTTACATTTCCTTTAATGTAAAGGAAAATTATTTAATCTGATTCCCTCCCTCTCATTTTTTTTAGCTTTGCCTAGTAAGAAAAAGAACCCTCCTTGCTTTTCTATGACATTCCAGTTCCTAATAATGAACATAGAAATAAATTCAGTTGTCACTCGAGTTTAGTTTTAATATACAGTGGTACCTCTACTTAAGAGCGGCTCTATTTAAGAGCAGTTTAACTTAAGAGCAGAAAACCAATGGCATTTTAACTAGTGCCTTACAAATTTTAGATGCGCTCTGCTCTACTTACAATTTTTGTTCCTATTTATTTATTTATTTGATTTTTTAGATACGGCTGCTCTACTTACGAGTTGTTCGACTTATGAGCGTGCATTCAGAATTCGTATGTAGAGGTACCACTGTATATGCTTATAAATATTTGTATAATTAAAGCATCAGGAAGCCAGGGGATAGTTAAATACACAACTGTGGTGATCACAGTTCTCTGACTCTACAGAGTTTTTGTTGTGAATAGTGCATCGGTAATATGGACTGTAGGAGCACAATGTAACTTGCTTCTTTCACTCATCCACTGTCTATCTATCTATCTATCTATCTATCTATCTATCTATCTATCTATCTATCTATCTATCTATCTATCTATCTGTTTATTTATTTATTTATTTATTTATTTATTTATTTATTTATTTATTTATTTATTTATTTATTTGTTTATTTATTTGTATTTATAAACCACCCAACTTTCCCATAGGGAACTCTGGGCAGTAAACAACATAGAGAAAAGAACTGTAAAATATACAGTTCTGTAAAATATATATCTCCCAAAGTGTGAGATAGAGGCAAACAAACAAATAGGGCAACAAATAAACTATCACGTATCAAGAAATCCTTTTTAGGAGATCTTCAAAGCTTGCTTCACACTGTCCTCTGGACTAGCTTGGCCCTGACTGCAGTGGTATTAAGTTCAGAAAAACTAACCATGTTGGACCCATTTTTTTTAAAAAAAATTGCAAATTAATGTATTCCTTTCTTGCATGTTTTAATGTTATTTACTGGTCCATAGCAAGACATGTCTTCTTATCTTCTGATGTCTTTTGATATGAGACATTATTTTTCAAAGTGTTTTAAAAAGCCAAAGTGTATTGCTGAATGTACCCATGGACATGCTTGTTGTTGGCTTTTTTTCTGGGTAAATAAGATTGTACTTCTTTCCCTATTTGTATCAGAGCATTGAGCAATTTAAAATTATGAACATATGTAAAATATAAATACAATTCAAACAAATTAAATTGTGTTATTTTTGCCATTTATCAAATCTTCTTTTGAAAACATGATGGGGCATAAACTTCTTACACATAAATGTTGCATTTGATTGAATTTCTCCCATTCACAGTAAATTTGTGTTTTATCTAAGTAGTCCAATGTTATTTGATTGTTCTTTGGTTTTACTCCTCTTCAAAGTCAATTAGGTAACTTCCAAGTGGTCCAGCCAGAATCTTGTTCTCGTGGGAGACATTCTTCATCACCACTTAGCAAGGCATATTGTGTTGACTCTTTTAATCTTAAGTCTTCTGGTTTCATTTTTAGATATTTAGAGGTGTACAGAAAGCCTTGCCTCAATTTTAACCTTCATCTAGGGCAGTGGTGGCAAACCTTCAGCACTCCAGATGTTTTGGACCCCTAACTCCCAGGGAGTTGGGGTCCAAAACATCTGGAGTGCCAAAGGTTTGTCACCACTGATCTAGGGGGTTGGTGTACATTAACTGGATAAGGTTTGATCCTGTACTACCATTAACATAATATGAATTTTGCTGTAGAAGCATGACTGGCTTAGTCTGGATCTATACCACTTTAATGAATTGCAAAATATTACTGAGAAGACTTGGCATGGTAGAAGCCATGCTAATACTTTACTAACAAGACTTATTCTTCTAAATATTTTTCATTTGTACTTTTGCTAAAGCATAACTACTAGTTTAGGTGGAAAACAAATCAAATGGATAGTGTAGAAGTTTCCTATATCTTCCTGAATCTTTTAAGAGTTTTTCCTCCTAAAATATACACCAATTCTAAAACAATAATGTTACATTGGCTGTCTTCCAGTTCCTTGCAAAATGGCATATAATGTATTACTGACAACTTGCATATTGAATAGAAAAATGATCTAGCACGTTCTCATTTGAGATCTGTAATAACTTTGGTGAGTGCCATCTGGCCTGAGTGAATTGTAAATTTGTAATTTTATCAATAAGCTTTAAAATTATTATTTTTACAAGTAATAATAAAACAGCTTTTGGCTGATGCCTTTCTTTTATTTCCAGTTTTGTTATTGAACCTGTAAGCCAAGGAGTGTATTTGTAGATAGCTAGTTATCTAGGGCAATATCTGATTTGTCTCACATATCTTTAAAATACTGTATTTCTAGGCAGCTTCAGTGTTGGCAGGTTGAATATAATAACAATTACCAGTTGTTTAGGATAAGTGACACACCAATTCCGTTATTTTCTATTACACAGGTGAGACCTTTCTTTCTCATCCAGTGTAATTGTTTACACATTAGCAGCTAATAGGAAAGCGGAAAGATTGTGGTCCCAGAAAAGAAACTTTATACTGAATAGCTAAAATTTTTGATTAAAAATAGTTAAAATCAGCTGGAAAAGAAAACGTGTTATAATTTCACTGTAACTTCTAAAGTCTATTTTGGGCCAAGAATAAGTGTTGGTTTGAAGAAAGAACAATATGAACAATAGGAGGAGGAGGGAGCAATGAGAGCATCTTTTCAAATATCTTCTTGTCCATGTGGAGGATGGATAGCCATAGGAAACAATATGAGAACAATAGATGTATCAAATGGTTTTATTGCTCCGGAGAAAGGTAATTGATCCATGTTCAGGTTTTACTAGTAATTAAATCTTTGAAAACAATGGCAATCTATACATCACTGTATGTTTAAGGGTAAATTGTATAGTTAGGCAGTTATGGGGAAGACCTTTAGTATTATCAGTAATAGCAATGGCCTAAGTTACTTGGGAGGATGATTTTAAAATTCACAACTTCTGCAAACTCCGTTTACATTGTGGAATATGACCAACATACAAGTATTTGTTGGATGATATCTTTAAGTTACCAAGATGAAGTATAGTCATATTCCCTTCCCTTTTCTGTCACATCTCCTCTAAATCTACATCTGTTCAGTGGCTTTGCCTGAGGTTGACTCCTGGCTTTTGAAGAGTTCATAAAGGAGAAGATACCAGTCTTGGCACTAACTACTCTACACTAACTACACTAACTTGATATTCTTCCCACTATCCAGCACACACACCTCTGTTGCTGGACTGCCTCTTAGCTGCCAGATGGTCTCTGTGTTCTCACTCTCCTCTTCCAGTTTCCCCCTTCAATTATCAACACCCTTTCTTCAGGTTTGCCCTCTGCTTCTTGCCTGGTGGTTGACTCCACATTCACGTCCATCCTTTGAGCATCCTCCCCTTCCCTACAGAGTGGAGCTGCTTTTCTATCTGGTGTTTTGTCCAAAGATGCTGACTCGGTCCTGGCAGACAAGAGGATTGGAGGTCACCACCTGTCTCTGATCCATGTTGATTCTTCTGCCTCTCCCACAGCTTCTTATTCCCAAAGGACTTGGTGATTAAGTTGTGCATGTCAAATAGGTAATATGAACATGCAAAATGAACAACAAAATATTTGAACAACTGAACTTTCTGACACAATTTTTGTAGTATTTTGTCATGTTGTTTCTGATGTTTGCTTCCTTATTTTCTGTTTCTATGTTAACTGTGTTGGCTTACTGGAAAAAGACAGCAGGATAATCTTTTAAAAATGAAATAGATAATCTGGTACAAATTGAGTGATGGTAAAATCAGGACATATTTTCTCTTAATATAAATTATAATTCTCTGCTGACGGATAAAACTAATGTTTGTTGTAATGGATAGTGTATGGAATATTATTTTTGATAGCTAACATGTTTTATTAAAAAATAGAGAGACAGTAATGTATTAGTCTTTACAAACAGTATGTTCCATACATGTTACTTTTATTCTATTTACAAATCCTCCTTAAAAAGAAAAAAGCATCCAAAAAGCCCAGTGCCCCATGACCCATAACATTTTATAGATTACCATTTAAACATTATTACATGTAATATTTATTACCGTATTTTTTCGTGTTTAAGACTATATTTAAGTCTAAAATTGTTAGACTTAAAATTGTTAGAATTGTCTTATACATGGAAGTAAGCCAAGGAGCAAACTGTGTGGTTGAGAAACTGGAATTTTGGGTTGGAAAAGTGGGAGTTGTCTTATGTACGGGGGCATCTTATAGGTGGAAAATATGATACAGTATTTAAAAGAGAGAATGCTTCATCTCTCACTTAAAAGGGGGAATATTTTGTACTGGAATTCTCCTATTGGTGAAAAAAATAATAAAAGAGAATTTAATTTTAAAAATTGTCTCTGATTTTAAGAGTGACGTTTTCAATATCACGTCCTAAAATTTTGGCACTAAGCAATTGTGAATGAATCCAAAACTAAATATTGAGTTAAAATCAAAACAAACTTCTAATAAAATTCTCATACTCTTTATATGCTCTTTGATCATTTGTATTTATAAATTTCAGTTCCTGAGATGACAAAAGGATCAGTGTGCTATATGAAAATCCAACACTTTCACTTGAGGTCAACCATTGAATAGTCCAGAGCAAATGACTGTCTGTGTCAGAACTTGATGGAGCTGAAGCAACCATAAGTGAGCTCATAAGTGAGCTTCTACTTCTATAGCATCTTTAATGATGAGTCTCAGAATATTTCATAAATATCAGTGGACTTAGCTCCTGTCTTCGTCTCTGTAAAATAGGACATAATCTCACAAAAGGAAAGGCCCAGGTCGTTGTGTGGAAAATTATTCTTTATTGCAAAGCAGTTCAGTGAAAGAGTCAGAAATATTTTGTGCAGCATAAAAATAGTGGGGCTGAACTTGCCAGTTATTTTCCTCTGGTATGTGTTTTTCATATTCATAGTTCAGTCCTAATTAGAAGCACTGAGTTCATTAAGATTTGCTTCGAACTAAGTACACTTAGGGCTGCAGATTCATAATTATTTGCTAGAGTTTCAGTACTTTTTTCTTTCGTGAGAGTGTTGATTTTCCCCTGGCTTATTTTTATGCTTATAGACAAAAAAAGAGAGAGAGAGAGAGAGAGAGAAAAGAAAACTTCAGTGTATGTAACATAACTTTTCAACCATCCTTTGAAGTTATTCGTTTGGCCTTTGTATAATCATAATTACCTACTTGATTACAGAGCAGGTTTTGAAACCTTTATGCCAAAAAGAAAATTCTACTGAGAGCTGGTTCAATCTTAAGGTCTTCTTTTTCTGTTCTTTGGTAACGAATGACAGAAAATCTGACTGCACTGTAGGGAGAGGTGACTGTGCTTATACTGTACATGTTCTAATGATCAAATGGTAATAATAGTGAGCCTACTTTTCCTACTTAGGAGTTGTGTGTTGTAGTTCATTTACTAGGTAGTTGTAGCTCTTGTTCATTTCGAGGAAGTTTCACCCATGTAGATAGAAAAGAAAAACAGCACTTTTCCAACATACCTACTGATAGGTTTGCTTTTTCATCTATGTTCAATTCTTAGTGGACAGGGAGGCATTTTATTTATCTGGATCATGACCAGTATTGCAGATGAAAGAGGGAGTTCACACAGTTCACTCTGGATACAGGTGGTTGTGAAGGGGCATCATTTGCAGATGCCCAATAATTTAGTGTTATTGTTCAGTTTCAGATGAATTTAAATTTCTGTGTTTATTCCTGATTCTTAATCAGCTCAGCTTTTATTGGTCAAAAGTTACTTTATGCTACATCTAATTAAATAGAAGTTTTCTACAGTATATGTTATTTGGATATCCCAGCTTCATACTTAATTGTGTCTTAATCATGGATGGACAAGAATTCTACATATGTGAGATTTGTTTGTACAGAGGTATACATTTCACTAACTAACCTATTTAGATCAACCTGTAGATTACTGCTGGGCTGAGTTTTGAACCATTTATTGTACAATATCCAGTTAAATCAAATTAGTTATGTCTACTGGACAAAATTTGGGTGTAGAATCACATTCTTCTGTTGTTAGCTGGAAATGGTTTGGTGCCAGCAGCCAATCTAGGAATCGCCATCATGGAAATGCATAGGTGTACCGTAGGCATCCGGTGAACCACAAAAACTAAAAAAGGAAAAAAAATAGATACATTTACCTGACAACTATACAATACTTCCCTAATTATAAGCCCCTGGTGTCCATGTTCTGGAACACTGAGGACCCTAAATTGGGACTAATATCTAGTTTAGTAATCTACTGTAGACCCGTGTTGGCGAACCTATGGCACAGGTACCAAAGGTGGCACTCAGATCCTTTTTTGTGGGCACCTGACATCGCTTCTTCACAGCCACCTGTATTCAGGTTAAACTGCTGTATTATCATTTTGTGAAAAATTATTGGGTTTTGAATTGCAGTTTGGATACTTGGTCTCTAAAAGGCTCACCATCACTGCTGTAAACTGTATTTAATCAATTGACAGAGGTCTTTTCCGCATAGAAGAGAATAGGGCCATATTCAGTATGAAGTCTCTGGATTGGCTTGTCCTAGTATTAATATTAAGAGTGAAGTCTTTGCCAGTGCAACAGAGCATTACATTATTCCCCTTCCTAGCCTTCAGGCTTCAATTTTCTGAAATTTCCAGAACCCTCAACCAGACAGTGTATCTTCCATTTTCTGGCAGCTACTCATATTCGTAGCCTGGTGGTGATAGGCTGCCAAGGAATAAAAATTAGGTGTAAGATACTTCCTTGAAGGTAATGTTTGCTTCATTTTTGTTCCACCTTTAAGCCTAAAAAGGTAGTTTAAGGATACAGACCAGAAAGTGTGTGTTATCCTGACTCCATAATCAGCCCTTGTGTCTTATGTGATATTCTTAAACTCTTTATTTTCTATGTTGGAACAGAGTGTTTCATAGATATTGAAACTTGATTATTGCTGAATGTTGAATATATTCTTTCTTCTGGCTACAGCATTCACCTGTTTAGTTCATTTGCTCATATGTGAATTTGTTAATATAAATGAAAAACACAGGGATTTGCAGATTTGTTACAGAATATTTGTGTGTGCGCATGAACGCCCGTGTGCATGCTAGATTATTTGCTGTGCTGAAATAAGATGAGGAAATTAGTTCATTGACAGAAAGATGAGAATGAAAAATGCTGGCTTTATTTTTCACAGATTGTTATAGAAGATAAGTACCATATACAAAACCCTGATACTGGACATACAGATTGTTACCGATATGCATAGTAGAGCCAAAGAAAATGTGGAAGGAAATTGTGGTATATCAAATAATGGGCATGGGTTGTGTTGCTATGGAAATGTTGTATAGTATGGGAGGCCTAAGCAAAATAGCAAAACCCAATCTTAGGACATCCTAAAGGCTAACAAACATCACAGTATTTGGAATAAATTTCTTTAATGCAACCTTGAATTCCAGTGGCATAAGGAAAGGCTTTGAAGAAGGACTTCATCCTGAATCTGGATAGGGCATAGTGTGTTACCACCAATTCAAGAGCTTGTGGATGATAAAATCAGTGGCTGGGAGAGACCAACAATTGGCTAAGGAGTCTGAAGACTTATGCTAATGTAGAATGTAGTTCAAAATAGAAATTGCAATGGAGTGTGCGGGAACTCAAATCTTTTCTCAAATACTGAAACACCTTAAGAGAATAACAAACACAGAAGAAGATCTGGGAGAGGAGAGGTAGGCAAGGGAAGGAAGGAAGGATCCTCACGCAGTCTTCGCAAGCTTCTGTAAAGATGCAGTGCAGTGCTTGTGACTGTAAAGCACTGTGGTCAAAGTCAACAACTCATAGCAATAACACCTAGTCTGTCACAGAGAGGCAGCAATCCTGAAACTGCGGTGACATTCCTAGAAGTCTGTAAGGGCTTCTGTGGACCTAAGTCAGTGGTGGCAGACCTTCGGCACTCCAGATGTTTTGGACCACAATTTCCACAGTCCTTTGTCATTGGCAATCTAGGATTGGAATTCTAGGAGTTGTGGTCCAAAACATCTAGAGTGCCAAAGACTCGCCACCGCTGACCTAGGGAGATACTTTAGCACAATTGACAGTGGCCATTACAATTAAGAAGGGAGCTTAGCATACTCCCATCAGTATCCATCCTGGATGCTGCAAGTTCTTGCCCATGCAATCTTTACAAATACAGTACATACTAGATACAGTGCTAGAATTCCATGCCAAGAGCAATACAAATGACAGAGTACTTCCATAAAAGAATCATTGCAGCTGAATATCTCACTATTGTACCACAATAGGCAGTGTTTGGCCTATTGTTTCTATAATATGACTTGATTCCTTCTTTTGACCACAATCACTGGAGTTTCTAAACACAGGAACAAAATATTTAAAAGCAGGCATAATGTATATGTATATTGAGAGTGCTGTGATGGTATTGACACAGTGAGACATACAACTGCATGGAATTCCAAAATAGGGATGCAGTACCTTTATTGTTGAAGGAGGATGCTTTCAATGATATGCATACATTCTGCTTTCATCAGTAGAGTATGTCCTTAACCCCTTCAAATAGTGTGGGCGAGACCTATATTTCCTCTTGAAAGATGCATTATTGTTTGAGGGCAAAAGTAGTGCTTATTTAGATTGTGAGAGAACAGAGCTGGAGTGGTTTGAGGTTAAGGCCACATTACAGTAGAGGTCTGAACAAAATAATGTAGTATGCATTTCTGCACTTTATAATATAAAGCAGTGAGGTCTCAAATGTGCTGTGGTAAGATGTATGTTTCCATAGTTTAACACAGTGTTGGCGAACCTATGGCATGGGTGCCAAAGGTGGTACTCGGTGCCCTTTCTGTGGGCACCTGACATCACCCCTTCACAGGCACCTGTATTCAGGTTAATTTGCTGTATTGGCACTTTGCGAAAAATTAGTGGGTCTTGAATCGCAGTTTGGACACTTGGTCTCTAAAAGGTTCGCCATCACTGGTTTAACACATACATACTTCAACTTCAACTGTATGATATTGTATCTTTTAGTAGGTTTAAAAACTGCATATTAAAGTTATAATATGTACATATTTGCTCAATGCCATGCAAAGTTTCCTATAGACATGGTGACCAAGAAGCGAGGCAGCACAGTATGGCTGATGAGCTACTTTTTCTGAAGATGTCTTATAAAAGAAGACCAGTTAAGTAATGATGGTGTTACAATTCTGAGTTATTAACAATGTCTATAATATTTTGTGCACGTGAATATATTTTGGATTTATAAGTTCCACATATATTTTGTGGAATGGAATTGATACATTTGGAATCTGACATTCTTCTGTTTGTGATTTCTTTAACTTAGATCACTGTGTATATTCACATCTTTTCCTTTCTTAGAGATTGTTAGTATACATGTACCAATGGTGGCCGTGTTACATGTCGAGTTGCCTCCAATTTAAGACTCTATGAATGAATGACTTCCCAAATGTCATGTCGTTAACAGCCCTGATCAATTTTTGCAAACTTACATGCGTATATTTGTTCTTCCTTTTTTACCTATGGCATTCACTCTTTCTAGCATTGTTGTCTCTTCCTTGATGTTTCCAAAATGTGATAGCAACAGTTTTGTCATTTTGGCTTCTGGAGAGAGAAAGCTGGACACGCTTGTTTGTTTTAAGGGGTTTCCATTGTCTCCACTAAACTCTCCTCTGTACCTTATTTTGAATGAATTTGATTTTTAACTCTGATGACTTTTTTCACTGACTCGCTTATACATCCATACATAAAAAATTCAGATCACTTTAAGATGGATGGTTTTGGCCCTTGGTGTTCACTAACATATCCTTACACTTTGTAACATGTATTTGCAATATAATATCTATTGCTTCCTCTTTTTCAGAATCCAGCTTAATCGTCAGAGATTTAGTACTCTATACTTGGTTAAAGTCTTTGTTGCAACACTTTAAACATTATTTTGTTTGCCTGAGAAGTTAATGCAATGGTTCTATAGCAGTGATGGCGAACCTATGGCACAGGTGCCAAAGGTGGCACTCGGAGCCCTTTCTGTGAGCACCCGACATTGCCCCTTCATAGCCACCTGTATTCAGGTTAAATTACTGTATTGGCACTTTGCAAAAAAAATTAGTGGGTTTTGAATTGCAGTTTGGGCACTCAGTCTCTAAAAGGTTCGTCATCACTTTTCTATAGTTTCTGCACTCCTCCGTGTCCCCTTTCTCAG
This sequence comes from Phrynocephalus guinanensis, assembly GCA_037367245.1. Classification (NCBI taxonomy): domain Eukaryota; kingdom Metazoa; phylum Chordata; class Lepidosauria; order Squamata; family Agamidae; genus Phrynocephalus; species Phrynocephalus guinanensis. Next base: position 102,538,959 of record CM074736.1, on the reverse strand, counting down.
AGGTTAGATTGACTGCTATAGTATAAATCAATCAGAAACAGATAAAATTTTATGTTAAGGATGGGTAGCAGAGTAGCCCATTACCTAAATGGGTGCTATTTAGTAGTTGAAAAATAAGAACAGTGGAATGGGTGACATGTATTTCTATTTGTATCTTGAGTTTCTGCAGTATAAATCTAAGCAGAATCCATAGTGCCACTTCCTCCAGTCTATATGCTGGAGGCAAAGTTTAGTGCTATCTTAAAATCAAAATTTGCTTGTAAACGTTTATCATTTTTTTGGCTTCTATTCCTAACTACCAACTGGTAAGATTTGCATCCTTTAATCTGCCATTCTGTTTATCTCTTACTATGTTTTTGTGCCTGCTGCTTTTCTGTGTGCCAGTTTTTTCTTTGTCTTTATCAATTTATCATGGCACTCATTTGTGAGAAAACAGGATATTGGCTGTGTTGCTTTTCCCCTTTTTCTTTTAGTGCTTTGAAGAAATGTATGCTTTATATTTTGGCGGTGTAAATTTGCACTCCTAGGAGTGTGAACTTTTTTAATTTTTGCATGAGGAAACTCCATGATGCATTTTGTGTACATTTGTCAATCTGTCTGCTAGTGTCTATTAAGCTGTGCAGTGAGACAGCAGGTTACTATCTGTGTGTATGTGTGTGAAATTAGCTAATTGGTGTTAGTAGCAATATTTTCACATGTTTTATAAGCAAAGTACAGCAAGGTATATAAATGTAGATATGATCCAGAACACACACACACACACACAACACATGCAAGCCTGTCGTTGCTCATGCATAGATGCTCAGAAGTAATTAATGTTAATAAGATTTTAATGTGCTTGTGAGATCATAATGAGGAGAAATGAATGCTCTGATTAGAAAAAGGTAACTGTGAGTGTGTTGTGGTTTAGACGAGATTTCCTTTTTTTTCCTTTTTAATAAACTGCAATTTTAGAACTTGTTTGTGATTGAATCGGTTTTTATTTTCAAATTAAAGGTCTGTTTAGCCATTTGAATGATTAGCCAAATAAATGGGTAAACCCTTGATCATAAAGAACTATGCAGATTTCTTCATTTGCAGTGCACTGCTAGCAGAAAGCTGGGTTTGGTTCTCCTATAATTTTTGTAATACATTTCTTTTTTTTTTTCATTTTAAAATCCTCTTTGTGCACAACTCCCAGAAACAATACTTATTTTTATAAATGCAGATACAATCTGTATCCATCACAGAATAATAATCAGTGAGTGAAGCTATTGTGCAAAGATGATTTTCTCTCCCTTAGTCAAGTGTCTTGTGTGGGGTTTTTTCTTTAATTAGATCACCTAATAGATGGGCATAGATTGTTTTCTCATCAGTTGGAATATTTCAAAGAGCCTGAAGGCTATTTGCAGAAATGTGTGTTAAAAGGTAGTATTGTTACCTGTTCTCTTGGACATGGGCAGTGTATGTTTCAAAAGCATATGCCTGTATTACACTCAGAGGAACTCTGGGAGTGCTTTCCCCAGCCAATCTGGTCCATGTGAGAGCTGTTCTGCATTTTTATGGCAGTTATTTAACAAAAAGAATCTGAACTCTGTTAGTGTGGAACTCTCATAGTTTAAAATACAGACAAAAATGGCAATATTTTTTATTACAACAACACTGTTGTCGAATGTTTCTTTCATGCTGTTTATTAGTAACTTTTACTTTCATAGTGGAAGAAAAGCAGGAAAAACGTGTAAGAATATGACAAAACATTTGTAAAATAATAATAGTTATTCCAAATTATATTCTTTTCACAGGATTATGTGTATACCCTCTGACATTTGCAATGTTATCGTTATCTTGTTTTCTGGATAATTCTTCTTTCCTTCAGCCTTTTCAGTCAGACCTGTGGCCTGGATTTGGACAGAGACTGGTTAAGTCGCAAAGATGAGCAATTTTCCTTGGGGAAGTGGATATGAGTAGTGCTGTGCCCTATTGAACCTAAGTGTCTGATTTGTTTATTCTGTTATGTGATTCCCTATAACATTGTTGGTGAACCTATGGCATGGGTGCCAAAGGTGGCACTCAGAGCCCTTTCTGTGGGCACCTGACATTGCCCCTTCACAGCTGCCTGAATTCAGGTTAAATTGCTGTATTGGCACTTTGTGACTAATTAGTGGGTTTTGAATCACAGTTTGGGCATTCGGTCTCTGAAAGGTTCGCCATCACTGGTCTATGGTCTATCCTTTTGAACTGCCACAATTTACCTTGTTTTGCTTATATACTGCCCCATAGCGCTTAAAGGACTGTCTGGTTGGTTTACAATTTAATTGTACAGGGTGCACTCCCTCCCCCCCCCGAGATCTGTGTATTCATTTTACAGTCATCCCCTGCCATTTCAGAGTTCACATCCTGTGGTCCTGGTATATCACAGGACCACCGTATACGAAGGTAAGGGCCCTTGGGGCAAGCTGGTTGGGGCTGGTTGAGGCCTCCTATACTTACCCCAGGTCTGGCACTGCCCTGAGTGGGCCTCCGACGAGCTTCCTGGGCCTGTTGGAGGCCCCAGAAGTGGTTTCCGGCGAATTGGAAGTGACTTCCGAAAGATCAGAAGTGCCTTCCAGATAGCTCGAAACCACTTCTGGGGCCGGAGGCCCGTTGAGGGCAGTGCCAGGCCTGGGATAAGTGCAGGAGGCCCCAGGCAGGCCCCCCAGTCTCGAACCGACCCAGCATCCACATATCGTGGATTTTCACTTATCACAAGTCGGTTCGGGTCCCTAACCCCCTTGATAAATGGGGGATTATTGTATCAACCTCAGAAGGATAGAAGGCTGAGTCAACCATGAGCCAGTTACCTTGGATTGAACCCCAGGTCGTGAGAGCAGTTACAGTACAGAAGTTTAGCCACTGTGCCACAAGGCTGTCTATATAGAAATACTGGGCTGCTATATTTTTGGTTTACTGTTTATCTGAAAATACCAGTAAGCTATGACTACAAGTTTAGAACAAGGTATTGCTAGAAGGCTGATTGTACATAGGTTTATTTCTCGTTTTCAACAGATGTTTTGTATGTCACATAAGTGCTTACTAACAATGACTGTGTGGATATGGTTGAAGTGAGTGAAACTGAATCCAGAGAACATACTAAAAGATGGTTCTTGATGGGTTGGTAACTGTACCTTTAATTCATTTGGCAGCTGCCCGGTACAGAGGTGAAATGTGGAGCATTCTCACAATGTGTAAATGGAGGCTGCTTCTTCTGTCGTGGGAAAAGCAAGCCCTAATTGCTGCTATGACCATGTTCTAATAGTACTAGCTTTTTCTGAATAATGGTTCTGAGCTATCCAGCTGGCCTGACACCCTGAATTGGGCTGCAGTTCTGACATAGGGCAACACATTCAACTACTTTTTGGTACAGCATTCATTTTTCTTTGGTATCCTTGATTGTGTTATCATAGGGAAATGGCTGATGTGTAACAAGACTATATATTAAAACAGTTGATTCAGAAGTTTCAGAAGATTTAATTATAGAATTAAAATTCTTCATGATTTGGGATCACAGCACTTGTTGAAGTTTCCCCCCAGCATCATCTGTCCACTCTATCAGATCTTTACAGACAATAGTCCTCCAGGCTGGCACTCTGAAGGAGTCCAGGAGGTCATCTGTGAGAGGTTGGACCTTCCTCACTGTGGCATCAACAATCCATAACTAGCTCCTTGTGGATTTGTGCTTCTCTCCCTTCCAACACTTCAAAACCTTGCTGTATAGGGGGAGGCCTTTCATAGTGACAGTGCCTGATCACTATGACCTTATTTGCTGCCTGTTACTGGGATAACATGCCTTTTTGTTCTTGTTTTATTTTTTGACGGTTTATTTATAATCTTATTGTTCTTGGGGTGTTTTATTTTTTCATGCTGTAAACTCCCCAGAATACAGTGGAACCTTGTATAACAAACAGTTTGTATAACATAAAATCTATACAACATAAAAAATTCCAGAGATAGGGGAAATTTGCTTAACATAATCGCCTGTGGGGAGAATCTGTACAACAAAAAAATGCCATTACTCCGTTTTTAATGCATTCCTATGGGAACTTGTATAAAGGAAAATTTGCTTAACATAATTTCATTTGGAACGAATTAATTCCTTTATACAAGGTACCACTGTATTGCTTTGCATTAAAGGGCAGTATACTTACTTACTTACTTACTTACTTACTTACTTACTTACTTACTTACTTACTTACTTACTTACTTACTTACTTACTTACTTTGTACTTACTTAATAAAGAATAAGAGCAAGAGCGTGCATACAAGAGAGAAGAAGCTTTTGGTCCCCATATGGTTTATAGCAGAAGTCCCCAACCTTTTTTGGCCCCAGGGACCATTTTTGTTGAAGAAAATTTTTCCATGGACTGGGGAGGGGGGATAGTTTCAGGATAATCCCCCCCCCGCTTGCTACACAGGGCTTATTTTTGCATGTGCATGCCCAAGATGCATGCATGCATGCATAACTCCCCCATTGCTGGTTCTGTTGTGTCCAAAACAAAAGTGCCATGATGGGTGCATGTGCAAGGAAAAGCCCCACGCGAGGGTTGCGGGGTGGAGTAGTTTTGCCTTAGACGGAAACATGCTTGCCACTGAGGTGGCCTGTTGCGCCCTTATTAATGTGGCACAGTGCAACCAGGTTCCTAACAAGCCATGGACTGGTACTGGTCCATGGCCCAGGGGTTGGGGACCCCTCATCTATAGTTCCCATAATATTTGCCATTAGGTGCAGTATTGCTCATGTGGCTTATACAACTGTTCTTATAGCTGTTGTGCAATTGTTTGCAAAACCAGAAACTGTTCTGTTTTCCTTCTGTAACATATTATGCAGAACACATGTATTTGTACTGGCAAAACCATCCTGCTTGATATTAAGCCAAAGTATCCAAGAGGGCCACAGAATGCCCAGGCCTCCTTTAATTAGATGATGACCCTAATGCCTTATCCTCTGAAGTATGAGAAAATTTCAGCTTGCTGGCTTATTTAGCATCAAATGTCGCTAAATACAGTGACCTGTTGGGGAATTTGTACTTTCCATTGATTGAAACAGGACTCAGATATTAATAAAAGGTTAAGAATTTGGTCTTTGGCAGTCCGTCAAGATGTTTTCCGGATACCTAGAACAGGTAAAAGAGTCCAACATAATATATTTTTTAAGATGCAGGGTTGGACTAAGTAATATTGTGCTCCATTCCTTTGTTAAGATTATGAAACATAAACTCTTTGATATTAATTATGGGAAATAAAAGGAGGCATCGACTACAACAGAGGGATCACAGTTTTACCACAGATCGTGTGGGCATACTGCAGATTAACTTTCTGTCTCTGTGTGCCAGCCAGCCTTTTGAAGAGAATCCTTCCTGTAAATGATGTCTGTTTGTGCACAAATGTGTCATCTGGAAACATGCCAGCAAGGAAATTATTGTTACTGGGCAAAGTACTGATTCTGATCTGGATTTAACGTCGCGTTTGCACTGTGCTTGAAAGGAAGCATATCTACTATGATTAGTTTGAGTTTTGTGTACAGTCTTGGCCTTTTCCTAGACACCTTCTTTAAGCGTGCATTTGTAAATTTGCATTATAGAGACCTAGTTATTCATTTTCTGTTTCAGAAGAATGCTTTTCTTACTAAAGATGTTGGGCTGTGTGCACCAGCCAGTCCTTTGAGGAGAATCTTTCCCATACTTGCTGGCACACCCCTTTGGCACGCATGGGCAACTGTAGGCTAAACTCTGTAGAATAAGGATTCTTTATCCCTTTGTCTGACACATTTCATTTTATGAGTTTAGATAATCCTGTTCTGCAAAAGCAGGCATTGTTATTTTCAGTAAGCAGGCTGGATTCATCAGAGCGAATGTTGTAAGCAGAGATACAAGGTTTTACAAGTAGCCCCTTTGCTGTGTTGCTACACTTGTTGTGACATTGGTGGCCAAAAAAGCCCTGGAACAAAAAAACAAATATTTTTACATATATAATATTGTATGTGAGAGAGCATTTTTAAATATGTAGTGGTGCATGCATGTCCTATCTTCGTCAGGATAACCAAGGCTTGACTTTCTTTCTTTCTTTCTTTCTTTCTTTCTTTCTTTCTTTCTTTCTTTCTTTCTTTCTTTCTTTCTTTCTTTCTTTCTTTCTTTCTTTCTTTCTTTCTTTCTTTCTTTCTTTCTTTCTTTCTTTCTTTCTTTCTTTCTTTCTTTCTTTCTTTCTTCTTTAAGATGGGTTATAAATTCCAAACTGCAGCCCCCTCCATAGGCCATTTGCAGAGCGCAGCTATTTCCTACTAAGAAGCTAACCTGGCCTAAACCTTTGGGTTATTAATAACAGCACATAATGTTGGAAATACCCACAAGAATTTGATCTGCAGCTTTGAAGATGATTTTCCATCAAAAGTTCATTTCTTCTTCTTCTTCTTCTTCTTCTTCTTCTTCTTCTTCTTCTTCTTCTTCTTCTTCTTCTTCTTCTTCTTCTTCTTCTTCTTCTTCTTCTTCTTCTTCTTCTTGATGGTTGAAAAAAGGTACCACCTGTTCCTGAATTTTTATTGTTTCAATTATCATGTGGCCTTTTCTTGATTTTTCCAGATCAGTTGGGCAACCATACAGTAGTAAACTGATATACTAAAGGATGCTGCAAATTATTTGTTCTGTGCTAATTAGAATAAAGTATTGATTATATCTGCTTCTGATAACATGATATAGAATGCATGTATGCTTTCCCTTAAGGAAAACTAGAACTCACAATAGTATTCTTGTTACATTCTATTAGTTTGATTTGCAATAATATTTTCGAAATCTGTGGATTGGTTTTTGAAAAGTACTAGTTGGAAACAGTATGATATTATAAAAGAAACAAAGCACTTAAACAGTAATAGTAATAACAAAACACTTGAAGTAGAATATCTGAAATTCATTTGATGTTGAGCCTTAGAGCCAAAAAAAATGATTTTGTGTTTAAAATCAGATATGTCTTGAAAAGAGAAAGGCTGTGTAGGTGTTAAAGAAGAACACATAACTAAAAAGGCATTGCTTCTAGTACTATATTGTCTCTAAATTATGGGATCTGGAGAAGGTCTGAGTTGATCATATAAATGTGGCTTATGCACAACTGCTTCATTAATTTACTGTGCATCCAGATCTTCAAGATTCATAAATGTTTAGGACAGTGCTCTGAAATTAACCTGAAGCTAGTTTAAAAATCTGATTTGTATCTACAAAACAAAGCTCCAGATCCTTCAGATTCCTTTAGATACAATAATCTTAATGATAAATTAAAGATTATAGAAGCAAGATCTATGGCACTCATGAAAGATCTTCAAGGCTGTATGCTTCTTCCATTTTTTCCCTAAACAGACTGCTTTTGTGTCCTGTTTACAGCAGGGATTGGCAACAGGTGGTTGTTAAAAAAACAAGTGATGGTGGTGGGAACAGGAATAGGCCCAAGGATTTCTATGCAACATCTGGTGGTTGTTCAGATCCAGTTTACAGTCTGAAGCTATTTCCAGTGATAACTGACATTACTCCCTGCTCTGTATTCAGTTCTTAAAACAAAACAAACAAAACAAAACAAAAAAGCACATTTTATGAACGTGGAATATTGTACTTCTATATCCATGATTGAAAAAGCCAGGAGATGGCTCAATATTGCTGCAGAATATTGTGCCCACGTTGCTAGCAGGAAAAGGGGTGCCAATGGCAGCAGTCATCAAGGACTACAGGATGCTCTCTTCTGATCGCTTTCGTTCACACTGGTTGAAAAACAGCCCTGATAATTGCTTTGCATGTGGGTGAGAAGTGTTAAACTGATGGAGATAGAAGACGGTTTCTGGGGTTTTCCTTTGCATGATGTCACTTTGTGAATAGTAGTGGTGCTACAGGACTCCTGTTCAACACCTTGACCTCGTGCCTGTAGTGTCTCAGAGTTCCATTATTGCCCTTACTATTTCGCACGCACACAAAAAAAAAAACCCTTGAAAGATGCTGTCCAGAATTTGGTTGTCTGGTATCACCAGTTTACTGACGACACCCAACTCCATCTGTTTTTGTTAGTTCTTCCAGGATCCCCTTCTCCCATTCTCTCAAGCCCCAGTGTGCAGTGACTCAGGCCCTCTCGACCAGTTTCATCCTATAGACTGGATTCGTGGGAGAAGTGGGTGCACCAGTAATCAAGGAGGAAGATCTAACATGAGAGGAGTTGTTAAAGGAAGCCACAGCTGTTAATTTGCAAGATCTGAGCAGAACTTAATTGAAAAGATAATATTGCTGCTGGTAGGGCAACAGGAAGAGAGGAACTATGTCACAAGATGTTGGTTTGCAAGATCTTGTAATTCCAAGAGATTTTGGAAGTCATACAGAGCTAGAAAGGCATGGGGAAAGTAGGGGTTTACTGCCTCACTAACCTTCATCCTCCTGCCTCCCTAACCTTCAACCATGTGTTCTTCCCCTTAGGTACCATTTGTCCTTCACTGCTGCTGCTGCTGTCTCCTTACTTGCAAGTAATTCCAGTAGACTTACTCATAAATTACCTAACTGAATAAAACTTGCTTTGAGATAATCTCCAACCACAAAGCAAAAGATCAGTAATTTCACAGTTTAAATGAATGAGCTCTAATATACTGTATTATCTTTTAGTGTTGTAACTATACAGTATTTTAAATACGTTCACAGAAAGAAGTTTCAAATGTTTGGCCAGGAAGTAGTTAATCATTTTTTCCCTCAGTCACTGACTGCCTTAGTCTGGCAAGGTCAGAAATCCAATTTGTTTAGAGAGTTGAGATCTTATGAGAGAAAGCCAGTAAACTCAGAGGTTTTTTGGCTTGAAAGCACAAATTGCAAATAGTCTGTTAGAGCCATGAATAGCTGAATCCCAATTAAATTTTTTAAAAGAAACAGGAGCAAGGGGTATATTTTACCTGGTATGCATTTTTTTTTCTTATCAATATATATTACCTGTTTTAAATCAGCTGTAGTGCCAGGTTGTTTGGTTCTGTATAGGATAAAAATAGTGTTTGTTTTTATAAAAACCCATAACTCTAAAGCCCTTTGCACAACATCCCCATATTTGATACAGAGCAAAATCAGACATTTTGCTGTGTGTGTGTATGTGTGTGTGTGCCAAATTTGGTGCTGATGTGAAACACTGTGTGTAAGTTAGGAGTTTTTGTTTGGACTGCCACCCTTTTTAGAGTTACCTTGTAGAATGCTGTTTGTCTCAGCTGTGCAAATATCATGCCTAGTCATCCTGTCAGCTATTGTTCCATCGGTTTTAGGTAAAAAGCTTTTCCTGACTGAAGTGACCATTAAAATTTTCAAGAAAAAAATCCTAATTGTAAAAAATAAAGTTGTTAAATGTAACAATGGTAGAAAACTCTGATCCTATATATTCTTCAGAGTCTTACTCCATGCCTGTCTTATCCATATCTTGAATTTTATAAACTACCAGGTGACTTTTGTCTCTTGTTCTCCTTCTCTAAAAATTTAAAAGAGAGATTATTTGACTCAATAACTAGTCATTTGTGGTTAATATAATTTTTGTTGGGATTTGTTAAGTAATGTTGGTTATGTGAGTTAGACATAGTATCTGAAAGAGCCTTTGTTGGACATACTAAAAAGCCTTAGGTGCTTAAGTCTATGAAGATTCTGTCATCCAGGTGAGTTTATCCGGAAGGTGAATCATGGCAACTGGACTTATTTTCTTGAGAGATTGAAATATTTCACTGTTCATCCAAACAGCTTCATCGGTCTGAAAAAATCTAGTTCCGAATCCTTCATTTTATAGCTCAGTTTGACCTCTTGTCACCCTGGTCTGAAATAGGCTCATAAGATGAACAATGGACTGAATAGGCTCCTTAGGTAGACAACACTCTCAACAGCCTTAAGGTGAACAATGAATGCTCATATGAATGGCTACCCTGACCCCTCTCTCAAAAGGCCTTTAGGTGAATAATGCTCAAACCCCTAAAGTATGGGTCATTAGCTATGGCCTTGGTGGTGAAGCATTAGGTATTTGATTTGTCTAGGTATTGTTGAAATCACAGCCTGATAAGTGTGCCTGAGGCCCCCCACCTCTGTTGAGAGAGGGATTTTCAATGCTCAAATGAATGGCTTTCCTGATCCCTCTCTGAAACTACTTATCTTCTCTGTCTAATATGTGTACATCCACATCTTTGAATGAGTGCCCTTTGTCCTTCAAGTGGAGGTGTACTGCTAATTCTGGTCCTAAGTTGTTATCCCTCCTATGTTGGGCCATCCTTGTGTTTAATGGCTGTTTAGTTTCTCCAATGTAGAGGTCTGCACACTCCTCACTGCATTGGAACGCATATACTATATTGCTCCTTTTGTGTTTTAGTATCAGGTCCTTTGGGTGGACGAGTCTCTGCCTTAGTGTGTTTGTGGGTTTGAAATAAACCAGGATGTGGTGTTTGCCAAAAATCCTTTTAAGCTTCCCAGACACTCCAGCCATGTAGGGAATGACCAGGTTCTTCCGCCAGGTCTGGGTCTCAGGCTGATCCCTCGTTCTTCTGGGTCGGCATACTGCTTTGTTGAAGGCCCACTTTGTAAATCCACAGGCCTTAAATGCTGTCTTCAGGTGCTTGTCTTCCTTCTTGGTTTTTGTGGAGGTGGGGGTGCTCTCTGCTCTGTGGTTTAGGGTCCTGATAACTCCCAATTTGTGTTGTAATGGATGGTGGAAGGCAAACAGTAAGTACTGATCTGTGTGGGTGGGTTTCCTGTAAACCTCTACTCCCAGGCCACAGTCGGGTCTGATGATGATTGCACAGTCCAGGAAAGACAGCCTGTTGTCTTGGTTATCTTCCCTAGTGGGAACCTAGTATTAAACTGTGGAAAATTAGTGGGTTTTGAATCACAGTTTGGCCACTCAGTCTCTAAAAGGTTTGCCATCACTGCTCTAGACCAAGAATCCATAATACTATCTGATGAAATAAGGCGTAGTCCACTGTGTAGATACTTGAAGCTAATTTCTGCTCTGTAAGTCTCTAATGGTTTTTAAAACATATAATCTCCACATTCTGCCAAGAAAAGCCCATTATGCATATCTGACAAGCAAACAGCTAGGATCTACTAGTACATAATTCAAAGATAACTGACTCTTTGTTTACCCAGGATAAAGCATAAATAGGTAAATTCCTATCCTCATAAGGTTATTATTTGAGTATTGATTTTATTTGGCAAGCCATATTACCAATTATCTATTATTAAGAGAAGGTATAAAAGATTTTAGAACTGTAACACAGATGCTCATCCTGAGAACTTTCATGGTATTCTCTTTACCTCTGTATTGTGCTTGCACCTGTTTTACTGGTAAAATAAACTATCTTTGTTTAATATCACTCTCTCTTTTGCTGTTTCCTCCCCTTCATCGGAGAAATGAACCTCCAGTATCAACAACATATTTGTATACTGAGAAACGTAGCATTGTTATGCTACGTTTATCAGTAGAGGATCTGCCAAAGGGTTTTTTTTCTGTTTACTAAAGCAGAAATTAGGAACCTTACTCTCTTATTAGAATCTGCTAAGTTGTTAAATGACACAGTGATATAGCGTAACTCAACACTGTATGTTGCTATTTTTATTGTTTTTATGTGTTTGCCATGGTTTACTTTTAGATAGTCAGGGCATGGTCCATGCCATTACTGTCCTCTCTCTTTGCAGATAACAGAACACCCTCTGTTGGTTTTCTTGCACATTTTGGAAAGTTGTAAGGGTCACCATAGTGTAAGTGGTCAGAATGCTGAACTAGAATATCTACCTTAAAAGTGCAAGATTAGCTATAATGGTACATTTGTGACTTGGCATAATCTCTCTGCCTAACATACTTCACTGGGTTACTATCAGAATAAGAATACTGTAGTGTGAGCACATTGTCAACCTCTGTGAGCTACTTTGAAGAATTATGGACTAGAAATGGAACAAACTGAAGAAAAATTCAGCATCTTATTGAGAATTTATAATTTATAGTGCTAGGTGGTATATAGAATACTAGGGCAGTGCAGTAAGTGGCTGAATGGCCTAAAACGGTTTATAAACGATTAGTTGCAGATTTTTTTAAAAGTGGACTTCATATTTTAGCCCTACAGTTTGGGTGTCACAACCTTCTATAGATTGTCTGAGCTCTTTTTAACCTCTTGGTGCAGCCACACACAGTGCTTTGATTCATAGCATTGTGGCATGTATTTTTTTGTTATTTGTCTTGCAAATATGCCCTATATTTCTGGGCATATAGTGGATTGATAAGATTCTGAATTCCCTGGCAATTGTAAACCTATGCATTTTAAATTGGGCACAGGAGTAGTCTTGAAGAATAAACAGCAACAAAAGATGAGAATCTGCCAAGATGGCAAGAATTTGGGGCTGGACTTGGGCCACTTTCCTTTGATAGAAAAACTCTCCAAGTGCTAGTTAGAAAAATATCAGTATGGTTCTATTGCATGCCATTTAAAAAGAGGTTGTGGGAAAAATTCTTTTATAGGATAACATATATGCTGTCTGACAGATCTGTGCAGTACTATGCAAAAATTATTGTGCTTGTTCGCCTAACGTAGTTTACTGTATGATCTCAGGTCAGTTTACTAATCTTAGTGGTTTGCTACATCAAAGCCACATTCAGGTTTTCTGAGAGCATACATAGTCTATGCCTACACAATGAAGGAAAAGCACAAGCTTTCTGTCATCTTCAACATGGGAAGGCAATGACCAAAAAGGCTCTCCAACTGAACCAGAGCCCTCCGAATCTATGTGGGAAACCTAAACAGGTATCACAGCTTCCTTGTTTAGCCTGTTGCTTTTATATGTTGAATAGAACTGCTGGATAGTTCAGGGATTTAGTATCTGGCTGCGAAGCCAGATGTTGGGAGTTCAGTTCCCTGACATGGACTGGATTTAGTGATCCATAGGGTCCTTTTGAGTTACGCAGTTCTAAGGTGATAATGAGGATCAGAAAAGACATGATCCCCTTCATCATGAGGTGAGACTACATGCTTGAAAAACACGTGAGGACACATCAGGGCAGCCCGTTGAGAATGTCCCTAGCTACCTCAAAGATCGAATCTCACAGTATGAACCGACTCAGGTGTTAAGGTCATCAGGAGAAGCCCTTCTCTCCATCCCGCCACCCTCACAGGTACGTCACCTGGGAACACATGAAAGAGCCTTCTTGGCTGCTGCACCCAGACTCTGGAACTCCTTCCCACTAGAGGCCAGAACTGCCTCATCTCTGTTGTCCTTCTGGACACCTTTCTCTTCAGGCAAGCTTTCCCTGAATGATGGACTACCTATTATGAACCTATAGGATCACATAAACTTTGTGGTTATAACTACTTATAATCTTATTTGATTACATTGACACAATGTTTTCAATGGTAATTTCCATCACTCATAACTTTACATGGAACTTTACTATTCGTTTAACTGCTCGTGTTCTCTTGTAACTTTACATGGAACTTTACTCTCCTTTTAACTACTCACGTTCTCTTGTAGCTTTAATGTAATGTTGTCTATCAATGCTGTAAGATGTCCCTCAATTCACTGTTCTTAGCACTTGAACATGTCTTAATTGTACTGGACTGTATATTATCCCTCATTACTGTAGGCCGCCTTGGGTCCTTTTCCAAGGAAAAAGGCAAGATAAAAATACTCTAAAATAAATAAATAATAAAAAATAAATATTGGCTGCAGCAGGAGACAAGTGTTTTATGTTCATTATATGCTTGCACAAATTCACTATCTCAGGCAACTTTTCCAGTTCTGAATCTAAAGATACTCACTCATACATCAATTCAGGATGACAGCCTGATTGCTTACAAAGATGCAGATGACTAACCTAATTCTTTTATTTTGTTTTTGTTTTAAAAACCCTTTGACTGGCTGCTCTCTGAATGATGGAACAGCAACTCCAGATGCAGCTGTTAAAGAGAAGTAAAGAAGGAAAGAGTTAAGAAAGTAATATGAACTCTGCATATAGCTGTCGATATCATGAAGCTCGAAACAGGTGGTGTAGTGGTTAGACTGTTGAATAAAGATTTGGGAGGTATAGGTTCAGGTTTTTCAATGAGTCATAAAACTGGATGGTTGGGCCTATTACTCTCTTTCAGCCTGGCCTGAAAGGTATATGTAACAATAAAATGGAGAGGAGAAAACCTTTGAATGCATTTTAAGCTGAGCCAGGGAAAGTTGCCCTATAAGTTTTGAGAAAGAAAGGATAGGCATTTCCAGCTGTGTCAGCAGTATGCATATATAGTACTTGGCACACATATGATCTTTAAGGACCTGAGACAGTTGCTGCTGGCAGTGTCAATGTGGGAGAGAGCAGAAGGCATTCACCAGAACAAAGGTGGTGCCTCGAACCAATCCTTTCACACCTGTAAAGGTTAAAATTTCAGGTTATTTAAATTATAATTCGAGAGTCACAATGCTAAAAACTTAGAATAGGAGAAAACACCTGCAGTGTCTCAGAAAATGGAGACATCAAAATAAATAACTAGGAACATAAGCAGCTACTATACTGTATAGAAGAAATGCTGCAGAGCAGGTTTTAAACTGATAAGTGGTGGAAAGCTGACAGGAGCTGAGTGGCATCCGGTTCAGAAATCCTCATCCCTTAGCACTGGGAGAATAATGGATGTGGTAGTTTGTCTACTGGAATTAAAAGCTGTGGAGGGGGAAGAAAAAGAAGCAGCCATTCTTGGGCGATCCACTGTGCAGGTGCTTCTACGCCAATGCTCGAAGCCTCTGAGCAAAGATGGGAGGACTTGAACATTTGGCAGCTAGAGATAACATTGATATAATAGCCATAACAGAAACCTGGTGGAATGCGGAGAACTAGTGGGATACAGCAATCCCAGACTATAAACTCTATAGAAGGGATGGGGGGGTTGGAGGGGGAGTGGACATCTATGTCAAAGAAGCGGTAAAATCCAGCAGAATGGAGATTGATTGGGTCTGACTTCACCATAGAATCACTGTGGGTTAAACTACCAGGTCCAAGGAGCGATGTGATACTGGGAGTGTGCTGCTGTCCACCAGATCAAAAACTTGAGGGGGACCTTGTGCCAGGACCCTGCCTGTCATGGAACCCAAATGTGAAGGGTTAAATGCTGGAGAGCAGCAGGAGGAGCCTTGTAGTTCAACTCAGCAGGCAGCTGAGTCTGAGGACGCAGCTGAGGGCACATCTCCTCCTCCTATAAGGGCTAGGAGCAGGATCCTGCAAAGGAGAACTAACAGGAGAGCTAAGGAAAGGATCTTTAATGATAGGCGTAGAATTAGATCTGAAAGCCCTGAGTTCTAGCAGGAGCCTTGCCAGAGATATGGGTGTGCTCCCTGTTTTAGGATAAAGCTAGCAAGTTTACCCTGAACCCTCTGTGGGAGCAACGCGTCGCTTACCTTGCCACCACGTTCCTGTGTGTTATCCTGACTTTGTTTCCTGACCTTGGACCGGCTTTCTGACTACGGCGTTCTCTGTTTCCTGACCTTGGACTGGCTTCCTGACTACGATGTTTCTCTGTTTCCCTTGAACTTGGCATTTGGCTCTGTAAGTTATTCTGGATTGACTCGGACTGTACTTTGTACTTTATCTGGATTACAACTAAAGTTCCTGGCAAAGAACTGAACTTGGCTTGCTGTGTGTTCTGTGTGCGGGGCTTGACACCTTGAAATGAAGAGACAAATCATGGAGCTGTCTAAGAGGGACATGATAGTAATCATGGGGGACTTCAATTATCCCCTCATTGACTGGGCCAATGTGAGCTCGGGGCAAGAAAGAGAAACCCGGTTTCTCAACATGCTGAATGACTGTACCTTAGAGCAACTTGTCATGGAGCCCACCAGAGAACAGGCAATTCTGGATCTAATACTGTGTGATACTCAGGATCTGGTGAGGGATGTGAATATCAATGAGCCTCTGGGGAAAAGTGACCATGCTGCAATCTCCTTTGCCATGCATGTCGGGAGAAGAGTGTCAAGCAAATCAGACACAAAAGCCCTTGATTTCCAAAGGGCGGACTTCCCTCAGATGAGGAAACTAGTTAGAAAGAAATTGAAAGGGAAGGGGAAAAGAATCCAATCTCTCTAGAGCAGTGTTCCCCAACCCCCGGTCCGTGGATGAATCGGCACCGGGCCGCCGCCGTGCCACCCCCCCGCAATCGCCCCCCCGCCACTGTGACCCCCCCCAAGCGACCCCGCCCCCCCACCACCGCGACCCCCCGCAATCGTCCCCGCCAACGCCGCCGCGACCCCCCCACAAGCGACCCCCCGCCGCCACGACCCCCCCACAATCGTCCCCGCCGCCGCCGCAATTGCCCCCGTCCCGCCGCCGCCGCCGTGACCCCCCCGCAATCATCCCCGCCACCGCCGCCGCCGCCGCAGCCGTAATCGTCCCCGTCCCGCCGCCGCCGCCACGACCCCCCCCCTGCAATCACCCCCGTCCCGCCGCCGCCGCCGCGACCCCCCCGCAATCATCCCCGCCACCACCGCCGCCGCGACCCCCCCCCGCCGCCGCAATCCCCCCCGCAATCGCCTCCACGCCGCCGCGGCCGCGCGACCCCCCGCAATCGCCGCCGCCACGACCCCCCCGCAATCGCCCCCGTCCCACCGCCGCCGCCGTGACCCCCCCCGCCGCCGCAATCGCCCTCGCCCCGCCGCCGCTGCGACCCCCCCCCGCTTCCGCAATCCCCCCGCATTCGCCCCCGCCCCCCGCCGCCGCGACCCCCGCAATCGTCCCCTCCCGCCGCTGCCGCGACCCCCCACAATCGCCCCCCGCAATCGCCCCGTCCCACCATCGCCGCCGCCGCTGCGACCCCCCGCAATCGCCCCCGCCCCGCCAGAGAAAGAAAGTAAGGAGGGAGGGAGGGAGGGAGAGAGAGAGAGAGAAAGAAAGAAAGAAAGAAAGAAAGAAAGAAAGAAAGGAGGGAGGGAAAGAAGAAAAGGGAAAGAAAGAAAGAAAGAAAGAAAGAAAGAGAAAGAAAGAAAGAAAGAAAGGGGGAGAAGGAGAAAGAAGGGAGAAAGAAAGAGAAAAAGAAAAAGAAAGAAAGAAAGAGAAAGGAAGGAAGGAAAAGGAAAAGGGAGGGAGGAAGGAAGGAGGAAGAAGGGAGGAAAGAGAACAAAGAAAGAAAGAAAGAAGGAAGGAAGAAGGAGGAAGGGAGGAAGAAAGTAAGTAAGTAAAGGAAGGAGGGAGGGAAAGAAAAAGAAAGGGAGAGAAGGAGTGGGGGAGAGAGAGGAAGAACGAAAGAAGGGGGAGAAAGGAAGAAAGGAAGAAAATGAGGAAGAAAGGAAGAAAAAGAAAGGGAGGGAGGGAGGGAAGGAAGGAAGGAAAGAAAGAAAGAAAGAAAGAAAGAAGGGAGAGGAGAGGAGAGGAAGAAAGAAAAAAGAAAAGGGGGAAAAAAGAAGAAGAAAGGAGAGTGGGAGGGAAGGAAGGAGAGGAGGAGGGAGGGAGAAAGAAAGAAAGAAAATGAGGAAGGAAGGAAAGAAAGAAGGGAAGGAAGGAGGTAGAGTGGGAGGGAAGGAAGGAAGGAAAGAGAGAGAGGGAGAGTGAGAGAAATAAAGAAAGAAGGGAGAGAAAGAGGAAGGAAGGAAGGAAGGAAGGAAGGAAGGAGAGTGGGAGGAAAGAAAGAAAGAGGGAGGAAGGGAGAGAGAGAAAGAAAGAAAAGAAAGAAGGGAGAGGGGGAGGGAGGAAGAAAAGGGGGAGAAAGAAAGAAAGAAGGGAGGGAGGGAGGGAGGGAGGGAGAAAGAAAAGGGAAAGAAAGAAAGAAAGAAAGTAAGGAGGGAGGGAGGGAGGCCTCATGTCAAGGAAGGGCAAAGGGTCCCAAGACCTCACGGCGGCTGGGTAGCCCCCGGGGGAAAAAATGCGAGGAAGTAAAAACAGTGTTTCCTTGCAGCGATGCCAAGGACTCATCACACAACACTGGCTCTTCGGCTTGAGTACGGAGATGAGCACCGCCCCCTAGAGTGGGAAACGACTAGCACGCATGTGCATCAGCGGCCGGGGGGAGGCATTTACATTTTTTATCTTATTAAATCAAAACAAGCGGGCCAGGGAAAAATTATCAAGCATTTACCGGTTGGGGAGCACTGCTCTAGAGTGCACGGAGCCTGTTTAAAACAATGGTAGTAGAGGACCAGCAGAAGTGCATACCAAAAAGAAAGAAGAGCTCATTTAAGTCCAAGAGGGCACTGGCATGGTTAACGAGTGGAGTTAGAGAGGCTCTAAAGTGCAAGGAGAGGTCTTTCCGTAAATGGAAATCCTCCCCAAATGAGGAAAATAAAAAGGAACACAAACTCTGGCAAAAGAAATGTAAGAAGATGATGAGAGGCAAAGAAAGACTTCGAGGAATGTATGGCTAGCAATATAAAGGGAAACAATAAAACTTTCTTTATATATAAATCCTTCTTCATATATACCGTAAATGTAACATGTGCGTGCACATTAGTTCAAATACTGCAGGTCTTCCCTTTTTTCTCCTATGATAACAGGTTAGGCATTTAACTGATCTCTAAAAAAACCTTCAAAAAACCTTCACATTGCAAGAAGTTTTCTGATCCCTTTGTTACTTTTGAACTATATGAGCAGCAAATTCAGAAGAGTGTTGTTGACCTAAATTAGAAGTAAACCTTTTCTAAGTTATCAGGAGAAAGGCAGCATATATAATAATCAATCAAACAAACAAACAAATAGTTATGTGAGATTTTATGTGCTTTATTTTAACATGTATTGCTATCGTTTGGACTCCTGTACCACCCATAGTACTAGAGCACTCTCTGGGTGGTTTACAACATAATTATGCAGGGAACACTTTGCCCCCCCCCCCCCCAGCGAGTTGAGTACTCACTTTATGAATCAGGAAAAACAGAAGGCTGGGTCAATCTTGACCTGGCTACCTGAACCCATTGGGATCAAACTCAGGTTGTGAGCAGAGGCTTGACGGCACTCCTATAGTTTAACCACTATACCACAGGGCAGTCTAAATTTAAATCCTAAGAAAAGTTTCCAGAGACTGTTTAGATTTTACATATAGCCATTTGTTATTAACACCCCCTTTACAGTAAAATGCTTTTAGGGTTCTTGGACTTACCTTGCATGTTTTGCAAGTTGTATATGTTTTTATGCGTACTTGGGTGCATATATGTGTCATCAGTAAAATATTATACTGTACGTATAAAGGCAGAATTTGCAAAAAAACATGAGTTTTCTGGAAAAGTTTCTTAGGATTTTAAATTTAGGACTAAATCAGTATGTTTTGAGATAAAACATTTTTCGGACTGAGCATTTACTTTCCAGAAAGAGGTGGCACTGCACTGTAGGTCTCACTAAAACACCTTCCTGACATGTAGTCATGCTAGCTTGTGTTCTGCTTTAGAGCAAAAGTCAAAAGGGACCAATTTCTCTGAAAAACCTATTGGTTGATGTGATGTCAGCAAATCTTGGGACCCTGCTGTGAAATTCCAAAGTATGAAGAGAGATTTAGCTGTGTTTCTACAAAATGACTCCCAGGTGTTCTGTGTACCAGCACAGGTAGAAATTACTGCTTATTGCTTTTAATGTAAGTTTGATTGGAATGTAACTAATTACACACAAGGTAAAATAACATAACAACAAGGTATAACCGTGGCTATTTAAAAAGCAATACACCACACATCCATTAATCAAGAGATTATTGAAAGAACAGTGGACTTGATTGGAGCTTTTGCCGACAGATATTTGTTATAGGGCAGTGTTGGCGAACCTATGGCACGGGTGCCAAAGGTGGCACTAGGAGCCCTTTCTGTGGGCACCCAACATCGCGCCTTCACAGCCACCTGTATTCAGGTTAAATTGCTGTATTGGCACTTTGCAAAACTATTAATGGGTTTTGAATTGCAGTTTGGGCACTTGGTCTCTAAAAGGTTCGCCATCACTGTTATAGGGGTTGGCTTTTTTTTAAACCCACAAGGGACTGAAACAAAATACTGGTAGTTCCAAGTTATCCTTGTTACAATTAGAGATGGGCACGACTTGAAAAAAAAAATTCGAGTTGTCGTTAGTCGGGCCGGTTCCTTTTCGGCTTGTTTCCGTTTTTCGCGAAAATTCGCAAAAATTAGTCGGTTCGTTTTTTCGTTTTTTCGTTGTCGTTAGTACTGGTTTGGGGAGCGGGCTCCTGGAGGGAGCTGCAGGAGTCAGCCAGAGCCACAAGTGACGGACTGGCAGACTCTTTGCACCCGCTGTGTCTCACGTACTTGCATGTAGTGCAATGCAAGTAGATCTGGCTTAGGGTTAAGATGGGTTAGCGCAAGGGCTAGGGTTAGGCTAGTTACGGGTGAGGTTAGGGTGAGTATTGGGGTGCACCTCTGGGTGCCTCTCTGACCCACTTAGAAGGACAGTGTACTGGCGTATGGGTTAGGCTTAGGGTTTGGGTTTGGGCTACGATTAGTGGGCTGTTTATGCCCGATTGGCACATCCCAGAAGTCTCTGTGGTCAACCTGGCCAAGTGGCCATGCGATTGGTGGAAAATTTGCATGGTCTACTCCCATGGGCGAGCCCATCATTGCAAATGTGCAGGTGTAAAAAAATAAAATAAAATAAAATAAAATCAACGCAGACTTTTTTTTGCAAGAAAAACCCACTGCTGCTACTGTAAAAATTCAAGCATTTAAAATAGCTAATTTTCGCATGTTTCTGTGGTGCTTTGGTGGGGTTTTGGGCAACGATTTCAAAAAAATTATTGTGGTCGCCATTTTGGATCCCCCCCACCGCATGGCAAATGGATGCGCCCTCCCAGCCTGGTACAGTCAGCAAAACCTGGCCATGCGATTGGTGGAATGGCTCCAAAACTTTGCATGGTCCACTCCCATGGAAGAGCCCATCATTGCGAATGC
The DNA here is from genome assembly GCA_037367245.1 of Phrynocephalus guinanensis. Taxonomy (NCBI): domain Eukaryota; kingdom Metazoa; phylum Chordata; class Lepidosauria; order Squamata; family Agamidae; genus Phrynocephalus; species Phrynocephalus guinanensis. The sequence goes on along the minus strand of CM074736.1, from coordinate 102,518,095 downwards.
ACAGGTGTAAAAAAATAAAATTAAATTAAATAAAATTAAATAAAATCAACGCAGACTTTTTTTTGCAAGAAAAACCCACTGCTGCTACTGTAAAAATTCAAGCATTTAAAATAGCTAATTTTTGCATGTTTCTGTGGTGCTTTGGTGGGGTTTTGGGCAACGATTTCAAAAAAAATATTGCGGTCGCCATTTTGGATCCCCCGCACTGCATGGCAAATGGATGCGCCCTCCCAGCCTGGTACCAGCAGCGCAGCAGTAGCAATAGCCAAGGAGAGGGGGCGGGGAACCCCCCCCCCAAAATAAAACACCCTTCTGGCCTGGTAGGTGCCCTCAGACAGTTTTCGCCTACTTTTAGGGGCGGGAATCGGTTTTTTTTTTAACTTTTAAAAACTTTTTTTCTGTGCCGCTTGGCATTGCGCGATCGCCGCGATGCAAGTAACGAGCACGACAAATCAGACCAAATTGTTCGTTCGACGGTTCGAACTCGAATTCTGGCGGAGTAATTCCCGTTACCGTTTCCGTAGAGTAACGGAAACGAGTAACGGAAACGGAAACGGGAATACCGCTAAGTCATGCCCATCTCTAGTTACAATCCTATTGTTTAATGCAGTAAATAGCAGTAGAGTAGACCCAATGAATTGGCATAGATCTGGTGCTAAATTCTTCTGTAAGCTCCTTTGCTTTAAATGGGCCTACTCTAATTGAGACTGACTTTGGCATAGTTAATCAGAGTTATAGTAGGCCCACTTGAAACGGTGGGCTTTCTGTAGTGTGATTTAGTATGCTAAGGTACAGGATTTGAGGCAGTATCTTAGATATCTGTGGGTAACTTGCTCCTTCCATGGTCACAGCCTTTTGACACTAGTTTTTCAAACAGTACTGAATCTAATGGGTTAAGTTTGCCCAATGTTCAGTAATGAATTTAAGAGAACATTGTTTAAGTAATTTTATAATACATAGTGGGTATACCTGATTATAGAAAAATCATCAGCCTGTGAAAAAGATGTGGGTGAACTGTAGCCATGCCAGATTTCTCCCTTGTTTCAGAACAAAATCATAAACCTGGAAAAATACAGTGCCAATGCAGACCCACCCCCCAACCCTGTCCCCAGTATATCTCTTCTTCCAAATTAGTTTAGAGTGTCTGAACACATGGAGCTTATGTAATAGGGGGGAAAAGTACTTAACGCTTAGTGATTCCCAACTATTCACTGATTGTAATAGGAACAAATACTCACCAGGGATGAACATCAGTCCCAGTTTCTATGTGACTTCACCTGAACTGAATGTTTACCTTGTGGTGAGGAAGGGTTTGGTTTGCTTTAACTCTTTAATGCTGGCTGTTCATTGACTTTGTTCTCATCCAGACTTCTCTAGGACTGACCTTTAAAGGAGCACAATTTTGCTCTGTGCGCGCATGTATAGAGTTTATATTATTGTGCTGTATCATTAAAAGTTTAAGTTGGCACATGCCTTCAGTTTAATGAGTTCTTTATTACACAAGGGATTTGTTGCTTATTTTATCAATATTGGTCAATGGAGTTTATCATTGTATTGTTCACGTGTATATTTTAAATGGTTGAGGAGCTGTGTTTTTTATACAAGTTACGTTAAGTAATATAAAAAGCAACTGAATTAAAATTTAAAACTATTATTGTTTTAAAACTTCGTACAAGTTTTATTTCACCTATTCATATGTAGATAAAAGTTAAAATAAGTTCTTGCTCATACTTACCTGTTTTCTGAACTTTTATGAGAATACAGTGAACTGTTTTCTGAATTTTTTTTATATACAGTGGATCCCAGTCCTTGCAAAACATCCCTTCTGAGCATCTTCTTTTAATCTGTATGCATTTCATGTGCTCTTTGTTTAGACAGAGAGGAAAAGATTAGCATTGAAAGCAAGCCGGGACAATGAGTACATCCTGTGCCTGCAAAACAGTGCTAATTTACAACATCTACCATGGATTATATGTATATATGTATGTGTGAGCCTCAATTTTGGCTGAATGGGAACATGAAAAGATTGTGATCTTGGTCTACATTGCAAGAAAACTAACCAACCTGGGTACAGAACAAAGGGACAAAGCCCCTTCAAAAAGCAAATGTTTTTGAAAAGATGATTAGATGATGGTTATTTCATCATAAATGCAATGCCCTGAGAACTTATTAATGCTTCAATAGCATTGCAGTGAGGACATCAGTACAGTCCTCTTTAATAGCTTGTTGGCTTGAACCCCACTACATAATGTTCTTGTAATAGTTTATGGGTGACTGCAGTGAATTGTTAGTGAATGTATCCCCCCCCCTTTTTTTGGCTTTCATTCTTATCTGATCTGCTGGTAGAACATTTTGTCCCTAGCATGCTATGTATTGTAAAAGCAAGCGTATGTATATTCAAAATGTCCGTATTAGTTTATTTTAACACAAAGCTCCATACTGAAAGATTATGTTCTGTATACAACTAGAACATCACCAGAACCTAAAAAAAAGATATGAGCAGTTCTGTTCAAAGACCCACCCTCTTGTAAAAATATTTTTCAAGGAGGCACACATATTTATTCTTTATCATTTTACTCTGCTCAGACATTACTTAGAACATTGTATTTGGCCCTAATTAGGCAGCAAAATAACTTTATTTTGAAACTAAACAGATTTTAAAGGGAAATGTTAACTCGGCTTTGTGTTTGGCTGGTACAATTGCTTAAGATGGCAGTTGCTGAATAAAGCTGCTAATATGAATGTGAATGTTTGAATAAAGATGACCAATATACCTGGATCTGTAACATAAAATGTGGCCCTATATGGAGTAAAGCCACACACTATCTTACAATAATTAAAACAGCTTAAATAATAATTGTAAGCTTTCATTACCTTAAGTTCAATTAACTTAGGACCAAATCATACTAAGAGCACAGTCCTAAGTAGCCAAGATAATTGATGATGATGATGATGATAATAATAATAATAATAATAATAATAATAATAATAATAATAATAATAATAATAATAATAATAATAATAATAATAAATGGTCAGCTGATTTGAACAAAGTCCAACTGATGCTGTACTGAATCCAAACCCCACCCATCCTTGGGGTGCTGGAAAATTATTTAGGACTGTACTTGCCATGGGTTCCTTCCCTGTCAGCATAACAGCTATGTCCCTGCAGTGCTGAAATAGTGCTGGATCCGGCATTTGTGCCTTTGGCCAGCACTTTGTCCATTCCTGCAGTGCAGAAAGGGCCATATGTAAAATTGATTATTTTTGCCCTTTTCTGCCTTCTCTTTTTAATGTGTGCTATATTGCATTAAAAGTTCTGATTTTTATCTCTGTGATTTGCAAGGGATGTCTATCAATATTTAAGAGCCAATAAAATGATGGTGCTGTATATCACATTATACCACTGATCTCTCTATCCTAATCATGGCAATGGTTCATCATTCAGAACCCAAGACAGTTGCATTTTCCAACCCACAAGGTTTTTTTTTCCACCTTCAGTACACGAACAAAACAAGGAGTGTGTCCTCTCCATTTTTCAAAATGCTTCTGTGTCAGGCTGTGGAAAATTAATATTCTTTAAAAGGCAAACACAGAGACACAAGTTGGTTCTATGAAGAGAGCCCACTTGATATTTTATAGTTTTATAAGTCCACAAGAAAAGACAGCAGCTCTACACTCTTTGCATGTTGTGCATGTTACATAATTTGCATAAAAACATCAAGTCAGTATCAGCAGAAAACATCTCACTGTCTTGCAAAGCACAAGGGGAAAAAAACATTGTAATTCCACATGCATTGGTGCAAGGAAAAGGTAACCAGGACCTTTTAGTCACACTTTGAATTGAATACCCCTCATTTGGGAAATTCAAGTATTATAAGCCAAATATTGGTCCCCTTATAAATAGAAAGATGGCCTATAAATAAAACAAATAATGTATTCTCGAAGGCTTTCACGGCCAGGCACAGAGAGAACTCCTAGTTCCTTGAGCTCCTTACCCTCTGAAGATGCCGGCCACGAAACTTCAGGAAGAAAAACATTCAGAACACGGCCTAACAGCCCAAAAAAACTCACAACAGCTATCAAAACAAATAATAATAAATTAATGGAAAAGTGCTGGTTTTCTTGTTCTTTTCCTCATAGTGGGGAAGCCCAGAAGCACTTGTTTGGCCAAAGAATGTTGGACATTGTTGACTCCTGATCTGATGAAGCACTTTCATAGGCTCCTTTGCCAGTATGATACAGTAGATTGGAAATGCAATGCAGATATGCTTCAATTTGATAAGAGTCTTATTTCCACAATTTCTTTAATCTCCTGAAATTCCTCGGGAACATTTTTAATAACATGAAATTTTTCAGGAATAATACCTAAGGCACACATATAATATGAACTTTAAAAAATAAAGCCACATGAACAGCTGAAGGCTACAAAATCATCTCTGAGAATAATTTAAAGGTACATAAATGGAAGTTTGCTCAGTTAGTAGCAGCAAGGTATACAAAATGAAACAGGTGTGAGACTCATCATTATTGAAAGCCTAAAGGACATAGAAATTAAAATGACGATATTACTGTACTTTTTGTGCTATAAGATGCACTCCCCCCAACAGTAAGGAGAAATGTCAGTGTCTTATAGGGCAAATACATGCCTGCCGGGAGCCTCCTGAGGGTGCAGGTCCCAGCCCCAGCTGCAGCCCCAGCTGAGGCTTCCCAACCTGGTTGTTCCAAAAAATAAAATAAAATAAAATAAATAACTGTATATGCTCAAATATAAGTCTAGTTTTTCAACCCTAATTTTGGGCTGAAAAAGGGGGCCTCGACTTATATTTGGGTCAGTACTTTTAGGCACTGAGGCAAGTGCTTGGGTTGGTGGCTAAAAGTCATTTTAAACATTGTGTGCCGTTTCTCCTGACACCCTTCCCCCTACATTGTGGGGGAGCGCATGCAATATTTAAAACAGGCATGTCCAAACCTCGACCCTCCAGATGTTTTGGACTGCAAATCCCACAGTCCTTTGCCATTGGAAATACAAACTTGGAGTTCTGGGAGTTGTGGTCCAAAACATCAGGAGGGCCGAAGTTTGGACATGCCTGGTTTAAAATGACTTTTAGCCACCGAGGCAAGTGCTTGAGTCAGTGTCTAAAAATCATTTTAAACATCGCACACCGCTTCTCCTAACCCCCTCTGCATCACGGGGGAGTGGCACACAATGTTTCAAATGACTTTTAGCCACCGAGGCAAGCACTTGTCTCACATAGGAGGAGCTGCCAGGCCCTGCTGCATTTCCTACTCTAGACTTATACTCGAGTCAATAAGTTTCCCCAGTTTTGGGGGGTTAAATTAGGGGCCTCGACTTATACTCGGGTCGACTTATACTTGAGTATATACGGTACCTTGCATGATTGATTCTCCCCCCATAGACTAGAAGACGAAGAGTAAACAGCCCGAGCAGAGACTATAGAGATGAGAAATGGGTTAGAGAGTAACCACCCACCATGATGAACACAGAGCCACTCTTCAAGATGGGCTGACTGTGAATCCAGGGAAGGGAGCTCTCCCATTCAGCTCTATGATGATCCCTGTGTGTGGTTACTCTCTAGAATGTTTCTCATCTCTGTGGTCTCCAGTAGGGCTGTTTTCTCTCTGTGGTTAATTTTATGGAATTGTTTATGAAATCAGTCACGCAATGTAATTTTTAAAAAACATCCAGGTCGGGAAGCCTCTGCTGGGGCTGCAATTGGGACTGGGACCTGCACCGGGTCTGGAGGCCTCTGCAAGGTCCGGAGGCTTCCCAGCATGAAGACCCGGGCAGGGGCGGCGGCTTGTCTTCACATTTTACTCTCCAGCCATGCCACTCTGGGCCTCCCAAGAGCAGCATGGCTGGAGAGTAAACTGGGGCTAGAGATGTACCAGGACCACAATATGTATATGTGAATATGTTTTTCCATGCATACATACCTCTAAAACTAGATGTGTCTTATGGTCCAGTGTGTCTTATGGAGCGAAAAATACAGTAAATGATCACACAACATAGCTTTGGAAGATTTTACAAAGGAGCATAAGAAATGCTGATGCAAAAGTTGTCATTGCTTAACTTGCTCTGTTGGTAGTGCAAGATTTGGATGTATAGTCAGGTTTTTAAAAAATCATGTGGACCTCTGTTTAATGCATTGGTTGCAGTGCATAGTGATGTAGAACTAAATGAGTAGAGTAATAGGTTGATTTATAACTATAACCATGCTGTGTTCATGTGCATAATAGCGGCAATCAACACAGTTCTGCTGATTTTATTGACCAGTGTGAATTAATTTTATTTTCATTATCAAACTATTATTCAAAGATAGTGTTAAATGCTACTTTTAGGCCTAGTATTTGGTGCAGCACTTATTGTATTTTATCCCCCTCCTGCAAATACTATACTCATTACATCCCTGGTCTAAGGTAACTGCTATACAAATCTTCCAGGAGTTTTTCTACAACAATCTAGCAATGGGATGTTGTAAGCAATTTTGTTTATTGTTTATTTTAATTAGCATATTTTAGCTAAGTCTCTGAGAATTCCAGACATGCCCACTAACAAGCCATTTGAGGCCATTTTGAATATTGCATGTCAGATTTTTAGTAAAAAATAGAGAGTTCCAGAAAAACATCTACTTCTGCTTCATTGACTGTGCCAAAGCCTTTGACTGTTTGGACCACAACAAACTATGGCAAGTTCTTAAAGGAATGGGAGTGCCTGACGACCTTATCTGTCTCCTAAGAAATCTATATGTGGGACAAGCAGCAACCATTTTCCCTATCGATCGCCCCCCCACCCCACAGGGAGCGTTGGACCTATATTTGGGCCCACCCCCATAGGCTCATGGACCTTGCTAGTTCATTGAAACCTTCGGGGAGCTTTCTGGCAGCCTGGCAGACGATCCGGTCGATGCCCTGGTGGATAGGTGGTATGAGGGGACCACCGGGGTGGTTGACCGTATCGCCCCCAAACGCCTCCTGCGCTGTGGAGACCGCTCCTCTCCATGGTATACGGCAGAGCTGCAGTCGATGAAACAAGAATGCAGGAGGCTAGAGGTCATATGGAGGGCCAGTCGGATGGCAGAGAATAGGGCTGCACTTAAGCAGCTGACTGACCGCTATCTTCGTGCGATCAGGGACGCTAGAACATCCTTTGTCTCCCTGAGAGTTGGCGAGGCCTCGAACCGCCAGGCAGAGTTGTTCCAAGTGGTTCGAGACCTCTCCAATCCCAGTCAGCTGAGGCCTCCTCCTAGTGATTTCACTAGTGAGCAATTTGCAGCCCATTTTAGATCTAAAATAGAGGCCATCCATTCCGACTTGCCCCCCGGTTGCCCTAGTCCACCCTCTGAGATACCTGGGGCCTCACCCCTCCGTTCTCCCCTCCTGGATGAGTTTGGGCCAGTGTCTCCAGCGGAGGCCTCCAGAGCTATGACTTGCTGCTGGCCGGCAGCCACTCCCTTTGACCCTTGCCCGGCTTGGCTTATTAAACCTGCCGAAGGGAACATGCCTGAGTGGGTTTCGGCCATTGCCACAGCCTCTTTCGGGGAGGGATGCTTCCCCGCCCAATTGAAGGAGACCGTGGTGAAACCCACTCTGAAAAAAACTGGCTTGGCGTCGGATGATTTATCTAATTATTGTCCGATTGCCATTGTTCCCTTCCTGGGCAAGGTTGTCGAGGGGGTGGCCGCTGTCAGGCTCCAGTCATATCTGGAGGAAAATCGTATCCTGGATCCCTTCCAGTCTGGTTTCAGACCTCTTCGCGGGACCAAGACTGCCCTGGTCGCTCTGCAGGATGACCTCCTGAGGGAGGCCGACAGGGGGTCTTCCTCCCTGCTGGTTCTCCTTGATTTGTCAGCTGCCTTTGATACCGTCGACCACGGTAACCTGTTGGTCCGGCTGGCCGAGGCGGGAATTGGGGGTCAGGCTTTGGCCTGGCTTCATTGCTTCCTTGGTGGCCAGACTCAGCGGGTTCAGCTGGGTGATGACTTGTCGGCTCCTTGGACCCTCCCGTGTGGGGTGCCCCAGGGGTCGGCAATCTCACCCATGCTGTTCAATGTTTACATGAGGCCGCTGGCGGAGGTCATCAGGAGATTTGGAGTTCGCTGTCATCAGTACGCTGATGACACACAGCTCTATCTCCTTTTCGTCATCTGCAGAGGAGGCAGTTCGCTCCCTCGATCTGTGCCTGGAGGCGGTTCTGGAGTGGACCAGAGATAACCAGCTCAAGCTGAATCCGGAGAAGACGGAGGTTCTGTTCTTCGGGGCGCCCTTGTCTGGGCACAGTGGCCCCCTCCCTAAACTAGGGGGTGTTTCCCTCCAGCCTACGGACAGGGCCCGGAATCTGGGCGTGGTCCTGGACTCAGCCCTCTCCCTGGAAGCCCAGGTGATGGCTGCTTCCAGGGCCGCTTTTATCTATCTCCGCAGGATCGCGCAGATCCACCAGTACCTTGATGAGTCCTCCCTGAGGACAGTCGTGCAGGCCCTAGTGATCTCGAGGATCGACTATTGCAATGCCCTCTACGTGGGATTGCCCTTGACCCTGGTCCAGAGGCTACAGCGGGTGCAGAATGCGGCGGCCAGGCCGGTGGTGGATGCTCGACTGCTCGTAGATTCGAGCACATCACCCCAGGCCTGGCTCGCTTGCACTGGTTACCCGTTGTCCTCCGGATTAGGTTCAAGGTCCTGGTTTTGACTTTCAAAGTCCTCCACGGCCTGGGACCTGAGTATCTGGCGGAGCATATCTCTCAGAGATCAACCGGGACCAGGCCCACGAGATTGGCGCAGACGCGCTCACTGAGGGTGGCCACACCCAGAGAGGTGCAGAAATCGCGTACGCATGACCGCGCCTTCTCTGTGGTGGGCCCCATGCTTTGGAACCATCTCCCCAGTGAGCTGCGCCTAGCAGAGTCCCTGCCCGCCTTTAAAAAGGCCCTGAAGACCCACCTGTTTAGGGAGGCGTTTGGTGACCTTTCTACTTAGCCCCCCCCCCCCGTTGCCATCTTTGCTTGGATTATGCCACCTTTCGTGTTCTGTTATTGTTTTGTTTGTTTTACTGCTTTTACTGTAAGCCGCCCAGAGTTCCCTTCTGGGAAGATGGGCGGGATACAAGTCTAACAAATAAATAAATAAATAAATAAATAACCATCAGAACTGGATATGGAACAAATGACTGGTTTAAAATTGGGAAAGGAGTACGAGAAGGCTGTATACTGTCACCTTGCCTATTTAACTTATATGCAGAGTACATCATGCGAAAGGCAGGTCTGGATGAATCACAAGCCGGAATTAAGATTGCTGGAAGAAATATCAACAACCTCAGATGCGCAGATGATACTACTCTGATAGCAGAAAGTGAGGAGAAATTAAAGAACCTCTTAATGAGGGTGAAAGAGGAGAGTGAAAAAATGGGCTGAAGCTCAACATCAAAAAAACTAAGATCATGGCCACTGTTCCCATCACCTCCTGGCAAATAGAAGGGGAAGAAATGGAGGCAATGACAGAGTTTATTTTCTTGGGCTCCTTGATCACTGCAGATGGCGACTGCAGCAACGAAATAAAAAGACGCCTGCTTCTTGGGAGGAAAGCAATGGCAAACCTAGATAGCATCCTAAAGAGCAGAGACATCATTTTGCCAACTAAGGTCAGGATAGTCAAAGCTATGGTTTTTCCAGTAGTGATGTATGGAAGTGAAAGCTGGACTATAAAGAAGGCTGATCGCCGCAGAATTGATGCTTTTGAGCTGTGGTGCTGGAGGAAAGTCTTGAGAGTCCCCTGGACTGCAAGGAGATCAAACCTATCTATCCTGAAAGAAATAAACCCCGAATGTTCACTGGAAGGACAGATTTTGAAGCTGAGGCTCCAGTACTTTGGCCACCTCATGAGGAGAGAGGAGTCCTTGGAAAAGTCCCTGGTGCTGGGAAAGATTGAAGGCAAAAGGAAAAGAGGACAGCAGAGAAAGAGATGGTTGGATGGTGTCATCGATGCAACCAATATGGGTTTGACATTACTTCGGGAGGCAGTGGAAGATAGGAAGGCCTGGCGAGCTCTGGTCCATGGGGTCACGAAGAGTCGGACACGACTGAACGACTAAACAACAAAAATATATTTAATTATATTAAATGCTTTCTTTAACATTCAAGGACAAACAATAATATTAAAACAGTGAAGTATGACAAATAGTTTAAAACAATGCATCTAATAAAATAAATAAATTTGTGCGAGAAAAACAAGGACAATAGACATTCGTTAATAAAAATGCTAAACGAAACATTTCTTTTTTAAATATGCTGTTGGAACACCAATAAAATGTGTATCAAATGAACTTCTTGGGTGATGGCATTCCAGATTTGGGACACCATCATGTAGAAGCCCCTATCTCTGGTTACTACTCACTGGACTTTCCCTAATGGAGGGACAGAGGGACAGGACTGTTCCCGTCTGTGTGCATAGGTAGAGTGGTATCTCAGATACCTCAGCTTCAAGTCATTTAGGTTTTTAATGGTGAATACCAGCACCTAGTATTCAACCCAAAGAAGTGGACAGCTAATGAATCTCTGCCACAATGTGTAAAATCTCTGTCAACTGATCCTGATAACAAGTTGGCAATTGCATATTGTACCACTTGTAATTTCAAGAGCAGCTTGTGTTGAGCATATTATAATAATACAGACATGAGGACTATGCATATACGGTACTCCTCAGTAATTTATAAACTGGCTGGTTTATGGATAGTTCAGTGGTTTAGATATCTGGCTTTGGGTGCACAAATTGGCAGTTCGACTCCCCACTGTGCCTCTTAAGAAAAAGCCAGCCTTTATAGGCATGGGCAAGCTATAGAATCCTAGGGCAGTGTTGGCGACCCTATGGCACGGGTGCCAAAGATGGCACTCAGAGCCTTTCTGTTGGCACCCAACATCACCCCTTCACAGCCACCTGTATTCAGGTTAAACTGATGTATTGGCACTTTGAGAAAAATTAGTGGGTTTTGAATCAGAGTTTGGGCACTCAGTCTCTAAAAGGTTTGCCATCACTGTCCTAGGGTGTCTCCCAAAGAAAGGATTCATACACTACCTCGGTGTATTTTTTATTGTAAAAACCCTGGAAAAGGTCACCCTGATGGCATACAATTATTATTTATGAATAGGGTGATAAACTCAAGTTATTCATATTGCATTCTTATGATAATCTCCTATAAAGTATTTTTTGGGTTCTTTTATAGTTCAGATATATACGTTTACCCAAAGCTTTGTATTCATTATTGTTTTGCTTTATTATGGTTGTGGTTCTTATTGTTTGAATTGAGACTCATAATACAGCCCAGCACCAATGACAAATTTCTCAGAAAAAGTTGTCTGCGTTATATAATCCTCCCTTGACATTTTGGTCCAACTCTGTGTCCAGGTTTAAAGCCCGAATGGCTTGAATTGAATTGCTCATGTTCATTCCCCCCCTTTTTTCAGGGGAAGATTGCTGTAAAGACCCTTTTGGTAACAGCATCGTCTTCCCGTTAACATTTTGCACATTGGTATGATATCAGTCTCAGTTAAAATGTATTTGTTTAGGTATTTTAGTATAATTCCAGTTAGTATAATTGACCCTCCAGCTTTCCTGCCTCTGGTTCGTTTTGATCGATGTTTTCTCGCATTATTTTTCTGAATTATTAGAAAAGGTAGCTTTCAACACATTGGCGAATCCTGGTAATTAACAAGTTCTCACTTGGATTTCCGTTCAAATGCCAACTTAGCAGACTGTCACGTTATTGAAAATATAGGTATTGTCCCATTAATTAGCAGTGAGAAGCAACTGTGAATTGCACTTTCCCTTCCTCAGGCATAACGGAGCAACAGGATTATGGCCATTAGACTAGCCCTTTCTACCATAGTAGGTGACTTTATCTCCAAACTGTCTGAGTGGCTGCTAACACAGCAACACCTCATTAAACTTATTTTAATTTTTCTTTTCTTTTATTTAAAAGCTTGGATTTCTACCTGCTCATGTTTTCCCAGTACACAGGATGGCTACCAATAATTAAAAGCAGCCATTAAATACAATGAAACATTAAAAAGTCTATACTACAGTAGACATGGAGTATAGCAAGGATTGCTTTCAAATAGCAAATATCTACAGAATATGTTTACGGTGTGGTACAGCATTATGAGATACAGTCCCTACCTGCCTTCTAAATCAAAGAGTTTTATAGTGCCTGGGTATGCCATGACTACTCATATAATCCTAGGATCGTGGGACCAGGCTGCTCTAGTTAGCAGAAAGAACAGCTCTATAAATATGTTTCTCACTTCTCCCATCAGCTTAAAATTATTGGCAACATCTGTATTGGGAAGGGTGCCATCTAGTGACTAAAGATGGTACTGGAAGCTTCAAACACACGTACCTTTAAGTTCATTAAAATTGTTACTTGATTTTTTTTTAAGAAAAGGAATGATAAGAACGTAAAAACATAAGAAGAGCTGGATCAGGCCAAAGGCCCATCTAGTCCAGCTTCCTGTATCTCACAGTGGCCCCACCAAATGCTTCTGGGAGTGCATGAGACTAGATATCTGTCTCCTGCTACCACTCCCCTGCATCTGGCCCTTGAAGTACCCCAGTTTTAAGCCTGAAGATTATACATCTCTATCATGGTTGGTAACCTTAGAACTGTTGAGTCTATGGTACTATTATGTTGCGTGTTTGTTGTTTTCTGTTTGGTTCGTTGATCATTGTAAGCCGCCCAGAGTTCCTAAGGGAAGATGGGTGGGGTATAAATGTAATAATAAAATAAATAAACCTGTGATGGACTTCTCCTCCAGGAATCTGTCCAATCCCCTATTGAAGGCATCCAGGCTAGATGCCATCACCACATTTTGTGGCAGGGAGTTCCAAAGACTAACAACACACTGGGTAAAAAAAATATTTTCTTTTGTCTGTTCTCACTCTCCCAACCCACAGTTTGAGTGGATGTCCCCTAGTTTTGGTAATTTGTGAGAGGGAGAAGAGTGTCCCTCTATCCACTTGACTCATGCCCTGAATTATTTTGTACATCTCAATCATATCCCCCCTCAGGCGCCTTTTTTCCAGACTAAAGAGCCCCAAATATTTTAGCCTTTCCTCATAAGGGAGGTCCCCCAGCCCAGTAATCATTTTAGTCACTCTCTTCTGCACCTTTTCTAGTTCCACTATGTCTTTTTTGAGATGTGGTGACCAGAATTGTACACAATACTCCAGGTGCGGCCTTAGTACACATCTGTTTATGTCTTTTGGCACCTTGGGATCAACTATAATATTAAGAAATATTTGTTTCCCTGCTCTTTGCTACATTCATGTCTTGAATATTTCTCACGTCACATTCATTGGCAATAGAGTTTTAACTGGTGACACTGTAAGACGGCGTGCTTGAAAGAGAGGGAAGGATTCAATGTTGTGAATAGAAAAACACTCCTTCCATAACAGTTTCAAGCAGATCCACATTTCATGGGAGATTCTTCTTGCCAGTTATATAAAAACAAGGAGGAAACACATAAGGATTCATGCAAGTTCATGTCTTCCAATGCATGGGAGAAATGCTTCCTATAAACAGGTCCTACAAAGAAGCTAAGTCTTCTATATTGTGATTTGTGACCTTTTGGAATGTACTAAAATATTGTAATGCCTTTACTTGTTTTCTTTATAAATACATTGTATGTTATAAATCACATCCATTCTGGATGAGCAAAAAGACTTACACTTTGGTCTCTATAGAAGTCGGTTTCTCTCCAAACCTGCTCTCTGGCTGGCTGTTTAATTCAGTAAACAAGCTCCCATCTGTTACATTAAACATGTTAATATAGGTCTACAAAGTACAATGACATCTAGTGCTTAAAATATCCAAATGAAATGTCAGAGTCCAATTGCATATACAGAGTTCAAAAGTGGCAGTGTCCTGAATCCACCTCTGCCAGTAAAAGGCTGTTTAATAATCCATGTAAGTATCTCACAGACATCCTTAAGTAATTGGCGTGTGTGGGACCAGATGTAGAGATATAGTTACAGTATTAAACCCCGGCAAAAGCTTTTAACCACACTATTGCAACCACATTTCAGCTGTGGGATTTTTGGGTTTCCGCCCATGCAGTTGAGTCCTGAGATTTACAGAGGCATGTGCCTTTCTGTAAAGAATATTTGAGACTGTTGCTTGTAGTTATTGAAACAAATAGTGCAATCCATTTATGACAAGGAACTGCTCTGTGGATAAACTAAAACATTCCTGTATTCCCTTGGTACTGCAGTGTCACGTTTTCGTATATGTGAAAGTACTATTCTGCTAGCTGCAATTTTCTATGGAATGTTATTGTTTATAATCAAGATGCATGCTGCTTTGGATGTAAGCAGATTCCTGAAATAAAAAGAAAGTTGAATACAAGTTTTGTGCACTTTTCTTATTGTTCTCTTCTTAGCCATGAAGATTTTAAAATTATTTACCTCATATATCATTTGTTTGTGATTTATTATATTTTTGGATCAACATAAAAGATGGATAAATATCTCTCCATCCAGTTGTATCAACAAGCATGGGAAAGCATTATAGTGCGCAGAAGTTGTCAATTTAAAAGATTCTGATGAAATGTTTCAAGCTCCCATGAGGGAAAATATGATATGACTTTAAAGCAAACAGGCAGTGGGATAAAACTTGAATTTCCATTCTACCAATTAAATATAGAAATTTTGTTATTTTGCTATGTATTTTGTTGCTGTATCTGTCTAGTTTGGTCATTGGCTGTAAATAAATAAATAAATAAATTAATAATAATAATAATAATAATAATAATAATAATAATAATAATAATAATAATAATAATAATAATAATAATAATAATAATAATAATAATATAATTTATTCCTATATCAGAATTCTGATTTTTTGAGTTGAGGCTTTGTGTTAGTGTGGTGAAATATCCTTATCTTTTGGTTAAAAGATAAGAGGAACTAACTGATAAAAAACCAATTTCCATTAAAATATAAAGTGAATACATTTGCAAAATCAGTTTGAACACCTGTAACCAAAATTCTAACATAAAATATGCAACTTGGAGGGTGAAAAAATGCACAGATAACCCTTCCTTCTCCAGATTGTTTATTTTTTTAAAAAAATCAAATACTGTACATACAAAAGAATACAAATACAGTTTTTCAAAATTCTATTTTGAGGTGTGTACTTTCTTAAGTATTCCAGAAGGTCACATTTTATTTTATTAGAACAAGGTTTTTCCCTATTAATGTCATCATAGTATGTATATGCAGTGTTGAGCACAAAAAGGAGCTTGCTGATACAGTAACTTTAAAAAAAAAGATTTCACTCTTCCATTGTGTAAAAGATCACTCTTTTCATAGGAATCTGTTTTTAAGCATTCAGTGCAGAATAAAAGGTGTCCTGGAGACATTAGAGAGGGATGAAACTTCCATCTATAAACCACAGATATTATCCTTCAGTAGCTGCTGTAGTTTTCTGTCGTGATGGGCAGCATCTGTGGAGCAGCATCTCTACTCTCACCCTGGATAGAAAATAAATGGATTAAATAGAAAGAGAATCATGTGAGGTGGCTCAGAATGGCCTTTCTACTGGCTTGCTCAATTCCAGTTACTAACAGGCTTGTGACAAAAACATGAAGTTCAAGTTAATGCAGCATGCTCAATGGCTTTTCTGTAATCCCTGACCTGAATGCTTTGAGCATGTACCTAACCAGTGCTTTCTGCCAACAATTGAGTGGAGGGAGAGAGCTTTGCACATGCACTCAGAGTTTGGCACTTCAGGAATAATAGTTTGCTCATGTCTAGAAAGACAAATAGATCTCCTTTAGAAGAGGGAAAATGGCTTATTGTGAGTGAAAGCTGCAGTATACCATTGTGCGTTCCTCAGTAAACTGTTTCCCATGACGTATGTGGCAAGAGTATTATCCAGCAGTGTATTGTTTGCAGTGAAATTTCAGAGGGAAAAGACTTTTTTTACTTATATCAAAAGAATGATAAATAGAAGAAAAATATTCACAAGCTTTAATAATTGCTTCAGTGTTATTCTCATCTTAAGAACAAATGGCCTTGAAGTTATACTTGTACCAGATTTTATTTTCGTTAATTTTACTATGTTATTTATTCTCCCCCCCTCTCCCGCTACCTCATCTACTTATCTAAGACAAGCTGTTTCAACCCTGTGATTCTCATATGTACACAGTCTCTATAAGATTTTCCTATTCTTTTAAATTTAAATAGCTTGGTGATACTGGCATGCATGAAAAATCTCTTTCAAATCTTAAGTGACAAGTAAGTGAATTAAGAACTGATTTAATTACAGTGAAAGACCAATTGTACGCATTTTAAACAACTCCTGCCAATGACAGTAGCGCCCGGTCTCAAGAAAGTGTGTGTGGGACGTCAGCTTTGGTTTCTAGTGGATTCAGAGCTTGTAAAGTTACTTTCCAGAAAAATTACTTCAGTGACACTCCAAAACTCTCAATAACTGACCAGATTATTATAATGCTGGGGAACATCACTACATCATTGTAATTGCTGTCCTTCAAAGTAACTTCCAAATTCTACTCCATCCTCAACAGAAGTCATCGTTTGAACAACGAGTGTTTAAAACTTGTAGCATCTTGTAGCAAAATCAAAGTATCTTGTGGTAACTCAAAAAGAACATTTACTGTAGCATATCATATTTGTACCATGATCAATCTGTTGGAATTGAAGCAAGAGTTGGAAATGGAATCCAAATTGAATGGGGGAATTTTATGCCTTCTACTTGCATGCTTGAACAGTTTATCCTTTTCTCATTGGGGGACTAATGGCAATGACATTGTGGCTGAAACCTTGGTGCTTAGTGTAGAAATTTGTGCTAGAGTAGCCTCACTGATTCAGTTCTGCCTAAGTTTAGGCACTTTGCTACTGGAGTAACATCATTTGAATCAATGCATTAAGCCATATAGAAGTGTTCAAACGCCAAATCCGCACTGATTCAGTAGTTCTTCTGCAGTGCATCTTATTGCATTAAGCAACAGGATTTCAGCTTGTAAGTGCTATGAGTGGCCATAGTGGGAGCAAAGGATCCATGATGACATTTGGTGCAGCAAGAATTGCTTTACTGGTTTTATAGATCATGCCTTAGACCAGGCCTGTCCAAAGTCCGGCCCGGGGGGGGGGGGGGGATCCGGCCCGTCAGGCCATTCTGGTTGGCCCACGGCTGGCTGGCCTGCCCCTCCCTCCCCCTCCTTCACCCCAAGTTTTTTTTAATCTTCTGCCATCACTGACACCGCTGGGAAGCTTGGGCGGCTGGGCAGACAGGCGGTCTGCCACCACCGGCACCGCAGGGGAAAGTGTGGGGGAGGGCAGGCCAGCGGGGCTCTGCCACCGCCAAGGAGCTTTGGGGTGGGCTGGCGGTTGAGCCGTTGCCACCGCTGGGAAGCTTGGGGGGGGTACAAGGTCGCCACGGCTCCCTGTGCTTCCTTTGGTCCCCACCTTCCTTCTTTCCTCCCTCCCTTGGTCCCCACCTTCCTTCCTCCCCCCTCCCTCCCTCCCTCCCTCCCTCCCTCCCTTGTTCCCCACCTTCCTTCCTTCCTCTACTGGTTTCCACCCCCTCCCTCCGTCTCTTGGTCCCCGCCTTCCTTCCTGTGGGTGGGGTTGCAAGGGGTCAGTGGGTGGGGCTTATGGGTCAGTGGGTGGGGCTTGCAGTGGGATGGCAGGGTCAGGGAGAAACCGGCCCCTGACACATTCTCAGCCACCAAATCTGGCCCTCCTTACAAAGTTTGGGCACCCCTGCCTTAGACTTAATTATATGTTGCTACAAACGTTCAATATGTGCTTCAGTAACAGATATTTATCTCACCATAGTCATATGCTGTGCTTTTCTGTTTGTCATTCATCATTCCTAATCTAGGTTTAAATTTATCTTTGCTTTTTTAGATCTTCTGGAAGAGATCTCCTGTTTTCCCCTTTTCCTATTCTTAATTCCTTTGCACTGGTTAGCATAATAATTCTGGTGCTACTACATAACAATTGCTAAAATACTGCATTCAGAATTTTGATCCTATTTCGGTTGCCTTTTACTTTTGCTTCTTGTTGTCATTTACAATTGTAAGTGCTTCTTCCACCCCATCCAACTAGGTTTTTATTTTCTTTTTTACTACTGGAATTATATTTTTACGCCCTTCCCTGTTGATATCTTTAGTTTCAGTTCGCTGTTCTTCTGGTTCATGCTCAGTTGAGTTTAGTAGTGCAAATCTGTTCTTTATGTCAGTTTTAAATTCATCAGGTATGTTGATTAAATTATATTAATAAATCGAATGGGTAGATGGAATAACAGTAGACCTATTTCAAGCCACAGAGACGGAATCTTTTAAAACCTTAACAAGAATATGCCAGCAGACATAGAAAACAAAGCAATGGGGCACAGACTGGCAATGTTCAATATACCTTCCAATCCCCTAAAAAGGAGATGCCAAGGAGTGCAGTAACTCCACTGGTACCTCGGTTTAAGTAATTAATTTGTTCTCCATGCTATTTTGTATTGTGAAAAAATTATAAACCGAAATGGAGTTTCCCATAGGAATGCATTGAAAACCAATTAATCCATTCCAGAAGTCAGGATAAAAAAGGCAAACTGGGGCATTCCATTTAAAATTGTCTTAAGCCAAGGCATCCCCATTCTTTTAGTCATGCAAACATCAAACATCAACTTTTAATGCCTTGATGGAAAAATGTAAAAAGGGACATTCCATTGAAAAATGTTCTTAAACTGAGCCACCCCCATTTCCAATAATTTCTCACACCTTTTTTGTTTTGTTTACCAAGGCATTCGTAAACCAAGGTGTCACTATATATGGGATCATTGCTTTAATTTCAAGTGTAAACAACATGATGCTCAAGGTGTTGCAAGAAAATCTTTTCCTTATATAGAGTGAGAATTGCTTGATGATCAGATTGTATTCCAAAAAAATAAGTGGCAAATATCTACTGGCTACAGGTGTGCACTAAAGAATTTTAGAAGATCAGTCTGTGCTTTATTGACTAAGACTTTAACTATGTGGATCATGAAAAACTATGGGTTATTCTGAAAGAAATTTGTGTCACTGAATATATAATTGTCTGATTGTAACTTGCATTTTGGACAAGAAGTTAATATTACGACAGAATATTGGAAGACAAAATGGTTTCCTGTAGGCAAAACTCCAGACAAGTGTGCACTTTATCCCCTTATCTTTTCTGGCTGAATTCAGAAAATATCGTTCAGGAAGCCAGACCAGATGAACATGAAGTAAAAATTGGAGGGGGGGAAAACAGCAAATAATTTTTGATGACAGTTGACACTGTCTTACTGGCAGTAAGCAGCAATGACTTGAAATGAATTTTAGTGAAAGTGAAATATGGATCTGCCAAAACAAGACTACAGTTAAACATTACAAAAACCACACAACTTTAATGTTGACATTGGAAAAAACTGCAATAATTGAGTCCCTTTATCGGGAGAAAGATGACCTAGAAAGAAAGAAAGAAAGAAAGAAAGAAAGAAAGAAAGAAAGAAAGAAAGAAAAGAAAGAAAGAAAGAAAGAAAGAAAGAGAAAGAAAAGAAAGAAAGAAAGAAAAGATTTGTGTACTTTGTATCAGTCAATCCAAATGGAGACTGCAGTAGAAATGTAAGAACTCTGGAGATTTTGAAGTCATCGGGGGGGGGGACATGGGGGGAAATGAATTTTTTGAGGACAGTAGGTTTCTCCCCTTCTTTAAATTTTACATCTCAAGACTGTAGCTACGAAATTGGTAGCAGACTGAGACTCAAAAGGGCAGCAATGGAAGAATTAGAAAAGATCATCAAATGTAAGGATGAGTCTTTGAAGACCAAATCCAAAACCACCTACATTCTTGTTTTCCTGATCACCATGTACAAGTGTGAAAGCTGGACAGTAAAATAAGCTGATAGGAAAAAATTGATTCATTTGAAATATGGTGCTAGAAGAGAGATTTATGAATAACCTAGACTGCCACAGAGACAAGCAACGGGGTCCTATATCAAATCAAACCTGACTATCCCTGAAGGCAAAAAGGGTGAAACTGAGGCTGT
Organism: Phrynocephalus guinanensis; assembly: GCA_037367245.1. Lineage (NCBI taxonomy): Eukaryota > Metazoa > Chordata > Lepidosauria > Squamata > Agamidae > Phrynocephalus > Phrynocephalus guinanensis. The sequence continues at coordinate 102,497,997 of CM074736.1, read as the reverse complement.
CCTACTTTTGGCACAGCAGGAAAAGCTTAGAAAAAAGTAATACAGTAGTATCCACGAATCCACTGAGTTGACATCTGCTACATCTCAAGCCATGGAAGAAATGACCAGGTTCTTCTGGTGGTTCTGCATCTCAGGCTGATACATTTTTCTTCTGGGTTATAGACTGGTCCCCTTCTTGTTAGTGAACTACAAAGCATGTTTAGGATCACTGTGCATGTGTTTTTAACAACAAGGCTGTACCCTGTTAATATTCCTAACTACTGAACTACACAATATTTGCTGTATTTTGCAGAGTTAATAAAATATTGTTTAGTCTTTGCAGAATAGCAACAGATCCATATTTTAATGACCTCGTATTTAGTGGAATGGTTTGAACTGATTTTGGACCCCCATAGACCCACTGATTGTGGGATCCCAGCCCTGGCCACACTGAATGTCTTACATTCATTTTTAAAAACTTTATTCAGAAATGACCAGTTTAGTAGAGATATATTTTATTTTAAATATCAGCAATGACATTCTAATGCTTTGCCACAAAATAGTGTAGTATGTGAATAAAACAACTGGAAGATGTGGTGATTAAATGAAAAACTATGCTATTGCTTTCATATATCTAAAAGCTGCACATTCAATCTTTTGGCGGAGTGTAACCCCATCTAGACTAGGCATATTTCCCCCGACAGTTCCAACAATCCTCCTAGTAGCACAATCTCTATTTTGTCTGAATTCACTTTTTGATATTAGTCTATCCAACAGTTTCTTCCAACACTTTCTCTGGACTGCAGCTCTTTCATCTGTTTGCAGTTTTTACTGGCATACTTTATGCCAGGATTCTGTCATTTCATGGTGGTGGCTCAGCGGGCTAGAGTACTGAAAGTGTCGGCTGCAAAGTCGGCAGCTTGGTGTTTTGAATCCCGGGTGCCATGCAGCGGAATGAGCTCCCATTTTTAATTCCAGCTCCCGCCAACCTAGAAGTTTGAAAGCATGTAAATGCAAGTTGAAAAATAGGTACCACCGTAAAAAGCGGGAAGGTAAACAGTGTTCTGTGCACAGAAATGTGTTCGGCCATTCTGGCCACATGGTCACAGATTTGCACAACTCTAGAATTGGACACAACTCACACGCATTGCGGGGGGAACCTTTACTTTTAGCTTTTAAATGCAACAATTCTGTCATTTCATGATCATTCCTTTGTGGAGCAAGAAACTCCACAACCCCATCTTCATACTACTATTCACATGCAAAATTGTGCAGTGTGTGCTGATATCCAGCCATCTTCATGTGAACATGATCAAACAAATAAATCGAATAAATAAATAAATAAATAAATAAATAAACATTCCTGCCCCTACCCCTTAGCACTTCAGCAATTCCTTCCATCTCTCCTTTAATCTTTGCTGATCATGGGTTCTAGTCTTTGTTTTTCAGTTTCAGGCTTTACATATCTAGGTCTATCAGTTCATAGCTGGGAGAGAAAGATATAGCCAAAGTAGGCTGACAAAGACTGATTTCATCTTTTCTCATTTTTGAATCTCCCTCTTTTCAACACTGCTTTTCTATCTCATCCCATTATGGGAAGAGTGAACTAGCATTCTCTTCTTCAAACGTGAGGAAGGTATTGATTCATGATGAGACAAACAAAGCGTTTACAGTAAAGAATTCAATGTTGGTTTTCAATACTATTCATCTACTTTCTAAATATGATTTGCTCTAGTTACTTATACAAGTAAAAATAGGTCTGCCCTAAGAATTTTTTATGGGGGCGGGGATTGTGAAGGAGAGGGTATATATAGATAGAAATGGAGTTTTGATAAGAAAACTCTTCCTGACATGTTTTAAGATTTTTCAGATTTTGGTTTGAGTCTTTCCTCCTCCCTTCCTTAGAAAAGGCAAAAACATGAAAGAAAGGTCTGCTATCTTTTGAAAGTGATGTAATAGGAAAATACACTTGAAAATTGCTGAAGAAGCCAGAATATATTGGGTCATTTTAAATAAAAAAAATATTCCACCTTCTTTGGGCTTTATACAAATTTTAGCTGCACAATACAGTAGTACTCTATATTTCTCCTTACTTTGCATTTGCATTCTTCTTGTGTGGCTTCTTAAAGAAATCACTATCACATTTGCATTGATGTGAAACCTGGTGTAATGGCAACTGTACCAAAAGAATCATTTATTTGTTATACATGTTTGTTGTATAGAATCAAGGAGCACTGAAAAACATTTGATTTTGAAGTTCTCTACTGTAGCTGAATGGTCACTGATGTTCAATTTGGATTATAGCGTCACAGGGTTAACTAAAAGACTATATTCCCACCCACTCCTATCAAAAATACTTTTGTAAAGGAATTGTTTTGCATTCTTAAAGAAAGCACGTATTTCATGCTCTAAAAGTTTGAGGTTTGTAGTTGAAAAAGATTAAGTAAATAATTCAGGATGTGATGTGTTTACCTGTTAATAATTAAGCAGCTTGCTCTGTGTACTTTTTATAGACTTTAGAGGCTTTATTTTATTTTATTTATTTCTGGTTCATGTCTGCTGGTTTTTAAGTTAACGTAGCTTATTCCATGAAGGAAACAAGGAGAATTGGTATAGAAAAGGGTGTAAAGTATTGAACCCCAATAGTTTTAACATTTGTATTCTGATGGAAACATAATCTCTTGCTTCTACTCCAGTAGCTAAAATGCTGAGATGACAGACCCTCTTTCAACATTGAATTTGGCCACTCAAATGTTCCTTACAAAGAAAACAAATAATCATATCTTTCTGAATCAGAATTGCAGTTTATCACATGATGGCTTGTGGTGCCCCACCTGAAGTAAAGATCTTTTGTTGGGTGGTATTATTGAATATGGTATAAACAAATAATTTTAAAATACAGAGTGAACATCTTAAAGGGAAATTGCACATTAAATGGTGCTTGCAGTACTGTATTTGTAGGCAGGAAAATGACTAAAATAAAGCAGTTTTAAACCACTGTCATTGAAGCTGCATAGAACTAGGCCTTGCTGGTCTTTAAAGCAAAGCAAAGCATTCTGCTTATATACCTCCCCATAGTGCTTACAGCACTCTCTGGGCCATACCTGTCAAGTATCCCGTATTAGCCAGGAAATTCCGATTTCTTAGGCATCTTTCCTGCCATCATCCCGTAATAGTATTTTCTTGTAAATCTCGCAGATTTTATATATATATTTTTTTAAAAAGTTTGAATGGCATGGGTGGCAGTGGCCATGTTAGGGATTGTTGCATGGGTGCCGCCATGCTGGGAGCAGCTATTGAGCATGCTCAATAGGTGGTAGGACGGGGATACTGTGATCACATGACAGATGGTGGCAGAGCATGCTCAATAGGTGGTAATGGTGGGGATAGGCACGATTCCTTATTTTCAAATACGAAACTTGACTTTGTTTGTTTGTGGTTTTTTGTTTTTTGTGGGGTTTTGGTGATTGGGAGTCCTGCGCTGGAGGGGGAGGGGGAGGGGAGGGGCGCTTTGTTTGTGGGGGTTGCAACTAGGAATGGAAGGGGGCACTTTGTGGGTTTTTTTCCTATTGGGAGAGGGAGGGGCACTTTATTTCTCTTTTTGTCCATGAGTCTTTGTGCACGCGTGTTAGCGTGTGCACACATTACACCTCCCCCCTCCTGTCCCAGCTGGAGCCAGAGAAAACTTAACACATATGCTTTGGGCAGTTTACAATTTAATTATGAAGGCTATACATTACACACACACACACAGCAAGCTGGCTACCTGGGATTGAACCCCAGTTCATGAGCACAGTTTTAGTTGCAGTACAGGCATTTAACCACTGTACCACGAGGCTTGCTAGATGAGAGACTGACAAGAACTCAGAGTATATCTGGAAAGGGCAGAATATTAATGTAACAATTGAGGGAAACACAGTCCTTTGGAAAAATAGCAGAGTCTCATGAATCATAAAGGATTCAATATAGGGCTACTTAAACTTTTATTATGGTAAAAGTTGGGTAGTCTAGTAAGAGAATATTCTGTCTTATACTCCCTTGTTTGCCAATATAATTTTGGCTGGACAGCATAAGTGAATAATACCCCTTCCTCAATAGAAGTAGTAGCATGTATTACCCTTGCTGATAATTTGGTACTTGGCTTTGAGGGAGCAAGGCTTAATGTTGAAAGGTGCCTTGTTCTTCATATTCCATTTAATACTTGGCATTTATTCTATATGCACAAATACACGTGGTCAACCAAGGCCTGCTAGGATTTACCTTGTAAATAGTTTTCTTCCTTCCCATCATAAGTTGTCATAGATAAACTAAGAACTAAGAACTAATTTAATATGTAACACCTAATAACTTTTCAGTTATTGTTGATATAAGCTGAATATAAAATTACAATATTCTGTGTAAAAATATTGGCAGTACCTCATCTAGATTCTGATGAGAGCTAGTACAGCTTAAGATATGGTGGCATTTAATGCTGTGCTCCATTTACAAATTTTCCTGCTTAAAATACAGTCTTGTATTCCTTCTAATTTGTCCTGTAGTTCTATTCACTGCACTATAGTGAATACGAATTAACACTTGCCTAGTGCCTCTGTAGATCAGATGACTTCTGTGAAATGAAGTAAGACAACAAAAATAAAACCATGTGAAAGCATTTTGAGAACAGAGACAAAGTAATAATGATTGTATATCCAGAAGCACTTCAGTAAAAACAAAAGCAAAAGAAACACAGGAACAGTTCAGGTAGTTCGTAAAGGTGATACAGAAGTATGGATTATTATTGTCTAAAACAGTTTTTCCCTGCCTGGGGATCACGATCACAAAGGGGGTTGCAAATTTATTTGTTTGTTTTGGCGGAGGATTGTGTGTCATCTTATATGTGTTGTAGCCTTTGTTTCCTGACCTTTGAGGGGAGGGTATTAAAGTTAGTGTGTGTGCTAGGGAAACAGTCCCTAGTAGAGGTGGAGAAAGAAGCCTGTACCAACAGTAACCCATTAAAAATGCCCTTTTATGCAAATATGACAGGATGTTCCAGGTTGTTTGGCTGTTACAAAAGGGGATTGTGACTCAAAAACAGGGGAGCCACTGGTTCAGAAGAAGTGAGCTTCATACTTAAGAGATGTTTAATTGCAGCCATTGAAGGTTTGTTTGCTGGTATACTAAATCTCCAACATCCACCACAGCAAATCATGAATTGATATACAGTAGTCCCCCACCCTTTTGCGGTTCATATACTGTGGTCCTGCTATATCATGGGACCGCAGTATATGAAAAAAGACCCCCTGGGGGTCTTTTTTCAGGCCTTCCATACTTACCCCCGGATCGGGGCTGCTCTGAACGGGCCTTCCCAGGCCTTCTGGAGGCCCTTCCAGAAGGCCTGGGAAGGCCCTCGCAGGCCCGTTCGGAGCAGCGCCAGGCAGGGGGCAAGTACAAGAGCCCCCAGTTAGGCCCCCCCAGGCCCAACCTGAGCTGCATCCGCATATCACGGATTTTCAATTTTCGCGGGTCGAGTCGGGTTCCTAACCCCCGCGATAGGTGGGGGTTCACTGTATCATAAATTTGATATAAACAGATAAAATAAACAAAGACAAATTGCAGGCACAATGGGAGACCTTGAACAGTTATTTGATTTCTTTAGAGGCAGAACACCCTTTGGCTGAAGTTTTCATTGCCGGAGACTTTAATGCCAGGATCGGAAATGACAACTCTGCTCTATTGGACTCAATAGGCAATAGCTTGGAGGACCATTTTTCCGGAACAACTTAAGCTTCCAAGGTGTTCCAGAGATTTCCAGATTAATCCTGCGGGGCACCATCTGGCCAGACTCTCTATGGGGACTGGAAAGATTATCTTAAATGGTTCGTCTGTATTGGACCACCCTGGAGAATTTACTTTCTGCTCCCACAGGGGGAGCAGTGTCATCAACTATGTAATTGTTTCTCCCAACTTGAGCGACAAGGTAGTCGATTTCCAGGTTGGATCGCAAATCGACAGCGACCATTTTCCCTTAATCACAAAAATAAAATGTAACCAACTAACATCTAGCATATCCTATAACCTTAATAATAAAGAAAATAAGGCACCTTATTGCATGAGAAGAAATGGTCCCCAAAAATAGAGGATAAGTTAAATTTAGCATTAAACTCCAACCATTTTATAAACTTGAAACAGAATTTGTCTGAGGCATTAGACCCGTCAGAGGCCATCTTTCATTATGAAAACCTGATGGTTGAAATCAATAGTATCTTAAGTCAACAAACTTGCCAGAGACCCTATAAAAATGCAAGACTTAGTCCAAATTCCTGGTTTGATAGAGACTGTCTTCTTTTGAAAAATCAGTTACGTTGCCTGTATCACTCTTATTGATTAATCCAGTCAGATTCTTCTCCCCCAAGTGAATATATTAAATTAAAAAAATATAAGTTTGTAATAGCTCAGAAGAAGCAAATTTTCATCAAGGAAAGATGGAACTTAATGATCCATTCTGTTCGTTCCAACAACAGTAAACAGTTTTGGACGTTGGTTAGGCGTGCCTTAAAAAGCAGGTCAGGCTCCTTGGACGCCCAGATTCCTGTGCACATATGGAAGGATCACTTTACCATCTTTTTTTGATCCTCAATCCCCGGATCTAGATCCCTGTCATCCAGCACCTCCAAACTTACCTAAATGGGACCCAGTAAATACTTTAGAAATCAAAAATTTGATTTCTAATTTAAAACTGTGAAAAGCGGCCGGTCCAGATGGGATCCCTCCTGAACTCCTAAAAAAGCACTTGGAGTGGTGGGCCACTCCTTTGGCCACCCTTTTTACATTAATAGACCAGTCTGGAAGGGTACCTGCAGCATGGACTAAAGCCATTATAGTACCTATTTTTTTAAAAATGAGACCCCCCCAAGACCCAGAAAACTACCGCCCATTCAGCTTGCTGTCCATTATAGGGAAACTTTATTCTCTCCACTTAGTGAAAAAAACCGACAACCTGGATGGACAACTATAGGATTTTGGGCCCGGAACAAATTGGCTTCTGTAAAAGTAGACATACTCTAGACCAGTATTGGCCCATCTTGCAGAGAAGAACAATGTCACAGGTGGGAGGAGACTGTTTGTAGCTTTTTTCGACCTAAAAGGGGCTTTTGATTCAATCTCAAGGACTCTACTGTGGGCCAAACTGGAAAAATCCTCAATTGATAGGAGACTGCTGTTTCTCATTCAAAAGCTATATCTCAATACGAGCTGCCAGGTGTGCTATGGCCCTGCTGGGGAACTGTCGGATAGGATCCCAAATAACAAGGGGGTTAAACAGGGTTGCATTTTGGCACCCTATTTATTTAACCTTTTCATCAATGATTTGAGCGATTCCTTGAAACAAGTTCAGGGCCACCCCCCCAAGTTAGGTTCCCAGCAAATTTCATTACTCCTTTATGCAGATGATGCAGCAGTTCTATCCCAAACCCAATTGGGTCTTAAGAGGCTCATAACAGCTTTTGCAATTTATTGCGATAACAACAGCCTGTCCATCAACACCCAGAAATCAAAGATTTTAGTTTTTTCAAAGAGGTGGAAAAGATTCCATTGGTCTCTACACAGTGACACTCTGGAGCAGGTTAAGGAATATAAATATCTTGGGATTACTTTTAGATGCAACATGAGCTGGGCAACTCACCGAAGCCACACCCTTGATCTTGCTAAATGTAGTTCACAAGCAGTGGCTCAGTTTTTCTACAGAAGCGGAGGTCGCCATGTTCCATCAGCCATTCAAGTCTTTCAAGCAAAAACAAGGGCTCAATTATTATACGGCTTCCCAGTGTGGATCAAAGCACTCAACTCTGAGGTTGAAAAAATTCAATCTGCTTTTTTGTGTCAGATTCTGGGGGTCCCAAACTGCGTACCCTATGCAGTGTTGTGCCTCGAGGCAGGAGTGGGTAGATTGGAAATTAACGCCTGGACTCAGACCCTAAAGTACTGGCTTAGAATCCTTTTTTGTGCAGACCAACTGGGGTACATGTCTGACATGCTGTCTGATTCTTACCAAAGCCAATGGCAATCCTTCATTAATCAAAAAATTAGGTCTGTAGGTATCCCGCTTGACCATATCTTGACGTTAGGGCAGAAACAGGCTCTAAGAATTCTTATCCAGAGGCTAAGTGACATAGAGAAGCAGGAACTTTTCTCCCTGGCACACAGAACCTGCTCCCCTTTGTCACAAGGTGTGTTTCCAACGTATAAGACCCCCGCAGCATATTTAACCTCACTTTGTTCACCACAGGCTTGCAGAGCTTTCATGTTGGCCAGGATGAATGTATTGCCATCAGCACTCCTTCAGGGTAGGTTTATGGGGATTCTGCGCCAAGAAAGATTCTGCCCATGTGGAAACCAGTCCCCGGAATTTATCCAACACGTGCTTTTATTTTGCCCTTTTTATGATCATATTAGAAACAACTTAATTGCTCCATTGCTGAAGAAGTTCCAAGGCCACCCTTCTAGATGGTTAATCCAATACTGTTTAATAGATAAGAATTCTTATGTTACAGGCCAGGTAGCAAAGTTTTTTCTGTCCGCCATACGCAAGAGAGCAGAGATTACCTCGACCATTCATCCATCTTCCTTATGTTTTTACCCATTCGTAGTTTTACTCTTTTTCATTGTTTTCATGATTCACTGTATATTTCTTTATACGGGTCATACGACCGCAATCAACTTGAAACTTGAAACTTGAAACTTGAAATAAAATAGGTGACCAATAATTCCATGTCATTGTTTGGATCCTGGATGAAGAAGGTATTGCTTAAGTCATTTTCATTTACAAATAAAGTGTTGCTTGTCTTGACACTCATTTGAGAAATCTTTAATAACTGGAAAACAATTTGTGGCTGACTTAAACAAAAGAATCTGGGTAAACTAGTATTATATCTGGTACAATAGGTTGGCTACTTTGAGGACTAACTATTAATCTGACAAACTACCGTCCAGCTGCTTACATATGCCTTAGTGCTCGTTAACACAGTATGGATAATGCTACTGTTAATTGTATGTTGGGCCTCTGCCTACTGCCATTTGAGCTTGGTGTTGTTCTGGAGTACCAAGCATATTTATTGCCATGTGGTGAGGTCACTACACTTTTGATGAGCAACAAAACAGTTTCCTTGATCATTCTAATGCTCCAGTATATAGAATATTGCAATTGCTTACTGCTGTTTAATAAAACATGTGGATGGGAGTAGACAGGAAAATAGAAAATCTAACCACTCCTTTACAGTACAGTGATGTCCCACTTTTATGTGAGCTAAATTTAAATAACAGCCGCACCTGAAGTGAAATTTTGAGTTTGTCTTCATCTTTTTGGTCAGATTGCAGCAGATTTGGGGGCGGGGACCTTCTATCAGCAGTTCAGGTAAAGATCAGAAGTACTTTACCATTTAATTGTGTCACGCAATATAATTTTGGTATAATACTAATAAAAAAATCAAAGATTGGAAGTGCAGACTAGTTTTTGTGTATTTTTAAAAACAGTTTTGAGCCTTATGCTGTTTAGGATCTGTACTGCATTTCTTGAATGCCCTTTTTCATTTTATAGCATGCCAGATAAGGCTTCATGAAGTCTTGAAGGTAGCTAACTACATAATAAAGGAAGTATCGGTATACAATCAAATTATAATTTACAGTTAAACATATCACACACACTAGCTTTGAATTCAAGTAAAGTTCATTTTAGGGGCTTCATGTGTTAAGTAATGTGCCTTAAAATATATTACCCCTTTACATATTATCCCTCATTATTGTAAGCTGCCTTGGGTCCTTTTCCAAGGAGAAAGGTAGGGTAAAAAATATTCAGAATAAATAAATAAATAAATTCATCTGACAGGAGATCCCTGCTGTAAGTGCCTGTTGTACTATTGCTGCATTCACATACAGACATTGTTCTGGCAGAGCAAATTAACATCTATAAGGCAAGCCTTCAGAGGGGAAAATCGGCTCCAAATCTGGGTTGATCTGAACTTTTAAACCTATCAGGACCCAATTGGATATTAACTCCTTCAGAAAAAAAACAGGCATCTGTACCTGGTTGTAAAAATATTTTTAAAAGATAGATGTTAAAGAACAGAAAACAAGTATTCAGAACCTCACTTATTTAAGCTGTGAAATTCCTTTTCTTCTTTTTGCTTTGTGCTTGGGGATGGTCTTATTTGATGTTAGCAGAGCTCTGGTGCATATAGCCTGCCGTAGTCTCAGCCAGTCCACCCCTTTTGTGACTATATTTGTTTAATAATTTTTAAAAACCCTCCAAAGATGTTATGTACTATTAAGTCACGTCTGATGCGTAGTGACTATTCAAGATATGACTTCCCAAATGTCCTATCCACTCAGTTCTTTCTAACCAAATGTGCCTCATGTTAGATTTTTCTCTTTCTCTTTCTACCTTCTTCCTAGCAGTATTGTCCTTCCCAGAATGTTCTGCTCAGGTCTTGCAAAGCAATAGTTGTTGTGGATTCCTTTGTTGAATCAAAACACCTGATGTCAGATCTTCCTCTTTTCCTATTGCCCTCCATGTTAATTTCACAATACAATACTGTACAGGTATTGCCTTTTTTCGTCTGGTCTGTGCATTCACTATATGTGCATGGTAGGATAGTCTCAGTTGACTCATTTTTGCTGTAGTGAGATTTGGGACTTGACTTGACTTTCACACTTGACTACCCATTTATTTGAACCATATATTCAGAGATATAATCTCTCACAGTCATACTGTATACTAAAGGGTGTTTTGAAGAGTTGAACCAGATCATCTCCAGCAAGAAGGAATAAGGCAGGCAGTGAAGAGGCTAGACATTTACTCTTAGATCAAAAAATAGATGTATCATGAAAGAGGGGCATAAAATCTGTGTAAAATTTTATATGCTGCATGCTATGTGTCAGTGTATATTTAGAAGTATTTTCTGTTATGATGATCCATAATAACAGGGTGGGAAATAATGGCCACATGTGGCCCAGAATCCTATAATGAAATATTGAACGTGAGAGGGCGATTTTGCAACTTTTAAAAGTTTGGGGTACATCTGTCACAACAGTTTGGCATGTGGCTGACTGCCCAGCCCAAGCATGTCTAAGCATCTAACAGATAGCCATTAAGTTAAGGTGATCACCTGTTGCTTTTAGCCATTCATGGAAGGGAGATAGTTGAAACCTCAACAGCTATGTGAAAAAGGAGTTAAGTAAAAAAAAAAAGTGATTGCAATTGGGAATACTGTATGTCAAAGCATGTGACCTACAAGTGACTGGCAGGAATCTGTTTATTTTCCATTCCCACTAAATGCAGCAGGACACAAGTTTGTATTGGTGAAATGAATTTGGACTGGACAGGTCTTCAAATAAAAATTTTAATTGAATAGTTTCAGACCAAACACTGTCCTCTGACAGCTCTTCAAATACAGGACTGTGATTCTATAAATTAAGATCCATGGCCAGCCCAATTAGGCATTTCAAGATAAACATAGCTCCAGATATCTTTGATTTGAAGTGTGGAGGAAGAACATTACCATATTTCCCATCTATAAGACCCCCCTCTGTATAAGACGGCCCCCACTTTTCCAACCCAAAATTACAGCTTCACAACCACATGGTTCTCTCCTTGTCTTACTTATGTGTATAAGACGACCTTCAGTTTTTATTCTAACAATTTTAAAGAAAAATATAGTCTTATACATGGAAAATTGCTGTATATTTCTTTAGGAATTCCAGCTGTATGTCAGTGATTGTTCCAGTGGCCAGTATTACAAGAAATGTGCAACTAGTTCTATGCTTCCTTGCACACTTATTAAAAATGTGGCAAATTTCACACAGTGATATACAGCCTTAATTCCACTACCCTCAAAGAATCTCCAGGGCCCCACGAAAAAATGTATTCAAGGACTCTCAAGAGCAGTTTATGAAATGAAATGACATGAATGGTGGTAGTGTGAACTGCTCAGAGGGGGAAGAAATCTGGTGAGCCTTTGAGTTGCCTAAAATAGCTCTTTGAATCCTTGTGGTTAAGTTTGTTGTGACACATAGCTGGTACATATGTAAACTCTGCCATTATGTAACTTGTTTATATTCAAAATTTCCTTTTGTCTCTGTTTCCCCCCCCATGTGTGCCTTCATCTTGCATACTTTCAAAGATCTGTTTTTGTTTTAAGTAATGTTGGCGTGTACCTCTGTGTACTTAGTGCTGTTCTTTAGATACAATCAGCCAGCCCAAAATTAGTGAGCACTTCTAAATTTCTCACTGCAACATGATTTAAGATTTGACAGAACATATGTATTGGGATTATGATGACTTTTTCTCTAGGGTGAATTTGAAAATAACTTTTTAGTTATTAGTTTAAACTTTTAAAAAAGTTATACTTTTATTTTTGCGGTGTGCTTTTAAAATAATCATTCTCTTTGAAAGAAGAACTCTCTCAAAAAACTTGCACTTTTACATTATCATCAAGTTTCACCAGTTAATACAAACCCATTTGCAACTTGGAAGATTCTGAAAGCATTATGTAGGGATTTCCCCCCGTGGAGGGGGTTTAAAGTATACACATTTTAGCTCCTAAATTATTAGAAGTATTTTCTTGCAACATTTTTCATAAATGCATCTTTAAGGTAAGACAAAGTGGTATAATGTTCATTATTGCAAGCAATAACTTTAGTTTCTAATATAAAAGGATCATCATTTTGGTTGAAAAAATAAGTAGTAATTTTAACTCAAGAGTATTGACACTTCCATAGCATGCTGCCACATGTAATTTTTTTCTCCTCTAAATTACATAGCTGGTATAGTGAATAGAGATGCAAATTTTGCTTATTTCATTATTGTAGATGATAATGAAAATTTGAAAGGCTTGGTCCCTATTGGGTGAACTTAAAAGAGGCTTTGTTTTTACATTTGGGGACTTCCTTTGCAAAGTTACAAAGTGGTTTTGCACAAAATCATATTTTGTGCAAAATACAAATGTTATTCCCTTTTTTGCTAATGCAAGTCCAGATCCTTCATCTTCTTACATAAGCAAAAACAACAACAACAATCCTTGCAACAGTTGTCTTCTTTTCCTCAGCTGGGTGTTCCAATCTGTCAAGACACCTTGATTCATTCAGGATGAGATAATTGCAAGTATGCAGTACATGCTTGATGGTGATTCCTACTGTTTTATGTTTCCTTGTTTATCACCTGCATAGTAAGTGTGAATGAATGAGGGTTTGTTTTATCGTATTCAAACAGATGGCTATGTGTTACTGTATGCACATGATTAGATCTCTGTTTACAACTGAATGTATAGTCATTTGAATGTTAGGAAATGGAAGATGTTGTTTGAGAAGATCCCTAAATACAAATATTCATTTTCTTTACAGTGCCACAGGAAAAACGTGTTAAGAATTCCTGTTAATCATTTCAGAATCAGAAGAAAAAAGGTAACAAAATGGAATAGTAAGAATGTGTGTATTGTTCTGGTTGTTATAATTTAGCTTAGTTTATTTTAGACTGCTAAAGAGATGCAAGACATTCCAGTATGTCAGAGATGGATCAGAGGATCCCAAAACTAAAGCTTAGAGAGGTAGCCCAACCTTAACTTGTATTACAACAATACCATTATGCTGCCATTGCATCAGCATATTCATGTTTTCAGAGTTAATTAAACAGTGGTTTCTAGTAGTATTTGTTAGTTTTTGTGTGCAAGAGCCTGCACTCTCTTTCACTTTGTCATATTGGCATAATTTAGCACCAATATAATTTGGCATAATTTCCAATTTTCATTGGAGAATTATGGACTATTTGCATGTACCTGGGTAAAGCTTTGCAACTAAAATGCATGTGGTTAAAATGGCACACAAATGCTTTAATAAATAACAAAATGGATTAAAAATATACACCTTAAAATGTATAGAAAAGTCTATGCATTTCAAACAACATTTGTACAAAATATGCACAAATTTTAGGATGACCTTCTTGCAACTAGGATTGAAAACTAATGAACAGGAAGCAATATAAGCAATGCTATAGAGGCAAGACTGACAGATTTAGGCATCTCTTGTCTTAACTGGTGCAAACAATGGCGAAATCTCACGTATTAAAAACTGGGGGGGGGAGTTTAAGTGTGAAATATTGAAATAAAGGGAAACAACACACTGTTTTAATGCATCCACAAAATTGCATATATGCACCTCTTCAATAAAGAGTGTCCAAAAATATCATTTTGAACAATGCAGCCAGTTTTGCAGAATTTTTGTTATATAACATATATTAAATATAATCAGTCTGGTCAGTTGTTTCTCAAAAGTGTTGAGTGCAAATTGCTAGCAAAATAGTTTTTATCCTACTTATAATTAATTCATATAAGAGTGAGTTTGCTATTTTTACCATGTATTTCCAAAAAAACAGGTTTCTTTCTAACCTTAAGGTTTTTTTCTTTAAAGGCTTTTTCAGTTTAGAAACCAAAAGTATGCCATAATGTCTCTCTAATGAGATTTTTTTAGATCAATACCTTTACAAATTAATAAAACTAACCTTTTTGTGGTACTTCTACCATGCTGGGTTTTTTCAGAGGTGACTAGGTTAGAAGGGTGACCAGATGACACAAGTCTTCTCAAGTAGAGGTCTATTGTTAGCACTTTTTTCGCAGGGAGATCTAGCTTGATTTCTTGTTTTCATGGGTGCCAAAAGAATCAACACTTCTTTTCGTCTATATTTTAATGTTCCATTTTAAAATGCTATATAATTGTAGAATTATGAAGTTGGAAGGGGCCTACCAGGCCATCAAGTCCAAGCCACTTCTCAAGGTAGGAATACAAATCATGGAATATCTGCCAGGGGATTGTCTAAATTTCTCTTGAATGCTTCCAGCACTGGAGCACTCACCACATCTCAAAGTGATTGGTTCCATTGCTGTACTACTCTAACAGTCAGGATATTTTTCCTGATATTCAACTGAAATCTTGCTTCCTGTAACCTGAACTCATTGTTGTGCGTCCTGCACTCTGGCTTGCTCAAGAACAGATCCTGCCCCTCCTCTATATGACAGCCTTTCAAGTATTTGAAAGGTGCATTTGTGTCTCTCCTCAGTCTTCTTTCCTGAGGGCTAAACGTGCCCAGTTCTTTCTGTCTTTTCTTGTAAGCCTTGGTTTCCATCCTTGTTGCCCTCCTCTGAAGTTCTTCCTGTTTGTTGGCATCCTTCTTGAAGTATAGGACACAGTATTCTAGATGATGCCCAACTACTGCTGAATACAGAGGAACTAGTACCTTGCAAGATTTGGGGCAGCCGGTCTCCCCATCCTTTATTTTTGTACAGGAATGTATATTTTGCAACCTCTCCCTTTCTATTCTTTCTGACCTTTTTGAGCAATGTATATTCCTCAATTTCTGTAGTCTAGTCATGGGAGTAATTCCACTAAGTTTCCGTTATCCTTACTGTGTCATAATCTGTCAGACCGATGAAGCTGTTTGGATGAACAGCGAAATGTTTCTATCTCTCAAAAAAGAAGTCCAGTAGCCATGACTCAACTCCCAGTTAACGAACCTGGATGACTGAGAATCTTCACAGACTTATTGTGTCATATTTACCTTCCTGAACTAAGATTTCCAGTTCTTGTTTATCTCCCACACTCCTGGCATTCACGTACTGTGTAAACACTAAAGATCATGTGATTTGTTGTAAACTGCCCAGAGTGGGTTTAGCTGCCAGATGGGTGGTGTATACCTAAAATAAATAAACAAATAAAATAAATAAATTTGTTGCCTGATTTTCTTTGTACATTTTTATGAATATTATTATTAATGTTAATGTTATTATTGACCACCATTAGAAATGTTTGTTCTGTTCCTCATATTGTGCATAAGCCTTTATCTTTACCTCTGTGCTTGTTTCTCCCTCCGGCTTCCAATTCAGTTTAATGATGATTATGTGTGCTTTGAGAGAGAGAGAGAGAGAGAGAGAGAGAGAGAGAGAGAGAATTAAATCAAATAAAAAAAAGTTAGGTGATGTTTATCTTCATGATACATGAAAGTACAGTTTTAGCCATGCTTGTCCTTATTTTGCTTTGCAACCCATTTGAATTAGGACTATAACACACTATGAAAACAAATAAAAACACTACTTCTTTGTTGAAATGTGCTTAAGTTCCCTTTAAAAAGCCCCTAATGTAGCCCTTATGCTAGTAAAATGATGTCAGTGTCTGCATAAATTGAATGAGTTTTCAGTTTTATAGTCATGATTATGCCACAGTTGTTTCTCTACATATGCTAAGTAACATTATTATAACTTATTCATTTGTATGAAACATTGCTCCTCCCCCACCCAGACGCAGTAAGTCCAAGTACAGAACATAAAAATTGCCAACTATCTTTAAATCAAATTATCGCATAACATTCATTTGAAATTATACTGAATCACAATTTTGGCATTAGGTAAAAATATTAACTTGCTCTCTTGTCTTTGACTCTCCTTTCTTTATTTGCTCGTAATTACCATAGTGGAACTGTGGGATTTGAATGCCCATGGAAGAAGCAAGTGGGAAGAAACCACAAGAAACTAAATCAACAGATAAGACTGACTTACAATGAATTTTGAATATCTAGTATTGCTCTCATGTAAGTGCTTAGGGAAAGAGAAATCTAGTTTTTCCACCCTCTTCTAAGAAATCTTCTCTACATCTTTCACGTTTGTATGGATAGAAAAAGTAAACATAATTCCATATGCCTTTCACTTTAGTTTTATGAGTTACTTTGTGTTTATTTTTCTAATTAAAGAAGCCTTGGTGAGTACAGCCAAATGATCAGACTAGAGAATTAGCGGCTCTGTTTTTAAAGTTTGAATTTTTCATACACATTTCACTTCATTTATGAACTGAGCTTAAATATATTTAAGCACAAAAATATAAATAATAACTGTTAAGTTTTATGGGGGGGGGTTCATATTTCCATCATCGTGTATGAAAGTACTTGATTTTTTCCTTCCCATTTAACTAATATCATTCCACAAGCCAAATCAAGCAAATAAGTAGTCTGAATATTGTGCAAGAAACTGAATGAAATCTTAATTGTCATTCTTTCTAAAACCTGTGCATATGATTTAGTATGTTGAATATACTTTAAAATATACTTTTTATGTTTTATGTTTTGTTTTATTTTATTTTGGCCATAACCTGCATTCAGCTTACTTGAGTATATCTGATAAAGACATTTCTGGTTCTACACAATGCTTGTATTACACACTCACAATCCATAGCCAGCATGGCCAGTAGCCACACTGTTTGATGAGCTGGGAACGTATAATCCAGTAACAGCAAGAAGACCAATACTTGTTTTGAAAATGTGTTAATGTTGGTGTTAGATGGTGTGGTAGCCCTGTGGTATAAACAAAATGTGAAAGACTAGTATTTCAATAGTTTGGAGTTTTATGTGTTACAAAATTTCAGTGATGAAAATTCTACCATGGAAAGAATTCTTGCTGTGGGATGCTGTCATCTCATCTGAAGAGAAATAAAATCTAACAAGACATTCAGAGTACAAAATGGCTGCTTGGCTGGCTATAATTTTACTTGTGGCACACCCATCATAAATGCTGGTTGCAAAATAATTTTTGTAAAATTTACTAGTTTCTTGGCTTGAGTTGGGTCAAAATGCCTCCCTGTAAACCATAGATTCATAGATTCTAAGGCTGCTAAAATGAAGACCAGAAGATAAAGAGGGATATAATAGATCCACTGATTTTGAAATACTATAGTAAGTGATGATGAAAAAAACTAAAATAAACAACTTCTGCTCTGGCTTCTCTAATTAAAAAGGGATTTGCTCTTGACCTAGGAAAAGTACAACAAATGCTACAAGGAGATACCTGTACACCAGGTTGGGCAAGGTGATGGTTAGGGAGCACTTTGCTACTTGGAATGAGTTCAGATCTCTAGGGCCACCTAGTTACTTTTCTGAGTGCTGGAGAAGTTGTAAAATATTTTAGAGACACTGTATCTAAAATTAAAGGTAGTGGAATACAGAGAACAGAATGAACCCCCATAAGACTGGAGATGGACAAATTTGTTCTTCAAAAAGGGGCAATGATAGATCTTGAGAACTATAAGTGAATCAATTTAATACCCCTTAACATTCCAGAATATGTTATTAAGCATTCATTTTATAACCATCCAGATGGGTGGATCATGGGAATGGTACAGAAATGCTGTGTTTTGATCTGCTAACTTGGTTGAGTAGATTTAAAAAAGTGAGCTGGATAATACTACTCTCAGGTCAATCTATAACTGATGTTGATAATTTGACACACTCTGGTTTTATGGAAGAAGAATGCAAATTAGATTACTCCTAATTTGAGTTTCATGGATGGTGGGAGTCAAACAGTAGGAACTTATCACACTAACTTTCCACAGACAGATGAAGGTACTTGGATGAATAGCAAAATGTTTTGCTCTTACAAGAAAAGATGCCCAGTTGCCCTGACTCGACTTCCAGATAACTTGATGGCTGAGAATCTCGTAGACTGCTAAGTTCTTTAAATGTCTTACTGTAATAAATCTACTAGTCTTCAACTGTGCCAAAAGGACTTTTTGAAACTTAAGAAGGATATTGACAAAGCTAAATGTCTGTGAAAGAGAGCCTGGATGGTGAGCAGTCTAGAAAGGGAAATCCAATAGTTAAAACACCTAGCTGCATTTGATCTGGAGAAGAAAAGATAAAAGTATACTTCTTATTAATCTTCTAATATCTGAAGCGCTGCTGTGCAGAAGACAGATCATACTTGTTCTCTATTGCTCCAGAAGGCAAAATTAGAACCAGCGAGTAGAAACTGGGGAGTAGATTTTGATTAAATATTAGGAATACCTCATGATGGTATGAGCTGTTTGTCATTGGAATGGTCTGACTTGGGAGACGAGTGGAACTCTTCATAGCAAGTACTTAAACAGAGGCTAGTTGAGTATTTGTCAGGGGTGCTGTAGTTATATGCTACATTGTCTAAGAGGTTAAACTGTATTACCACTGAGGCTTCATGTAACAGCTTTTTAGATAGGTTCATTTAGTATATTCAAGGTAAAGAGGAATGAAATGTTGTATAGTCTATGAGTACAATATTTCAGCTTGTGATGGCACATGCTTGTTAATAGGAGATAGCGGGAGACAGGCATCTTAATAATCAGGGCATAACATTCATAAAAACAATGGGAGTTGGTGCTGATATTAGATTTCATGAGTTCCAGGGATAGAGAAGAACTGGTGCTAGATCTGGAACCCAGGAAAGTCTCTAAAGAGCATTTGCATTCTTGAAGGACTGTATCTCCCTGTATGAGCCTTCCTGGTGCTTAAGATCTTCAGAGGTCCTGCTTTCAGTTTCATTCCCATCACAGATGCATTTAACAATGAGATAAGAGAGGGGCTTCTCTGTGGCTGGGAGGTCCTTTGTGTGTGCATACCTGAGACATCTGAACCTCAATCTTTACCTAACTTATAGGGCTTGTAGGTGAAAGGCAGAGAAGCATCCTTGCAAATTTGGAGTCTCAAGATCATGGGGGGGGTATAGCATTTTAAATGGGAAACAAATCAATTTGTTGATTCGTCACTGGAAATTCATCAATTTGTCAGCCCCATGATGAATCGCCATTTTTAAATTTGTCTCCATCCATACTCTCAACCTCTTGCTCTGCAGATACTTACCTATTCGGCCAATTTTGAGTGTAATGCTAGCCTATAACTAATTTTCTGTTAGCGAACCTTTAACGTTGTCCACAGTCTAAATTTTTCTGTACTTCTCTCTTCACTGAGATCATTTCCTTTTAAAGAATGAGCCTTTCCTCTTGTTCCAGGACTGAAGACTCCACAGCTAAACATGGTGGTAGAAGGGTAGATTTATGTTATCAGCGAAACAGGGAATCCTGTTGCTTTTTCTGTTACTCTTTTTTATTCCAGAGGTGACCAAAAAAAGTTTGTCAAGTACGTTTTTGAGAGTAATGCACACAGCAGTGCAAAGCTGAAGCTTAAAGAGTTGCTCCAAAAGAAATGATCCAGAACTGTAAGAGAGGTTGGATGCTGGGCTGAATGCACTGGTTAACAATAATATACATATACTAGAGGCTGTAACAAGGCACCAGGCACAATGAACAGCAGGACACAGTCTCATCTACTCTGCTCATTTCTGAATCCAACATGCCTTCTGCCTCTTGCATTTTAGAAAGCTCAGGCAACTAGAGAAGTCGTAGAAGATAAAGACAACATGGAGTGAGAAACTCTTCTCAGACTTTAGGCATGTTAGTATGTACTTTTGCTGAATCCTGTCAGGTAGACATGATTTGCTGAATCTGAACACATGTTGGTCTGTTCTAACACTGTAATCATTTAGATGGGTATTAGTTAATAGCTCCAAAGTAACTTGTTTGCAGTGGTATAGGGAAATTCTAGCTAGGCAGTGGTAGTAAGAAATTATAGTCAGGCAGTGTCAGTAACATTGCTATGTATAACAGTCATGGAGCAATATTAGTATGTAAACATCCTGTAAACACCACATAGGTTACTCTGACGGGAACATTCACCACTGTAAAATTTGTTTCTGGTATGACAAACTTTGGACAGAGTAATCTGTTTTTTACTTTTGCTGGCAAAAGATCCTTCTGGCTTTTTTTAAACTTGCTTTTTGTTTTGAATGTATGAACAGGATTGCTCGATGAAGATTCCAGTGCTGTTGCTGTGACTGTTGCAGTTCTACCTGCCAGGAATAATAGCTCAGTACGCTAGTTAATTATTACGTCGAAGAGACAGGAAAAAGTTAGAGACTGACCATTGCCCTGGCAGTGTGGGCAACCACTTGCAGACTGCTGTCACAAAGTTCAACATTGTGTGGATGTATTTGTATTTACCCATACGCATATAAACAACATTTTTAGTGTATATTCCAGTAAAACTAACAGAGGGAGGCTGATCACTGCCTATGTTGATTTTAGAGGGGGTTGGGAAACACCCATCTTTGCATGCCCAGTGAGGTCTATTTATAAAATAGCCATGATGGTGTTTCTTTGTCAAGCTCTATTGGAGTGGCAGCACTAAACACTGAAAAACAGCAGCCAGAACAAACTTGAGTTCCCTACATTGCAAGTAAATAGTATTAGATCCCTTTTTAGCAATGTTAGATAATTGTTTAGATCGGGCTCTTTAAGAAAGTTTTTGTACTATTAATCAAATCTGGCAGAATTCTTGTAAAAAAGTAAACAGTTGCTTAAATGTCCGTGTGATCAAGTGTGCATCTGCAGTTGGATTATTAATGTCAGTGGTCTCTGCTCTCATGTGGATGATTGAACCAGTTGCAAACATAGAAACTAGCAATGAGTTTTTAGATATTTAAGGCTAGTAGATGGATAGCAACTATTTGTTAAAACATTTGCTTGGGCCCTTCCTGATCCCTTTTATTAAGAAATAGTGCTGAAATCCTGCTGCTTAGTATTATTTGTTGCACTAGAGCAGTGGTTCTCGACCTGTGGGACCCCAGATGTTCCTGGACTACACCTCCCAGAAGCTTCCACCACTCACTGTGCTGGAAAGGATTTCTGGGAGTTGCAGTTCAGGAACATCTGGGGACCCACAAGTTGAGAACCACTGCACTAGAGTAAGCCCACTGAATCACTAGGGATTTTGGTGAGTCAACTCTGTAAGTTCCATTGATTAAAATGGGCCTGCTCTAGGTGTGACTGACTTTAGATAGACTGTACAGATGAGTTGACAGTCAATTCAATGACTCCTTTCTAATGGTTCTTACTACACAAAGCAACACAGCCACTGTGTTAGGAACAGCTCAGACAAAGCTCTATTAATTGTATTGTGCTAGCTCCAGAAGACACACTTAGGATAGGTTTTGGCAGAAGGACCACAGTTTCTCTAAAGAAAGAAGCAGAAGCTACTTGGCACCAGTTTCATCTATGAAACAGTCCATTCAAACTTCTGACACATTTGGGGGTTTATTTCTTTGAAATATTTCTGTTTTGCCTTTCTGTCAGAGTTTTGATATTCAAAGCAGCTAGTTACAAATAAGCTCAAACACCATTTCCTTTTTTCATATCCATTGGCAATCTGTAAACAGTTCATACAGTGTTCTTTGTTTTTGTAGTTTGACTGCAGCAGCCCCACTGTGTAAACCAAGTAAAAAGCATCCTGCTATATTTATTCCAGATGATCCCCATTTGCTTTTTCTTGCTGAACCACCATGGATTCCAAACCCAAAAGAATCCATTTCAGTAGAACTAAGAAGCTCTGTATTGGTGAATACTAAAATTGTTTCTCTATTTTTCCTCTTTGCCCTGTTGTTAAAGAGAGGTGGGGGGCATACATGGGAAAAACAGAGGAACTGAGACAAGAAGAAAATAAGATCATAGAAGAGTCAATGAAAGATATAAGGTTAGATGAAGAAAGAATCAAAGAGATAATGGAAGGACTAAAAGAAGACTGTGGAGGAAAAGCCTGTGATAGGTGGATTCTTTGTGATGGTCACACATGTGAATGGGAGGTCAGGGAGGGAGAGGGGGAGGAGTTAAAAGGGATAGGATGGAAGGTAGGGATCCAGGTGGTATCAACGGACATAGAGGTACAGGTAAAGCTAGATGACAGCATTGTTGCGGAACATGTTGTGCTGGGCCGATAGTGATGAAAACCTCATTGTTCCACAAGTAGTAAATTAAAAAAAATCAGAGGTATTCTAACAAATATGATTTGTTGCCGAATGCTAATTCGGAATGTTTAGTGTTGTCAAATGTAACTGAAGCTGAAAAGAAGACACCTGAAAATATATTGTTTAATAATTTCAATAAAAGTTTATTGCATTTTGGAGAAACGCGAGACTCAAGCCATAATTCCGCATCGCAACCGTTGATCCTCCTAACCGAACCTTCGCACCTGTTCATGGCTGGCTTGTGGATCACAGCATATAAGTAAATAGTTTCAAATGATGATGATGATGATGATGATCTATTTTTTAAAGTCACTATATTTCTCTTCTGTCCTTGTTCTTGTCCTGTTCAAGTTATATGAATTTGTGCAAAGGAAGTTGTTCCCCTCTCACATCCTCAGAACCTTGCCAAGATGGGTGTCAAGCCCTTAAGGAAGTTTCTAGTCACACCCATTTCATGGGAAAATCTAAAGCTTATCGCTGAAAAAATGGGCCTATCTTCTGAGCAATCTGTGTCATAGGGAACGTATTCCATAATTCAACAAGTGAAACTTTTTTGTTTTAGATTGGCTCCAGTGAAACTTAAGAATGAGGGTCAACAGAGCTGTATCTGTCAGTACACTGAGTGTGGCTCTTGTATGTTAATAAGACCTACAGCTATCTAACGTGGACATATTCCTAATGGTATACATGTGCTCTTGGTGTATAATGAACGGATTCTGTTTTTGAGTACAGTATTTCATGCACTGCAGTTCACTTCTTCAGATGTCTGGGGAATAGCTTCAATAGACAGGCAATATATATAGTGACATGTAACAAAAACACAAGAGATAACATACACAACTACTTCCTTCCTTGGGGGGGGGAGTTTTTAAAAATTAAAATTGAAATTATCTGTTGTTATATGCTGTCAAATTTAATAGCCTTTATAAGGTTTTTGTACTGTATGAGAAGTTCAAGAAGTGGTTTACCATTGCCATCACACAGTGAATTTCCCTGGCCAAACAAGCAGAGATCTGAGTTTTAGTTTGATGTTCTGTGTTCTATACCACACTGACTTGGTTGAGGATATGCATTTTGTTAAATCAAAGTTCTTTATCTGAACCACACTCTTTTGTTCATGTTATAAAAAATTAGCCATATTGTGAGGTTTAGAACTTAATTTCAGTTCTGTTTGTTACAAAGATAGTGTTTTGATTTTGGGCAGATTATCAAATTATGTTCAGATAAAGAATATTGACCAAATTATGAAATAACTTTGAAAGGAATGTTTTTTATAGTATCTTTGTTCATTTTAAGCCAGCTTTTAAGAGATCAGTCTCAAAAACATATATTAGGGAGTAAAAGTGCCACAGTGGAATTCTGAGTAGAGTTTTTAGGACTTAATGAGTGGGACTCAGGTGGCCTGAGTTCAAATTCCTGTTTGACTAGAGAACTCAGTGATAAGTGCTGATGGTAAAACTACTCCTTAAATATTTCCCATATATTGAAAACTCTGCTTACTGCTATTGGAACATGCTATTAATTTGATAGTACATAACACAACCTCTAATAAATTTCATGTAAGTAAAAGTGCTTGGATTTCTCTTTGGAAATGGGAAGGGAAAGAAGTTATGGAAAAGCTGCCATTTTGTGGTAGCTCAGTGGTGACAGAGCAGGAGGTAGAGGTGGTGCAATTAATATTGCATATGCGAAATTCTTCTATCACATTACTAGTATGAAGGAACTGGCTAAGCTGACTAAGTTTGAATACATCTTAAATATTCTGGGCTGTATATTGGCCCTCGCTATTGTAAGCCACCCTGGGTCCTTTTCCAAGGAGAAAGGCAGGGTAAAAATATTCAAAATAAATAAATAAAATAAATAAATAATTAACTCCTTTTGGGGAGTTAGAGAAAGGTGGTTGGGTAATCTTTTGAACCTGAGGGTTATTCTCAGGTTCATTTTCTCATCCCAGACATTGGACTTGATCAATAATGAAAAAATTCCCTGGAAGTGCACCAAGTGCAGATAGGACCTCTTCTAGGCTTGTACATTTTCCAATCAGTACTTTCATGATATTATTTTGCTTATTGGAAGCCACTTGATTATCTATAGCAGTGTTGGCAAATCTATGGCATGTGTGCCAAAGGATGGCATGCAGAGCCCTTTCTGTGGGCATGCAACATTGCCCCCTCATTGCCACGGCACTTCCCCCTCTGCTTGGAACACACCACTGAGCCCTGTGCAGAGAGCCAGGCAAAGGGGAGGCAGTGGCTTGTGGGCTTGTTTGTAGCCCCAATTTACTCTCCAGACATGCTGCTCTGTGCATCCCAAAAGTGGTGTGTCTGGAGAGTAAACTGGGGCTATGAAGGAGCCCACAAACCGCTGCCCCCCTTCGCCTGGCTCTCTTCGTGGAGCCATTTTGGCAATCTTAAAATGGCTCCGTGAAGAGAGCCGGGTGAAGGGGATGCAGTGGTTTGTGGGCTCCTTCATAGCCCCAGTTTACTGTCCAGCCACACCGCTGTAGGCATCCAAAAAGGAGAGTAAATGGGGGCTACCAAGGAGCCCACAAACCACTGCCTGTCCTTTGCCCATCTCTCTGCATGGAGCCATTTCAGTGGTCTCAAAACTGCTCCTTGGAGCACCCCTGTAGTCCTTGCTTTCCCAAAGGCTAGCACCCAAAGCACTTGTAACCCCGGGCTACCACTCTATTCAGGTTAAATTGCCGTATAGGCATTTTGCAATTATTATTATTATTATTATTATTATTATTATTATTATTATTATTATTATTATTATTATTATTATTATTATTATTATTATTATTATTATTAATAATAATAATAATAATAATAATAATAATAATAATAATAATAATAATAATAATAATAATAATAATAATAATAATAATAAATAAAAGTGAGTTTTGAATCGAATTTTGGGTACTCGGTCTCTAAAAGGTTCGCCATGACTGATCTATAGGATTACAGTTAAAACTTTTATGTTTGTAAGCATTTAAGAGCCCTTCAATGATATGTTCCTATTTGTCAGTTTTGGGATGTTTTTATTATGCTGTTTATTGCTACTGTTGGTTTCTTGGTGCCCTTTTTTTACTTGTCCAGGTTTCTTTTATATTCTCCTCAGTCTGTATGCCACCTTGAGTGCATCTTGTGTATAGAAAGACAAGATACCATAATTATAAAAATACAGAATGTTTGTCTTGATCACAGTAGAAGTGAAATACAGTGGTACCTTGTATAAATGAATTAATATGTTCCAAATGAAAGTATGTTAAGCAAATTTTCCTTTATACAAGTTTCCCTTAGGAATGCATTGAAAACAGAGTAATCCCTAATCGTGATTTTATGTTATACAAACCATTTGTTATACGAGGGTCCACAGTACATATTTAGAAACTTAATTTTGAATTCCAAATACATTTTCTACATTTCTTTTGTCTCTTGTAGTGCTAACTGATGGCAGCATGTGTTAGTCAGGTAAAATGGCTCCCTGTCTTTACAGTTGAGTCTAGAGATGGGCACGACTTGAAAAAAAAATTTTTTCGAGTTGTCGTTAGTCGGGCCGGTCCCGTTTCGGCTCGTTTCCGGTTTTCGCGAAAATTCGCAAAAATTAGTCGGTTCGTTTTTTTTTTTTTTCGTTGTCGTTAGTACTGGTTTTGGGGGGGGGGGGAGCGGGCTCCTGGAGGCACCTCTGTGGGGTGGGTGCCTCCTCTGGCCCGCTATAAAGGGAAAGTGGGCTCCTGGAGGCACCCGTGGGTGCCTCCTATCCTCACCCACTAGGAAGGGGAAGCAGGCTTCAAGAGACCCCTCTACATGGGGGTCTCCCTTCCTCACCTGCTGCTGCTGCAAAATGCTATGCAATAGCCATATGGATATTGCATAACATAATGTGCAGACAGTGAGACCAGTGTGAGAGTGATAGCGTCATGCCTTCCCTGCACAAGGCTCCCGCACCACCATGTCTCACACAGAAGGGAATTGTACTTGCTGCGTGTAGTGCAATGCAAGCAAGTAGATCTGGCTTTAAGGTGGCTTAGTGCAAGGGCTAGGGTTAGGCTAGTGACGGGTAAGGTTACGGTGGGCTAGTGGGTTGCACCTCTGGGTGCCTCTCTGACCCACTAAGAAGACAGTCTGTGACGTATGGGTACGGAGTCAAGGGTTAGGGTTAGGGTTAGGGGGGCTAGGGCAGGTTTTAGGGGGCTTTTTGGCACATCCCAGAAGTCTCCATGGCCAAGTGGCCATGCGACTGGTGGGATGGCTCCAAAAATTTGCATGGTCGTCCACTCCCACATGGCTGGCCACTCGGCCAGCCCATCCAATGCGCAGGTGTAAAAAAAATAAAAAAAATAAAATCAATGGAGGACAGAGGAGGAGAGGAGAGACATTTTGTTGCAAGAAAAAACCCACTGCTACTGTGAAAAATCTGGCAGTTTATAAATTTTCGCGTGTTTCTGTTGTGCTTGTGTGTTTTTGGACCACGATTTCAAAAACAATATTGCGTTCGCCGCCCCATTTTGGATCCCCCGCCCGCACCGCATGAGAGACTGAGAAATATGTAAATGTAATGCAGTAAAAGAGACCCATGTTAAAAAAGGAAAAGGGGAAAAAAGAAGAGAAAAGACTGAAGTGATGCTAGTAGAAACAAAATGGCAGTCTGGCTAATTACCATGAAAAGCATGATAAATCATGGACACGTATCCTTGACTTCTGAATGATAGAGCCTGCTGAGTATAGTCTTTCATGCATAGCTGCCTCTCTACCTAAATTAGGCCAGTAATTCTATCATTTCAAAGAAAACGGAGCAAAAGGGGGGAGTGCAAAGTTTTCAATGCATTCCTATGGGAAATTTGTATAAAGGAAAATTTGCTTAACCAAATTTCAATTGGAATGAATTAATTGCTTTATACAAATTACCACTGTACTTTACCTGGCTTAGCTGCATCCAAAGCTGGTGAAGTTCACATTATGTGGTACAGGTAAGCAGTACTAAGTGTTAACCATTATATCTGTTTATACCCTCCAAAACAGCTGTAAATATGAATGAGTATGCTCACAGAGATATGAAGATGGTTTTTTAAAAATTGTTCTATTGCTTTTTAATTGTGTTTTCTCAGCAAAAATGGAACTTCACAAGAATGCATCAGTCTTGTGTTTTGATATTATTTGTTGTTTTATACCATCAAGTTACTTCTGTCATGAAGACCTTAATAGGGTTTTTATATTAATGCAAATATTTATGGAATAATTTTAGCTTTCATTTTTTATTTTATACTCACAGACCCATGGTAAAACAATACAACAATAAGAACAAGATAAAAATAATGATTAAAACATGCAAATATTTAGAAAATGTCCTCAGCCCTTTTACAAGATATTGCAACAGAAAACAAGAACTTAGCTACACACACTGTAATTCTTTGGTTTATACCTGCCAATAATTTTAACTTTACCACCCCCAGTGAATTGCCATAGGTGAATGTGAATTTAACTAGGTCTCTTGAATGCTAGTCTATCACATTATCTGCTGTGTGGTTCTGTAATGGAACAAGCAGTTAGTAAAATTACTCATGGACTGAAGGACATACTGTATGCAACCCATTTTTCACAATAGTTTTCTAAGGAGTCCACACACAAAATTAATCCCTGTGGTGTACATTTTTAATTCTTTCTATAAGGGCAGGTAGATAACAGAATACTTGCTGTTTCTATTGTTCACATAACTTATTTACACATAACTTTACTTCGACCACTGTAATGCAAATGTTCATTCTGCCTAAGGATATCACTTTCTGCCTGCTTACTTGGAAACTGGTGTTACTAAAATCAGCAGGGCTTACTTCCAAGTAAGTGTGTTTCTGATTAAATCAAGCATTCAGAGTTGGAAACTATGGTGAGTACAACCTTGGCCTTAGCGAGCAGAACTCTTTCTTACATTGCATAATTAAAGGTTTCAGAAAGTTGTATAAATACCATGTCTGTTTTCAACATTTTCCTCCTAGATACATGGACACATATGTATAAAGGTCTTTTGTTGGATTCAGTCATAGAACTGAAAGAGTCATCAGTCATCTAAATGTTTTCAGTAGACTTTGCTTGATGCTTCTCTCATCTCCCATTATTTTTCTGGATCATTTTCTTTATCACTAGGCATTGTTTTCTTATATCAAGCTGTAAACTGTTTTGACAGAAGTTAACAAATAAATCTTGAACACATTAAATCTTGTCTTCTGTTCTCTTTTCTTTTTTTCTTTCTTTCTTTCTTTCTTTCTTTCTTTCTTTCTTTCTTTCTTTCTTTCTTTCTTTCTTTCCTTCCTTCCTTCCTTCCTTCCTTCCTTCCTTCCTTCCTTCCTTCCTTCCTTCCTTCCTTCCTTTAGTTCCTACAACAGTGTTGGTGAACCTATGGCACAGGTGCCAAAGGTGGCACTCGGAACCCTTTCTGTGGGCACCCAACATCACCCCTTCACAGCCACCTGTATTCAGGTTAAATTGCTGTATTG
Source organism: Phrynocephalus guinanensis (assembly GCA_037367245.1). NCBI lineage: Eukaryota > Metazoa > Chordata > Lepidosauria > Squamata > Agamidae > Phrynocephalus > Phrynocephalus guinanensis. The sequence goes on along the minus strand of CM074736.1, from coordinate 102,468,855 downwards.
GCACTTTGCGAAAAATTAGTGGGTTTTCTTTATTATTTATATTCTTATTTATGTATTTTTATACCTCCCAACTTCCTGAGGGAATTGCAGTCTGGGCACTCAGGTTTGCCATCACTGTCCTACAACTTGCTGATCCACAGTGTGCTAGTGATCCATTGTACTGTCTGGTCTTCTGGAGTTGCAGTTAAGCTTAGTCAAGCTTCCTCTTCCTCTTTGTGTAACTTTAAACTTCATTGTGTTAATGTGAGCCTTTGTGTCATCTCAATTCTTGTCATGTATTTGGCAAGAATACTCTCCATTCTTCCTTCAAAGATATTGGAGTCAAGACATGATCTCTGTGAAATATAGTTATACAGCAATTTGTTAATTGTATGTAGAATGCATTATTTTTTGAATCAGACAGGAAACCATTTCACCCATGTATTCACCTGCTATGCATTTCTCCAGGGATGTCAAAGGCATGGTCTCAAAGTCTGTTATATCCTCTTATGTCTCCATTTATGTTTGACACACCTATAGCTAGCTGTCTGATCTATTTCTGTTTTTCTTCAAAACTTGTGTGTTATGTTTTGCTTTTTAAAGGGAAATAACATTAAGATCATGGAATCTGATGCTTAGTAAGGTACTAAATTAGTAAGGATCAGATCCCATGTCTTTAATTTTCTTTCTCTTGAAAAGCAAAATATAACACACAGAGAGAGGGGAGAGAGAGCAGGCATAGACTGACTGATAATTTAGAAATATTCCAGAAATCCATCTTGGTGCCTAAAATTCTCAAAAAAATTGTTAAATTTTAGGCCAGATGCAGAAATCGAGATTTAGGTAATTTTGTCAAAACTCAAGGCCATATATATATGAAAAAAAGATTTCCATTGGTGTGAGAACACTTATTGCGAGGCCCTGGAAAATGGCTCACTATTATCTCCAGCAAAGAGAAGAATGTTGTAGCTTTTCATCCTTAAATGGAAGGCTGAAACAGATGAAGATTTGCATCTTTATTTATACTGTCTGTGAGAGTGTTGCCTTGAACACAGCAGCAAGAAAAAGGGCTAGCATTGCCGTCGGCACTCTCCGACACCAGGGCTGCATTGCCCCACTCCCCGGGCAAAAGGGCATGAGATGCACATTTCACAGGCCTCATGAGGCCTGGGGAGGGAGCAGGGGGAGGCCTTATTATGATGGGACTTTGCCTACTCCCTTGACCTATTTCAGAACACGCGGCAACCCACCCACCACCTTGTTTCAATCCTAATGTGATTTGATGTGGTCACCCTTGGGGGCTGGATAGGCATTTTACCCTGCTCCCCAGATTGGGTGGGGGAGGGCAGGGATTTTTCGTCTAATGCACACTGGGTAGGGTGGGATCGGTCATGCTGGTGGATAGTGCAGGGATCGGAAGCATTTGATGAGTCCCAATCGGTTATCAAGTTATGCTCCTCCAACCCCAGGGGACTGCGGATCATGAGATCACAGTCCTTGGGTGAGGAGGCTTTGGAAACCCACTCCACTGATGGCACCCTCACCTCTAGGAGGGGGACCACAAAGCTTTGGGGTGCCACACAGGGATCCCCCCCGGGGCCTAAGGACATGGCCACATTGACAATGCTATTGGCAGATGTCCCTGGGTGATCTCGATCCAAGGGTTCCTCACACCAGGTAGCTCCCTCTGGGCTAGAAGTGATGATATGTAAATAACCAATAAATCGTGGCCCGAGATTTCAACCCATGAAGTCGTCTTGCCTATAATTTCAACCCGGGGGGGGGGGGAGGCAAAGGAGGTTGGTAGTGCAGAGCAGCAATGCAGGGTCTGGTTTCAATCCTAATGTGATTTGATGTGGTCACCCTTGGGGGCTGGATAGGCATTTTACCCTGCTCCCCAGATTGGGTGGGGGAGGGCAGGGATTTTTCGCCTAACGCACACTGGGTAGGGTGGGATCGGTCATGCTGGTGGATAGTGCAGGGATCGGAAGCATTTGATGAGTCCCAATCAGTTATCAAGTTATGCTCCTCCAACCCCAGGGGACTGCGGATCATGAGATCACAGTCCTTGGGTGAGGAGGCTTTGGAAACCCACTCCACTGATGGCACCCTCACCTCTAGGAGGGGGACCACAAAGCTTTGGGGTGCCACACAGGGATCCCCCCCGGGGCCTAAGGACATGGCCACATTGACAATGCTATTGGCAGATGTCCCTGGGTGATCTCGATCCAAGGGTTCCTCACACCAGGTAGCTCCCTCTGGGCTAGAAGTGATGATATGTAAATAACCAATAAATCGTGGCCCGAGATTTCAACCCATGAAGTCGTCTTGCCTATAATTTCAACCCGGGGGGGGGGAAGGCAAAGGAGGTTGGTAGTGCAGAGCAGCAATGCAGGGTCTGGTCCCCATTCACCTTTAAAGGACTGCATCCCAGATCAGGACTCATATTTCCAATGCACTTCTTTGGATCTAAACTTTTGGGGACCACAGTAAAGTCAACTGGGGCCCCAGTCAGACAGACTGTGTTCTGGGAGTGCGGGGAAAGGAACAGCTTGGGTAACAGAACCAATCTGTAACCCACACAATAATTGCAAGTGGAGTTTTCTGCAGGAATCACATTTCCCCATTAATGTAATGGTGCTTTAGTAAGAACACCTTAAGAATACAAAATAAAACAATCAATGTAGTATTTATTGAAAAAAGCAGAAATGTTTGGATCACTCTCCAGTCAAAAATTACAGTACAGACCCCTAATCCACTGATTCACTAACTGCGGATTCAGTTCTCCGTGGTTGGTGATCAGTGGAGGTGGGGGGGCAGCAAGGAGAAGGGGAAGGTTAGAAGAATCCAATCTCTTCAGAGTGCATGGAGCCTGTTTAAAACAACAATAATAGAGGCCCAGCAGAAGTGCATACCACAAAGAAAGAAGAGCTCATTTAAGTCCAAGAGGACACCGGCATGGTTAACGAGTGGAGTTAGAGAGGCTCTAAAGCGCAAGGAGAGGTCCTTCTGTAAATGGAAATCCTCCCCAAATGAGGAAAATAAAAAGGATCACAAACTCTGGCAAAAGAAATGTAAGAAGATGATAAGGGAGGCAAAGAAAGACTTTGAGGAACGAATGGCTAGCAATATAAAAGGGTAATAATAAAAGCTTCTTTAAATATGTTAGAAGTAGAAAACCTGCCAGAGAACCAGTTGGCCCTCTGGATGGTGAGGGAGGAAAAGGGGAGGTTAAGGAAGACTTGGACATTGCAGAGAAATTGAATGAGTTCTTTGCGTCTGTCTTCACGACAGAGGACCTTGAGCGGATTCCGCTGCCTGAGCCGCCCCTCTTGACTAAAGAATTAAATCAAATACAGGTTAAAAGAGAGGAGGTTTTAGGACTAATTGATAAACTGAGGATTAACAAGTCACCTGGCCCAGATGGCATCCACCCAAGGGTTATTAGGGAACTGAGAAATGAAATTGCAGATCTCTTAACGGTTGTATGCAACTTGTCTCTTAAAACGGCCACAGTGCCGGAGGACTGGAGGATAGCAGATGTCACACCAATTTTTAAAAAAGGAAGGAGGGGGGACCCAGGAAACTACAGGCCGGTTAGCCTTACATCTGTCCCAGGGAAGATGGTGGAAAGCCTCATCCAAGAGAAAATCTTAAAACACATAAAAGAACAAACCTTGCTGAGAGAAAATCAGCATGGCTTCTGTAAGGGTAAATCTTGTCTGACAAACCTCTTAGAATTTTTTGAAAAGGTCAACAGGCACGTGGATTTGGGTGAACCGGTGGATATAGTCTATCTGGATTTTCAAAAGGCTTTTGACACAGTCCCTCACCAAAGGCTGCTGAGAAAATTGCACAGTCAGGGGATAAGAGGGCAGGTCCTCTTATGGATTGAGAACTGGTTGAGATCCCGGAAACAAAGAGTAGGTGTCAATGGGAAATTTTCACAATGGAGAGAAGTGAAAAGCGGTGTGCCCCAGGGCTCTGTCCTGGGACTGGTGCTTTTCAATCTGTTCATAAATGACCTGGAGACAGGGATAAACAGTGAGGTGGCCAAGTTTGCCGATGGCACAAAACTTTTCCGTGTGGTAAAAACCAGAGAAGATTGTGAAGAGCTCCAGAAGGATCTCTCCAAACTGGGGGAATGGGCTGAGAAATGGCAAATGCGTTTTAATGTAACCAAATGTAAAGTAATGCATATTGGGGCAAAAAATCCAAACTTCATCTATCAACTCATGGGCTCTGAGTTATCCGTGATGGATCAGGAAAGAGATCTGGGTGTGTTGGTGGACAGCTCCATGAAGGTGTCTCCCCAATGTGTGGCAGCAGTGAAGAAGGCCAATTCCATGCTAGGGATTATCAAAAAGGGGATTGAAAATAAAACAGCCAACATTATAATGCCATTATACAAAACAATAGTATGGCCCCACCTGGAGTATTGTGTACAATTCTGGTCACCGCATCTCAAGAAAGACATAGTGGAACTGGAAAAGGTGCAGAAGAGAGCGACTAAAATGATTACTGGGCTGGGGCACCTCCCTTATGAAGAAAGGCTAAAACATTTGGGGCTCTTTAGTCTGGAAAAAAGGCGCTTGAGGGGGGATATGATTGAGACATACAAAATAATGCAGGGTATGAGTAAAGTGGATAGAGGGAAGCTCTTCTCCCTCTCCCAAAATACCAGAACTAGGGGACATACACTCAAATTGAGGGCTGGGAGAGTAAGAACTGACAAAAGAAAATATTTTTTCACCCAGCGCGTTGTAAGTCTATGGAACTCCCTGCCACACAATGTGGTGATGGCATCTGACCTGGATGCCTTCAAAAGGGGATTGGACAGATTCCTGGAGGAAAAGTCCATCACAGGTTACAAACCATGATGGAGATGTGTAACCTCCAGGGTTTAAACCAGGGTACTTCAAGGGCCAGATGCAGGAGAGTGGTATCAGGAGACAGATATCTAGTCTCATGCGCTCCCAAACACATCTGGTGGGGCCGCTGTGAGATACAGGAAGCTGGACTAGATGGGCCTTTGGCCTGATCCAGCATGGCTCTTCTTATGTTCTTAAGGAGGGGAAAAACTAAAATTAAATCTTACTTTTTATGATACCGTCCATCTTCCTCCTCACTGTCACCACGGGCCAGCCAGGCACCCTCAGGAGGGGTGGAGGACCTGCCTGGCCAGCCAGCCTTTGAACTTCCCGCTTGGGTCCCTGGTGGATCGGAAGTTTTGAACTTCCCGCTCAAACTGCCAGCCCACTGGAATTTACTTTGGACCCAAGCAGGAAGTTGGCCATGTGGGTCCTTAAACTGACCAGTCCACCTTAAAGGCGCCTGGCAAAGGAGGAGGCGCCCATGCCGTGTCGCGCGCCCAGAGCATTGGGGTGGCAGCGGAAAAAGCGCCCACACTTCCTGCAGGCATCTGCAGGTCCACATGGGTGCCTCTTCTGTTGCCACTACCAATGTTCCGTGTGAATGGTGTGACATGGGTGCCTGTTCTGCCGCCACCACTACCACTGCTGAGGAGGTTCCTTCCTCCCTGCAGAGGAGACTCCTGGCCTGGAGGTAAGGGCAGGGGTGGATGGGGGTGCAGGCCTGGAGGGGGGAAGGCTTCTCTTTTACCCCCTCCCTGGCCACCGCAGCCACCTCAGCTGCCTCCTTCCATTTCCCCTCCTCATCACCACTGCCACCCTGAATAAGAGTGTTAGCTCTTATCTGCAGATTTTTGTATCTGCTGGGGGTCCTGGAACTGAAACCCCATGGATACAGGGGTCCTACTGTAAGAGTAAAAATAAAATTATTTTAAGATTATTGACAAGCCAAAAAGTAGATAAGATCAAAAAGATTTCTGGATGTCAAGTAACAGGAAAACTTGTTAATTGTTTCGGAATAAATCTGAATAGTCAGAATGATACACTTTCCAGTGACAACTACACCAAGATCTAGTTAAAATTCAAAACAAACTTTAAAGACAATCTAAGCCAAAACTGTCTTTGCTCAGAAGTTATTTCCACCATGAAAATAAAAATGAAATTGAGTCCTTTATAAGGAGGGAGGCAGAATAAAATATTTTAAATAAATACATATAAATAATGTATTACCAAACTTAAAATTTATTTATTTATTTATACAGTTTAGATGCTGCCCACTACCCAAAGGGTCTGGGCGGCTTACAATTAAAATGAACAGTTATAACAGTTAAAGCATTAAAATGACAATGGACAATTAAAAACAATAAAAACATCTAAACATAAAACACTAAAATTGCCATCAGGACCCACAATCAATGTTATGTCAGTTAAAACACTTCAGAAACAGGAAGGTTTTTACCTGGCGCCGAAATATCATCAGCATTGGAGCCAGGCGGATGTCACTTGGGAGGGCATTCCATAATCTGGGGGCAGCTGCCAAAAAGGCCCTAGACCAGTGTTGGCGAACCTATGGCACGGGTGCCAAAGGTGGCACTTAGAGTCCTTCCTGTGGGCACCTGGCATGGCCCCTTCACACCCACCAGTATTCAGGTTAAATTGCTGTATTGGCACTCTGCGAAAAATTAGTGGGTTTTGGATTGCAGTTTGGGCACCCAGTCTCTAAAAAGTTTGCCATCACTGCCCTAGACCTACAAGCCATCCCTTTCACTTCTTTGAGGGATGGCTCTTTCAGGAGGGCTCCCTGGCTAGATCTTAATTGATGGGTAGGTTAATATGGAAGGAGACAGTCCTTCAGGTATCTAGGTCCTAAGCCATTTGGGGCTTTATATGTCAAAATAAGCACTTTGAATTGGGCTTGGGTAACAACTGGTAACCAATGCAGGTTACGCAGAATTGGTGTGATGTGATCCCTGGCAGTTCTACCACTCACAAGCCAGCCTGCATGTTTCTGAACCAGTTGCATTCGCTTCTGTTCCAGATGATTCAAATTTCAGTTTATGAAAAGATCTTGAAGGATTGGCAAAAACAAATAAACATATTTATATGGGTTTTGGAAAAAAAAAACAATAAGGTTTAAGGTACTGCAAGATGAAAAGAAAAAATTTGGTCTAGCAATATCCAATATAAAGTTATACTATCAGGCTGCAGGATTAGTCTGGATAACAGACAGGATTAAAAAACCAAACAACAGATTGATAAAATTAGAATCTTCAAATTTGGACAATGGTTTACATAATTATTTTTGGATTAAAAAACCAATCTATAAAAATATAACCTCAAACAAAAGAAACATAATTAATTAGAGATAGCCTATTTAAAATATGAAAAATATTAAAAAGAAGAATCAGTCCATCAATTCCTATATTAATGTCACCAATAAATACTTATTATGAACAATAAATAAGGAAAAATAATGACTTTTTAATTTATGGAGAATATGATAAACCTTCAAGGAGAAATTAAACCATAGCAGGGAATTAAAGATGAAAGAAAAATGATACAATGGTTAACTTTGTTTCAGATTGCTTCCAGATTGAAAGATTTTAGTACCAGAAAAGGAGATCTAAAAGCCTTGACAGAACTTGAAAAGATTGTCCAGCAATATAATCTACTGGGATCTACTGGGGCAAATATATAAATTATTGCTCCAGTCTGATATTGAGTAAAAACATATAAAATACATATGGTGGAATGGATACACAATTTCAACAAAGAAATATCTCTACAATGTTGGGAAAATCTATGGACAAAGGGCATTCAATTTACAGCTTGTCAAGCTCTAAGAGAAAATAGATAAAAGATGTTCTACTTGTGGTCCATTACCCCTAAAGATATTGGAGAGATGATTTAAAAATAAAACCACAAAGTGGCTTGATGGAAGTGTAAAATGATAGACAGCACTTTTGCATATGATAGATTTGTATAAAGATGAAAAGATACTGGATAATGGATCACACTGAATTTTTAAAAAAAAATCAAATTTCCAATGGATCAAGAGATGAAGTAACCAGATAACATAGAAATAATTTCTCAAGACCTGTAAAGGATGTGCCCAGTCGCACACCTCTGCCCTTTTCTCCACCTAGGGCAGTGATGGCAAACCTTTTAGAGACTGAGTGCCCAAACTGTGATTCAAAACCCACTATTTTTTTTTGTTTGCAAAGTGCCGATTTAGCAATTTAAACTGAATACAAGTGGCTGTGAAGGGGGGATGTCAGGTGTCCACAGAAAGGGCTCCAAGTGCCACCTTTGGCACCCGTGCCATAGGTTCGCCAACAGTGACCTAGGGCTTTTCCTCCCCCATACATGACAGTTTTTGTTTTTGTTGCAATGGAACCCATGGGGAGGGACTCACGGATGCATACACATGCAGAAGAAAGAGACCCGCGCGGCTAGGAAGAAATTTTGAGGGCACATTGATTTGTATATATGTTAGCAGCAACAAAATGGAACACAGAGGTGTGTCAAAAGATAGAAAGGTGGAAAGAAACAAATGGCTTTGCAATATTGGCAAAGTTAACAAACTATGTAATTAAAAGAGTAATCAAGGGAAATTAGCAAAAGTGGATAACCTATTTATATCTTGGAAGTAATTAAGATGCCCATCACAATATGATGTTTGGCAAACTTAGAATATATTGTATTAGTTAAAAATTGTTGGGGTGAATACTTAGTATATTCTTAATCCTCTTTTTCCGGCTGATGTTCTGTTTAGTTTTGTCTTTGTTTTTGTCTTTCCCTACCACCAAAGAGAAATGAAGAGTCAACGTTTATGGTACTGTAAATATAATTTAAATCCAAGATGTGTACTATATAAGAAATTTCTGGTTATATTTATGATATTAGCATAACTAAAACAAGCAAAGTATTTTAGAAAACCTGATGTTATATTCTCTGCTTTTAAATTGAGTAATCGGATTTAAACAATTGTAATGAGTTGAAAATGAAAACAGGGAAAACATTTTTAACATTATTTTAATACTATACAGTTTTATCTTATTTGTTTCTGGTTTTGCTTATAATTATTGCACAGAATCATATGACACCTTAAAAAATAGTATCAAAATTTCCTTTACTCATTTTTCTTTCTGCATTTAAGATAAAGAAGGCAATGCCATTTTCAGTTTGAAGAGGTCTTGTTGAGTCTTCTGAATAAGAACATAACATAAGAACATAAGAACATAAGAAGAGCCATGCTGGATCAGGCCAAAGGCCCATCTAGTCCAGCTTCCTGTATCTCACAGTGGCTCCACCAGATGCTTTTGGAAGCGCATGAGACTAGATATCTGTCTCCTGATACCACTCCCCTGCATCTGGCCCTTGAAGTACCCTGGTTTTAAGCCTGAAGATTTCACATCTCCATCATGGTTTGTAACCTGTGATGGACTTTTCCTCCAGGAATCTGTCCAATCCCCTTTTGAAGGCATCCAAGCCAGATGTAATTACCACATTGTGTGGCAGGGAGTTCCATAGACTAACAACGCGCTGGGTGAAAAAATATTTTCTTTTGTCTGTTTTTACTCTCCCAGCCCTCAATTTGAGTGCATGTCCCTCAGTTCTGGTATTTTGTGAGAGGGAAAAGAGCTTCCCTCTATCCACTTTACTCATGCCCTGCATTATTTTGTACGTCTCAATCATATCCCCCCTCAGGCGCCTTTTTTCCAGACTAAAGAGCCCCAAATGTTTTAGCCTTTCCTCATAAGGGAGGTGCCCCAGCCCAGTAATCATTTTAGTCGCTCTCTTCTGCACCTTTTCCAGTTCCACTATGTCTTTCTTGAGATGCGGTGACCAGAATTGTACACAATACTCCAGATGTGGCCTTACTATTGTTTTGTATAATGGCATTATAATGTTGGCTGTTTTATTTTCAATCCCCTTTTTGATAATCCCTAGCATGGAATTGGCCTTCTTCACCGCTGCCACACATTGGGGAGACACCTTCATGGAGCTGTCCACCAACACACCAAGATCTCTTTCCTGATCTGTCACGGATAACTCAGAGCCCATGAGTTGATAGATAAAGTTTTGATTTTTCGCCCCAATATGCATTACTTTACATTTGGCTACATTAAAATGCATTTGCCATTTCGTAGCCCATTCCCCCAGTTTGGAGAGATCCTTCTGGAGCTCTTCACAATCTTCTCTGGTTTTTACCACACGGAAAAGTTTTGTGTCATCTGCAAACTTGGCCACCTCACTGCTTATCCCTGCTTATCCCTGTCTCCAGGTCATTTATGAACAGATTGAAAAGCACCGGTCCCAGGACAGAGCCCTGGGGCACACCGCTTTTCACCTCTCTCCATTGTGAAAATTTCCCATTGACACCTACTCTTTGTTTCCTGGATCTCAACCAGTTCTCAATCCATAAGAGGACCTGCCCTCTTATCCCCTGACTGTGCAATTTTCTTAGCAGCCTCTGGTGAGGGACTGTGTCAAAGGCCTTTTGAAAATCCAGATAGACTATATCCACCGGTTCACCCAAATCTACATGCCTGCTGACCTTTTCAAAAAATTCTACAAGATTTGTCAGACAAGACTTACCCTTGCAGAAGCCATGCTGATTTTCTCTCAGCAAAGTTTGTTCTTCTATGTGTTTTAAGATTTTCTCTTGGATGAGGCTTTCCACCATCTTCCCTGGGACAGATGTAAGGCTAACTGGCCTGTAGTTTCCCGGGTCCCCCCCTCCTTCCTTTTTTAAAAATTGGTGTGACATCTGCTATCCTCCAGTCCCCCGGCACTGTGGCCGTTTTAAGAGACAAGTTGCATATTACCGTTAAGAGATCTGCAATTTCATTTCTCAGTTCCCTAATAACCCTTGGGTGGATGCCATCTGGGCCCGGGGACTTGTTAATCTTCAATTTATCAATTAGTCCTAAAACATCTTCTCTTTTAACCTGTATTTGATTTAATTCTTTAGTCAAGACGGGCCGTTCAGGCAGCGGAATCTGCTCGGAATCTGGCTTGTATATGAGTAGCATGCATCTGGCTCTTACTGCGCATTCAGTGAGCCAAAATTCACTTATTTTTGTATGCACATTGAGGATTTATGATTACTTTATTCGCTTAACAAGCACTGATGTATAGTTGTCTGGTCATTCACTATAAATGTGCCCTAAACTGGAACAGAAAACAAAGAAATATTTTCATTTCTTTTATGCTTAAACGTAAAATCACTTCATCTTAATAGTATTTCTTCCCAATTTTGCATGCCAATGTAAAAAGGCAAAGGCAAAGGTTCCCTCCGCACATGCGTGCCAGTTGTGTCTGACTCTAGGGGCGATGCTCATATCAGTATGAAAGCCGAAGAGCCAGTGTTGCGCAAGTCCATGGCCATGTGGCCGGCATGGCTGCAAGGAAACATTATTACCTTCCTGCTTTTGGTGGCAGTACCTATTTATCTACTTGCATTTACATGTTTTCAAACTGCTAGGTTGGCAGAGCTGGGGTTATCAGCGGGAGCTCACTCCTCTGCGTGGCACCTGGGATTCAAACTGCTGAGCTGCCGACTTTGTAGGCGACAGTTTTCAGTGCTCTAGCCCACTGAGCCACCACGCCCTGTAGCTGAGTGTTATTTTGCACTCAGTAAAATGTCCCTTTTGACAGGTTTGAGACACCAATCAATGACCCTTGGTGACAGTTTGGAAACTATTTTCCCCCTAAACCTATATGTTGGTTCTGACCTGAGGGCACAAAGTGCACCCATCATTAATTTGTCAATTCCTGCTGTGCTCCTGTGTAATTTAGACAGAAGTTGTGTTGGTTTATAGTTGTAATTTTTTATGATATGAATGTTAAATTGTACTGTGCCTTCCTCAGTTTTCATGAAACATTATCGAAGAGGACATGAATGAAAAAAAGAACTCCTAATAGGAGAGAAGAATTATGAGTCATTTTTGGAAGCTCGTTTTGTGCCTTATATGATTTCCTGTAGGAGAAGAAGGTTGTCATTAATTATACTGATATAGACATCATGCACTGTTCTTTTAAAAAGTAATTATTTCACATTCCCCAGAAGGAATATCTACCTGAAATAAGGAGAGATATTTCAAGTACTCAAAGGTACCAGGAGCTAGTCAACAGTAAAAAAAACTGGCTTTCAGTATAATTGATACTATTCAGATAGTAAATCCTCATTTTCTGATGGTCAGCTAGTGATTTGTGGATTCCACTACAGGGGGAGAGAAGCATCATTTAAGGAATACCACAATAATGGCACATATTCCTCCTACCTAATAAAGTGTCTTCTACCTTCAGATTTTAAGTATGTTATGGGTCTCTAGTACCATCAAATTATGGTATTTGGGACATCTGGCAGATTAGTCCAAAATACAACCAATATTCCATGACATTTTCAGAAGCCTATACAGTAAAGTATACCTATTGTTTAGATGGCTGTATTAGGTTAATAACTCTATCATACTAAAACTTCTGTAGCTTCTAGTTAAATAGACTGACTCCAAAGGACCAAGGAATATATGTGGATCTGTTCACACGAAACATTCCTTTTAAAATGTACAGTGATGCAGATAAATTCATTTACACTAAAAAATTTTTCAAGATACCTTGCAACAATGGGTACTACAGCTGATAGGAAGATGAATATCAGATGGCCAGATGAAAGGGGTTATAAATCTAATAATGGATAAATAAATAAATATATGAAGCATGTGTAAGGAGGAGGAATGTTAAGAACTTTCTGCAAATCTCTAAAGTAAATTTTTCAATAAAATAAAAGAAATAGTCAAAAGTCTTTGAGATCCAGCTGCCAGCAGAAAATAATCTGACTTTAATATATCTTGGCAAAAAAGCTAGTTTTTGCTTGAGAGATGCAAACAAAGGCATGTGTAAATGGATGTATGGTCCCACTGATTAAAGCACGTTTGTATGCATTTGAAAATGTATGCTGATTTTTCTTCCTTTTTAATTCTGTGGTAGAATTACTAACTTAAAAAAATGCGTTTTTAAATTTTTTGCCACAAATTGTAGCAATTATATTAAAGTATACAGAAACACACCCAAACCTTGACAGCTGCTTTTCTTTACATTCTTATTGGACCAAGAGTAAAGACAATTTATGTGAACATATTATTGCAGCAGTATTGCGTGTTTGTATGGAATGTGCTTCATTTGTGTTATGTAACATAAATGTTTTAAATAATTAAAAATGTATTATTCACGATAGCAGAACATGTGGTAGAATTCTGTATTCTTTTAACTTGTGGCATGCATGTAAGACTTCTAAATGCTCCCTGTCCTAAAAGCAGCTGATTGTAGACTACCAAATATTCACAAGTCCATGCTAAAGCTTGTTCCTCAATGTGTAATATTGTTGCATGGAAGGAGGTAGGTTTTTTTTAATGTGAAGAAAGCACTTTGAAATATATAATTCAGCCTCCTACCGGAAGTAGACCAATCCAGAATTAACAGTCAACTAACCAACTCGTTCTATGCAGTGTGTTTGTCTAGTGGCAGAATAGACTTGTGTGACTGTAGGCAATGGAATTGGATTTTTGAAAGCTCTCCTTCCCCATTAAATAAATTATAGACAATGTATAGAATTGGATATAACTCATTGGCTATATTTCTCTGTGTGTAGTGCTTGTGTTTAATACTGAAGACAAAAACATTTAACAATGTGATTCCTCCTTTGACTTTGAATTAGTACAATTGTCTCAGTCCTGCCATAAACAGAACTTTCCAGAAAAGATTGTAATATGACATGAGTCTATTGTTTGTTTTTGACTTAACAGTATTTTGTGTGCAAAGCATGATTCACATTGTGTAGGTGGAAACAACTTTGATGGGGAGGAAAGTAATGCATTGGATGCTTGGTGGGTCAGTGGGGTATTTCCAGTGGAATGTTTGTTCCATTTTAAGTGCACTGGTGATGTAATATTCTTCCTGCCATCTGAATGATTCAAAGATTATATAAGTATCTGTAGTGACAAAGGAAGTCCCTTTCCCACTCTGTCTTAAGAGATTCCATCCCCAAGATTTTCCATATACCAGTATTTTCCATTGAATGCACACACATACGAATTCAGCCGAGATAATTGTGAAGGTTTTTTCCAAGGTTGTCATTATATTGGTGAATAACTTATTGAAGAGATGCTGACTTTTTAATAAAGAAAAGAAGTAGGGTTTTAAGAATGTATGAACAGAAATTCAGAAACATGTGGAGCAAGTGACATCCAGTGGCACAAATCATCATCATCACCTACTGTCAAGTCAGTTCTGAATTATGGCAACTATTTTCAAGGCTTTCCAGGCAGAGCACACTCAAAAGTGTTGTATCATTCCCCTCTTCTTCTAGTAGCATCCTAGAACAGTGATGGCGAACCTTCGGCACTCCAGATGTTTTGGACCACAACTCCCACAGTCCTTTGTCATTGGTAATACAGGCATGGAATATTGGGAGTTGTGGTCCAAAACATCTGGAGTGCTAAAGGTTCACCACCACTGTCCTAGAACTATGCAGTTTGGGGAACACATGCTCTGACTGGATGAACTTGAGTGTTAGAACAAGGGCAATATCATGTGAGTCTTGTAATTTTACATGTACCAGTAGGAGCCTCTTGGTTTAAAATGGCAGTGTACAAAATAGATCAATAATTTTGAAAATTATAATTCCCGAGATCAGAAAGAATCATTAATCTTTTTAAAATAACCAGCTTTATTTTTCAAACCAGTTGTATAATTCCATATCCTGGCTTGAAAGCTTGAAATACCTTCACTTTTCTTTATTCAGAATCAAAATGGTCATTATGGCTTAAGGTCAGTGTTTAAGAGCAATAATTTAAATAAATAAATAAATAAATAAATAAATAAATAAATAAATAAATAAATAAATACATACAGATGCATACAGGAAAAGAAAAACAATATACAGTAGACCCTTGTATAACAAACAGCTTGTATAACATAAGATTTGTACAACATAAAAAATCCAGAGATAGGGGAAATTTGCTTGACATAATCGCCTATGGGGAAAATCCATGCAGCATAAAAATGGGATCACTCTGTTTTCAATGCATTCCTATGGGAATTTGTATAAAGGAAAATGTGCTTAACACAATTTTCATTTGGAACAAATTAATTCCTTTATACAAGGTACCACTGTATGTGATTCTCCAGAGACTTCTTCCAGCTCACCCAGGCCAAAATCTTCCTGGTACAGGAGGGTCTTCACCAGGCTGCAGAAAACTATCCAATATGGATGATCTTCCTAGGGCTGAGTACCTCTACTAGTCCATGGGAATAGAGAAAGGTATTTTTCCACATCTGGTTAAATTACAAGTCAGGAACCAGTGTGTCACAAAAAGAACCTTTTAAAGACATTAACTCTGAAGCTATTTACTACAACAGTTGATGCTGGCTGAATGCACAAATTATTATTTTCCTGTGTTATGTTACTTTTTCAAGGCAACCTGGTGTCCACATGCTTCCTTGTCCTTAGGGATATAACATGTGTTGAGGTAAGATATTATCTTTAGGGACACAAAGAATGTTGAAGGAATGAAGATGTAAGATTTTGGTTTTTTAAACATGTTCAAATTACGAGTAAGAGCGGTTATTTTGGACCAGGGTGCTGATGTTCTGATGCAAGGTAACTGAAAATATAAACATGGCCACTGAGGCAAATCCGTCTGTGTTGATCTTTGTGGGGTTCTAAAATTCAAGCACATCTAATTGAGAATAAACAAAATTGTTATTAGTAAGACTTTACTAATTCTAAGGTAACTACAGGTGTAAAGTATTTATTTATTTATTTATTTGATTTATATACCGCAACCATCTAGCAAAAAAGCTACTCTGGGTGGTTTACAAACATACACAAAATACAAAAACAGTAGAGATGAAGTTTAATGGGGTCAATATCATTCCTTGGATGATTACCATATTTGATTAAGAAATATTATGGGAAAGGATTTTTAAAATGCTTTTATTTACATCAGCTGAATATTCTTGAAAACCTTGCTCGAAAGGAGAAAGCATTTTATTAATCAAAGAATTTGCCTGAATGAAAAAACATCTTATTAATAAATGTGTGATTTAAACTATTTGAATATATTCTCCAAGTTCTGTTCATTTCTTTAGTGAGGAAGTCAAAGGTTATTGTGATCCTATCACTTGTCTTCTGGAATATGAAAAATAACTTATTGGCCTTTAATTAACTATTGTTGTTTGTAGTAGATGCTCTGTTTTAATGTGTGTGTTTCAGAAACTTCTAGCATTGACTTAACTCTGTTCCCATTGCAACTTGTTAATTAACTCCCAAGGTATTCCATAGGAGCAGAGCCCACCAACTGATGCAGCTTAAAATATAGCTGTACAATGATCTAACTTTAGGATTTCTGTGATTTCTAATGTGAGTCAATTTGGTTAATCTGTTTTCTTGGAACTTAAATATTAGGGTAGTTTTTTCCTCATGTGATTGGTATCCAGTTAAATCCAGTATTTCAACTATGTTGGCTTCAGTCGAACCCAAGTCTTATTGAACCTCAGGATGTCAAAGCCCCATTAAAGCAGTCCACATTGGTGCCATAGGTATGTCTAGTAGTACATTCCCTTATTTAGCATTATTGAAGCAGGAATATTTTTTATTTATCTATTTATTTATTATTTCCACCCTTCAGATTAGCTGTATGGTTTTAGATTTGAATACAGTGGTACCTTGGATTACGAGTGCCTTGGTTTGTGAGTATTTTGGTTTGTGACCTCCGGGCCCAGTGTTGCCCAGCCGCAGCCTCCGTAGCATGCCTCGGGCCCGTCTGCAGCCTCCACAGCATGCCCAGGGCCCAGCGCTGCTTGATCACAGCGTCCGTAGTTTGCCCCAGGCCCAGCACTGCCTAGCTCGCCCTGGCCCCAGCAATCTTCCAAAAAAGTGGTGGCACCGGTGGAGGAGGAAGAGGTGAGCTGGGCCATGAGGGAGGGAGGGATGAAAGCAAATTTCCCCACAAGAAATAATTGAAACCAAGACCCCAAAATGGATCGGGAAAGTTTCCATCATTTCTTATGGGGAAATTTGCTTTGATATATGAGTAATTTAGTTTACGAGCATGCTTCCCGACTAGATTATGCTCTTAAACCAAGGTGCTACTGTTATTATGAAAGGGGGAAAATCTCCCTATATGGTTTGTTCATACAAGGCATAATTTTATAAATTTACACCACTCATCTTTTACTTTCAAAAAAACAATAATCCAAAATAGTTTCCTAATTGGGGAAGTGCTTCATCCCCTTAACAACTGTGCTTGGCTTTCTCTTCACTTTCATCACTCGGTATCAGCTCAAACTCTGTATATGTATATGTAAATTTAGGATATTTTATCCCAAATTATATTGCTTAACCTGAAATGAGGATGAACTGCCAGTTCATCTTGGTCTGTGGTTTGTCAAGGATGACAAACCATGAATCAGGAATTTCTCCTCCCAGAGCCAATGAACCACAAGTCATTAGGGATTTCCCCCCCTTTGGGAAAAAATGCTGAGCCTCCCCTACGCCACCTCACACCTGCTGGCTGCCAAGGACAGGCTTAAAAGTAAAGAAAAAACAAGCCCCACCGCCCACTTCCTCTCTATTATTATTGTATTATTTCTTTCCTGTTTGGCCCCGTTCTGCAGGTGCCCAGCTAAAAGAAAAGCAAACCTGGCAAGCCCCCTTCTTCTTCTTTTAAGTCAGTCACTGCCAGGGACCAGCTAAAAAGGAAAAGAAAGAAAAAATGGAGAAACAGGGTACACTTTCTGGACCCCAGCTGCCCTCTCTGCCTATGGCTCTGGGGAACTGGGGCACAGGCAGAGGGGGAAGCCCTACAAAGGGATGAATAAAACAGAGATAAATCTGTCCCTTCGTATTTTTCGGGGTCTCTGGAACCTTACGAGGGACGGCTTAGGGAACTGGGAATGTTTAGCCTTTCAAAATGAAGGCTGAGAGGGGATATGATAGCTATGTTTAAATATTTGATAGGATTGTCATATTGAAGAGGGAACAGGTTTGTTTTCCATGGCTTCAGAGATGAGGACTCGGGGCAATGGTTTCAAACTGCAGGAAAAGAGGTTCCATTTGAACATTAGGAAGAACTTCGTGATGGTTAGAGCTGTTCGGCAGTGGAATATGCTGCTAGAGAGGGTGATGGAGTCTCCTTCTTTGGAGGTTTTTAAGCAGAGGATGGATGGCCACCTGTCAGAAATACTGTGATGGGGGTACCTGCATGGCAGGGGGTTGGACTGGATGGCCCTTGAGGTCTCTTCCAACTCTATGATTCTATGATTCGATACTAATATGAAGGAATGAATATCCTATCAATCATTGATATCGCTGATTCATTTGTTTAATTTGTCCCCATCTCTGGTGCTTACCTATCATTTTACTGCTGTCACTTTGAAGAGGTCCTTTTAAATTGCTCTGAAAAATGTGTGCCTAATTGCATGGTTTGCTCCTTACTATGCCTTCCTCATGATCCATGTTCTCTCTGTACATACTTGGGATGCTTGCAGCAAATAGCATATTCAGATTGTACTAGAAGTGTCCTACCATGCAGCAGAAGCAAGGTAAGTATTTACTTACCTTTACCTGTCTTTCATATCTTCTTAAGGACAAAAACTTATGTTCATGGTTTACACAGCTAGATAGTAGATATTTCTCTTCTCCATTCCTCTGCCTGCAGCCAATTTTATAATGAAACTTTAATGCCGTTTCGATGGCAATGTACTCACTGAATATGTTTGGTGTTTATTTTTGTCCTGTCAAGTTTTTGAAGCAAAAAAGACAATCTTCTTATTGCAAGATAATGAATACTAGCAACATTGTACATAAACACATATGGGTACTTGCAGGTTATATCCAAATACAACTATTTTATTTACTGTTATTTATAATCTTAGTAAAGACATGATGCTAATCTTAATTTAAGCAACTGCAGCTGAGAAAGAAAATGCACTATAAATTCCAATAGAAGTCCCTGTTCCAAGCCTGCATAAATTGACATGTATATTTTTCAGCCTCAGCATTCTAAACAATTTATGCAACCTGAGGGTTTATCTAATAGACAATGAAAACGACAAGCTGCAACAAAACTCAGTTTGGCAGCACATGTACTGAATCTTATGTATAGCTGTCATTTAAGTCATGGTACCATTACTGTGTGTAGCTCCAGTTCCGGAAAGCACTGTAAACTATCCTTAGTTTAAACATTTTGAATAATCTACCATATGCTAGAGTTTCCATGCAGTGAACTATTTTGCC
This sequence comes from Phrynocephalus guinanensis, assembly GCA_037367245.1. NCBI lineage: Eukaryota > Metazoa > Chordata > Lepidosauria > Squamata > Agamidae > Phrynocephalus > Phrynocephalus guinanensis. The sequence goes on along the minus strand of CM074736.1, from coordinate 102,449,700 downwards.
ACTTTGAACACTGTATCAGTCCTGATTTTTTGAGAACCAAATTATCATTCCAACAATAATTCTTCTTTGTGACCTCATAAATAGTACTTCAAGGCATTTTCAGAACAAGGCCAGATAAGGGCTACTTTGATGGGTGTGTAATGGCTGTAATCTGGAGGAACTGTTGCATTCTAAATACTGAAGTTTAATTCTTAGCAAATCTAATTTACTTAAAAGATGACCATATGTAAATATCTTAGTGTTGCTAGTGAACAAAAACAAACGTTGTACCGAATTGTATAGCCCTTGTAATTCAAACATGTAGCTATTTTTAAAACTGAGAGTCTTACATTTCAATCCAGGAACAACAGAGATTTATTTTGTAATTCATACAGCTCTTTGAAATTTGTTACCTAAGTGAACGCTGTAACAATTTATAAAGATTTTTCATCCTTGGTTATGTAATTCAATTCATGCTCAAGATAAAGAGTTAATAATACTAGAAGCCTTCATCAAAAGAATTGTCAGGATACCTCAAATCAATATGCAAAATTTAGAAAGTCCACTTGAGGAGCAGTGCTTTTCAGGCCTTGCCATTCCTCATAGGGCCATCTGTCTCTTGCATCCTGGGTAATTTGTTTCAAAATGTGGAATGGGTTTTCGTCTTGCGAAGCGCCCCATAGGGAACTTTTGTCTTGTGAGGCAACTCTATTCCCAGAATTGTTTTTGTCTTGTGAGTTTTTCGTATTTTGGGGCATTCAGCAAAGCCTTTGACAAAGTACCTCATGATATTCTAATTAGCAAGCTAACTCGGTGCAAGGTAGATAGAACAAATGACAGGTGGATAAACAGTTACAGAATCATACTCACAGAGTGTTTATCAATGACTTGGATGAGAGAGTGAAGAGAATACTTATCAAATATGGAAATAACACAAAATTGAGTAGAATACTCAATATCTTGTAAGAAAGGAACAAAATTCAAAAATATCTTGATAGACTTGAGCATATGATTGAAATCAACAGAATTACATTTAGCAGGGATAAGTGCAATGTTCTGTACCTAGGCAGGGAAATGCACAATTACAAAATGGGAGTGAAAGGGAATCCTGAGGCTGGTGAGTGAGTGAGCGAGCGACTGACAGGCAGCCTGGAGTAACGAAAGCCAGGCATTGGCAGGCTTTCCCTCAAGGGCCGTCAATGAGGAAGTCCCTTGTTGGTGGCTGCCGCAGGCGAGGCTAAGGAGGGCTTGGCGGTGGCAGTAACAGGTTGGGAGCTGGCACGGAATCGAAGGGCAGGGCAATTGGCACCGGCTTCTGCCAGCGCTGGGATATCTGTATTCTTTCTCTCTCACACACACACACACAAACACCATTGCACGCACGCACACACACGCACACATTGCCACCTATCTGCCCGCCTTGTTTCTCGACTGTGGCAGCCTTGCTGACCGACATCATGTTGACGTCATGGCCCCGATCTTTATTTTGTTGCTGCCCCGCCGTGGCTTGAGCTCCCCTAGCACCGGAGCTTCTAAGCTCCACACCCCCGAAAGTCCCCCTCGGAGCTTCTAGATGTGGGTTAATAATGTGGGGACATATAAAGTGCAGTTACTTAAACCATCTTCATGGGAACACAGGAAATACATTTTGATTCATGTGACAACTTCAGAAAGAAATAGTTTTTATTGTTAACCACCTCTTTCACCCGTGTGATAGGGGCCAAACTGTAACTGATTTGAATTATGAATACATTATTAATAATGGAAATGTAATCAATAGCATCTGAAAATCTATCAGTCTATCTATCATTAAAGCAGGCCAGGAAGCAGAAGTTGAAATACTCCAATTTTCATCTTTTTATTTTTGTAGGTTTGAGACCATAGACGGCATTTTAAAATAATATCAATAATTTGTGAGTCCAAGATTAAATTTAGGAAATCTAAGAAGCTTTGACAGGCAATTTAGTCTTAATACAACTTCCCTGTACTTTGTATTCATTAATTTGCATTCATGACTATTGTTAAAGTATTAACCACAATAATATAATGACAAGAGGTTGGATGAAACAAAGCCCTTTTTTAAAAAAAATCATATTACATAAAAATGAAGTGATATTGTCTCTGATTAACCACACAGGCTCCGTCTAACTTCCATCAATGGAAAATAGTTCCAGTGGCTATTTGATTTGAAATGAAACTGGAGTTAAATGATCACCAAACTCTGAAATTCCAATAATAATATCATACAGTATCCTCACATCATACTTAGAAATGCAATAGGCAGAATAATAATTACTTTTGAAGACAATGCATATAATGACTTCAGAGATTTGAGTTATAGCCATAGAGAATGCAGATTCTATTAAAAGTACAATAACAACATTGTAGTCCTATTTGTCTGTAGTTATATCTTTAAATGAATCACATTATCGGGTTCTTTTCAACTATATTAGTTCTATTCAAGATATTCATACTGTTGTCACCCACTACTATCAGATCACTTTAATCAAATAACAAGACTAGTATCCATCATGTGTAGCTCATTTTCTTTTCCTTGTCTCTCCTTTTTTCTCCAAGAAACGGAAAAAAATCTATAATTTTTTTATTATTATTATTTTGCCTCTTGCCATATGGGGCTCTATTAACAAAGTCAAAGTCCAAACAAATGTGCCTTGTATTTGAAGAGAAGAAATGTGAGATTTTTGAGGTGGCTCTTTGAGACTTCTGCAGTTTCATTCCATAACCTTGTTCCAACTTGGAAGAGCCCTGCACAACCTGTCAACCATGTGCTTCATCTTGGTGCTTCAAGCATTCAGTGAGATAACTTGGACTCAGACCACTGAATGCCTTGAAGACACACACAGAGAGAAACAGAGTGTTCTTGAATTTGTGTCAATATCTGTAGCATAATAACTGAAAGACCAGTCTGATGTTGTTGCAGTAGCTTGTGTAGCTGAGCAGATGGGCTCTCTGAGTAAGTTTGAAGAAAGAATCTGGGATACTGCTCAAGCAAAAGGATATTAAACAAAAATGAATGACTTTACTAAGTTGCCGCGTAGTAACTACTGGACTCTGAAATGGATTTCCATAGGTATATATGTTGGAATTTTGCTAAACACCTTGAGAGGAGAGAGAGAAGCATTTCCAAATATACAGATTTGTAGATAATCAGCATTCTGAATCGGGATTGAATCCCTATTACAGTCAAGGATGCTCCTAATGATTAGGATCCCATTTTAGAAAATAGCTGAAGAAAATTCAAGTATCTAAGTATCTTAAAATGGATATTCTGTGAGGTAATATGTTTAGAAATGACCACTGTTTAATCTGTTAAAATGCATATATAAATGCAAAGTATTTATGCAGATTAAAATTAATATTCATTTATTTGTTTTTATACTTGTTAACCATCCGACTTTCCCTCGGGAACTCTGGGCGGTGTACAGCAAATTGCAAAATAAACAACTACGCAAAAAGACAACCCTCCAAACAAAATAAAACAAACAAAAGATAAAAACAGAACAACATCCCTACAATAAACACAGACTCCGGCAAGAAAGGTCTGGGACAGACAATACAAAACAACTGACAACAAACCATTGTGCACTCAGCGATCACCAAAGCTTTCCCTAAAGAGCCAGGTCTTTAACACTCTCCTGAAGGCCTGCAGAGACTCTGCTAACCTAATCTCCATCGGCAGTTTATTCGAAAGAGCTGGGGTGGCCGGTGAGAAGGCCGGATTCTGGGCAGAGAGACCCTTCGAGCCTCCCTAGTTATTATTTATTTATTTATTTATTTATTTTTATTTATTTGATTTTAATACTGCCAGCCATCTAGCTCAAGGGCTACTCTGGACAGTTCACAACATATAGTTCACTGAAGAGATGGCACTGAACAGACGTAAGGTTAAAGACATGCTAAGGTCGCATTGACTGGAAAAGAGACTCATATTTCCCTATTTTGACCTTTCAGAATTAGTTCCACACACAAAGTTGTAGATACATTATCAAATTAGGAAGTACAGTGGACCCTTGTATAACAAATGGTTTGTATAACATAAAATCTGTACAACATAAAAATTCCGGAGATAGGGGAAATTTGCTTAACATAATCTCCTATGGGGCAAATCTGTACAACATGGTAGCAATTAGGGATTACTCCGTTTTCACTGCATTCCTATCGGAAATTCGTATAAAGGAAATTTGCTTAACATAATTTCATTTGGAACAAATTAATTCCTTTATACAAGGTATCACTGTATCTCTAGGTGCTGCAGCATATTTCTCCTGAGTCGACAGTAACTGTTTAAAGGAAGGCATAAAAAACCAGAAGATGTGAAAATAAAAATGAGTTTTCTGTTGCTGGACTCTGGGGTGGGTATCAGTGCTTTGGTGCTATGGCATCTCTGTCTCCAGTAGTAGATTTTGTTAGTTTGTCCAGACTAGTATGAACATAGATTGGTACCCCATCAATATGTGGTTTTCCAAATGCTATAAATAATGGATTCATGAGACCAATTCCTGTAAATAAAGTTTTTTTTAAAAACTTCTTAGAAGACCCTGTTTTTAATCAGTTAAAGGAAGCAAGACTTCTTCCAGAATGACCACATGCAGCATAAATCTAAACTATGTATACGCTATATTATTTCCTTCTTTCAGAACAATTGTTTCTTCCTCTAAATAAATATATGAAGATTTAATCAGCTGATTATGGTTCATTTTATTAATTCTGTTTCTATTCTGTGGCTTGATATCCTGCTCTTTGATCACATAGGGCTGTCAGAATGGCTTACAGTATAATTAATATCATAAATAGAGGAGCCCCACAAACATTGTCTAAGAAAATCAAACTACATTCTAAAGACCAATTTTATATGGATTTTTCTGCTACTTATCTCAAGAATTTGTATAATCCACCCCAAGAGTACAGTGTGGAAATTAGTTAAAATATCCATATATTATCTCATGAAACATTTTTGTTATGTTTAATTAATATCAGGCATATGTAGCTCCCAAAAGATGATAGGTGATAATCTGCATTGTAATAATACTATATTGTAATAAAACACCACCACTTCAGCTGCAACACATGGAATTGTCCTTGCCTTGAACAATAAACACTGTATTCATAAATTTGTTTTTGGCTTCTCTTTAATTTTTAATTTAAGGGGCTGTGATGTCTCAGCGGGCTGGAGCACTGAAAACTGCTGCAAAGTTGACAGCTCAGTGGTTCGAATCCCAGGTGCCACACAGCAGAGTGAGCTCCCACTGTTAACCCCAGCTCCTGCCAACCTAGCAGTTCAAAAGCATGTAAATACAAGTAGATGAATAGGTATCGCCGTAAAAAGTGGGAAGGTAAAACATTGTTCCGTGAGCAGAAATGCGTTCAGCCATGCCAGCTGCATGGCCATGGACTTGCACAACACTGGCTCTTTGGCTTGAAAACGGAGATGAGCACCGCTCCTAGAGTCGGACACGACTAGCATGCATGTGCAGGGGAAATCTTTACCTTTACCCTTACCTAATTTTTAAAGCCCAACAGTATATCTGCATTACTGGTAGAATCCTTCACGTGGATCTAAGGTCTAGAAATCTGCTGACAACTGAAAATTTAGAATCTCAAGATCCTAACAGAAATCCAATAGGCTGTTGAAATGTATTCTGTTACACAATTCTAGTGCAAGAGATACAATAAGAACCATATTGTCTACCATGAGCAGCCAGGAGAACTACATATGTTATTTGTCTAGGAAAACAGTAGCTTTATATATAGCATTTTTTATTGCTGATGCTTTTACTGATTTATAATTGTTTTTTTCTAGTAAAAGTGAAAACTTTACACATTTCATCTCAAGCTGCATTTTGCTAAACCTCCCACATTTATACCCATCTTTCTGGCAGTCATCCCAAAATATGTTTGGGTTAAGGTATTACACATTACATTTGATGAGGCTTTAGCGTTCCCTCTTGCTGACATCAATCCTTATTTCTGTTTGCTCTTATAATTTACAGTTAATGAAAGTTCTAAGTTTACCTTTGTTTTCATTGGCTTCTGTACAAGAGACCTTCAGACTTCACAGTGTTCTATTGAAATGGAAAACAGAGTTAGGAAAGGCAAAACCTAAATGAATACCACCATTTTAAGAAAAGAGACTTGGTGTGAATCAGCATTAAAGTATTGCTGTTGGAGAAACATTACCAGCTTTTCTTTAAACTTGCCACATACAGCATAAACTTTGTTCAGATGCATATGATGTTGGCCTGTATGTCCTACCCAAAGAACCTAGTCAAGACCTTCTAACAGATGAGTTCTTACATTGCAGTATGTTGGCATTCTTGAGTTTTGCTTTACAGGCTGTCTTTCTCCCTGTGTTTAATTTGGGAGATTCTGCACTTATGGAGCTGATTTCTTGAGTCTCAACTGTTTGTGCTCTTAGACCGGTAAACAAGCTGCTTCTGGTTCCAGTTCTGGTAAGAACTTTGACTGTCTTTTGCTCTGACAGCATTCTTTCTGAAGTAACTCTTGTACTTTATGAAGTTGACAAGTAGGGCACAATAATTAAAATGATTGTGAAAATATGTGGGCCTCCTTGATGGGAATTTGCTAACTAAAGATACCAGATAGAATGTAGGGTTCTGAACAGAAGCAGTACAGTCAAAGTTGTTTCATATTTAACTGCTGTTTATTCATGGCATTCGCCTCTTGGTTTGGCATGTGCCACTAAAAACACTGGTTCTTTCTGTTGTATTTAAGTTAAAGAGATAGTTGTATTTCTAAGCTAATTTCCATTAGCTAATCCAAAATGATTTACTCACTCCCATCCAGTGGAAACAGTGGTGATAGTGGCAGTGGTACATGCCAGTCTATAGGGTAAGGTATTTATTTGTTTGGTGGCAGTTAACTTCAGTCATTTATAGATTGATACAACTAGATCACCCCTGATTCCAGCTAGGTTGAAAGGCAGACAATACCATGATTGCTCTTGTTAGTGAATAGTTGGAGCTGGAAAGTAGATTGGATGAGTTCCTCCCTATTAGGTCTGTCAAGAATTAGGGAAAATGTTGAATTTTTAGCATCCATCTGTAGAGGTTCAAGAGGTACAAAGAGGCATTCCTTTGAGATTTTCCTTGTAGAATAAAGACTTGGCAACTCTAGATACTTTACAGTGAAGCTAATTATTTGGATCCATTGTGGTGTGATTTTGAAGAAACAGCCTTATTGTACATTGATGGACAATTTGCAAGACAAGATCAAAGTGGTTGCAACCTCATGCATTTCCTTGGACTTTGCAGTGTCTTTTAACACAATGAACACATTCTGCTTGAGTTCTAGATTTCAAAAGAAACAATAGTGGGGTGTAGCCGCATGTATATGTGGATTTTAGGAAAGCCAATAATAGAGACAGAACAATGAGAAATAAGATCCCATAGCAGAAAATCCTGAAAAGAAAAGTAATCAAAATGGTTGGGAGGAAATTCTAAAAGCATAATTATAAACAATTCAACAACAACAACAACAACGTGGAAGGCAGTTAAAAAAAACAAGGTGTGGCTTCACAAACAGCTCAGAGAGGAACTGAAAACAAGAAGGGTACATGTAGGAAGTAGACAGAAGGCCAGGCCACAAAGGAGGGGTACAGCAGATAGCAAAGAATTGCAGTGGTGGTTTTAGGAAGACAAAAGCTGAGAATGAGCTGAAGTTAGCAAGAAACACTAAAGCATCAAAAAAAAATTCCTCATGCCTAGCAAAAGACAGAGACTAGAAATAGTGGCTCAGCTACGTAGTGGGAATGAAAAAAATAATAACAAATGACAAAGAAAAGATAGATGTGCTCAGTTTCTACTTTAAAGTGTTATGCTTATATACCGCCTCATAGCACTTCAAGCACTCTTTGGGCAGTTTGCAATTTAATTATGCAGGCTACACATGCCCCCCCCAGCAAGCTGGGTACTCATTTTACCGACCTCGGAAGATAGAAGGCAGAGTCAATCTTCTGAGCACAGTTTTAGCTGCAGTACAGGCATTTAACCAGTGTCACTAGTAAATCGCTATTTTCTCAAAAGCCAAGGCAAATATGAAGTACAAGTGGAAGGGACAGGATTGCAGCTTGAGAGAGATAAACAAATAGTCAAATAAATAGTCAAGTAATGATGTAATGCTATTTTCAGATATCCAGGGTCTGCATGCAAGAGTATTTAAGGTACTGGCTGAAGAACTATCAGAACCATGATTGCTTTCCTGAAATCATGGAGGATGGGTAATACTGTACTTTAAGAAAGATTGAAAGAAACTGGATCAAATTCAGAGGAGGCAACAAGAACTCAAGTTATAGTAAGCTAGAATTTGGTTGAATATCAGAAAAAACATTCTCACTGTTAAAACAGTACAACAATGATACCAATTACCTTGGGAGGTGGTGGGCGGTCCAACAGTGGAGGCATTCAAGAGAATATTAAACAACCATTTGTCAGATCTGCTTTTATTTGGATTCCTGCATTGAGCAAGGGGTTGGACTTAACAGCCTTGTAGGACCACTCTAACTCTATTATTCTGTAATGCTGTATCTTCTTAAAAGAAGAAGCATTGATAGGTTCTGGATAATCATCAGTGAACAAATGAAGAGGGATTACTTTGAAAACGTGTGTTCACCAAAAATGCCTGATATATCCTTGGAGAGTAGTAGTATAGTTTGCAAGTTGTATGTATGAATGATTTTCTTCTGTTCCATCCTGGAAGAAACTAAGTAACAAATTCTGGGGTGTGTTCCGTCTCATGAGGATTGTTCTGCCTGGTTCTTCCATGCTTTCTAAAGAACTGAACAAATCTGTTGGGATTGCCGTATTCTAATGTAGTACATTGCAGTTAGAGTAGGCTCATTTGAAATCAATGGAACTTACAGAGGAGTTGATTCACTAAATCCCCATAGATTCAATTGGTCTGCTCAAGTACGATTTACTATGCTAAGCAACAGGAGTTGGGGCTCTATGTATAAATCAAAGTGGAGATTAAGCTTCAGTTGCCACATGACTGGTGCATGTTTGGCTTTAGGCTTCTCTAGCTATGGTATATTGGTAGCATGTTTCAATAGGCTGCATGGCAGAGCAGAGTTTTTGAAAGAAGGAGCAAAATGCAGAGGAAAAAGGAGGTCAATAAATAACTCAAATGTAAAAGCAATACTTTTTTTTGTGGAACTGTGGAATTTAATTTATGTGTAACTACATTGTTCACTTTTCTGGACGAGTCCCAGGAATGCCCCTGATGTATGCTGTTATCCACTCCCAGTGCCCAGGAAGACTAGTAACAGGTGCCTTTTTTTCACTGCTGGATATTCTTTACAGCAAAATATTCTTTACACATCACTGAAGAACTAATGCAGCTTCACCGTTTGGTGCCTATGGTTTTGTGGCATCTGTTCAATGCAACAGATTCATTAAAACACCTTTTTAAAGGATACTGTATGTCTTTACAGTTGGTTATAAATCAGCAGCAGTGTCTTTAAAATGCATAGCATCCAAACATACTACTTTCAAGCATTTAAGATGTTAATGGGTTTTGAGGACTGGAACTGATCTTGTATAGCAGCAGCTTTTAATGCTGGGATGAAATGGACTGTATGTGTAGCCGCTTTCACTGTGTTTTCTCTTGCATAGAGGTGATCAGAATTAATCTACATATTGGGGAGTTTTATAAGGAGTCAGTAGCTTTGGAAAGTGTTTCTCCAGACATGAGGCAGGCTAACAAAATAAAACATGGGGTGAATATATTTGCCATTTCCTCTATCTTCAGTTATGACACAGAGAGGTATAAGAGGAGGATTTGCCCTTAGAAGGTACCAGGAAGCAATCTTTGAACACTCAGGCTACTTCTCTCTTCTAGTTTCTTTTTAACTTACACACTTACAGAAAATCTCTTACAGTTTCTGCCTTATTCAATGTCCCAGCTCACTGCGCTTGACAAATGTGCTGAAACATGTCACCCCACTAAAAAGAAATAGAACAGACACTGGCAAATTAGTCCTATAGAATGTAGCCTTCTTGAGGACAGATGCAAGCTCTGACTACTGTACTTTTTTCTGGACAATCCTTTCTCCTTTCTCCATCAGGAAGCACAGTGTCATATAGGTTTCGTGATGTCACCTGATCATCCAGTGATCACTGAAGCATCAATTTAATTAAGAAAAATGATAGAAAATAACTCCTATTCCTTTAGCTTCCTGCTAGTTATGCCTACAAATACCATTTTATGTTGCAGCCAGAACAAGGACCTTTACAAAATTTGGGAGAAAATGTAGATTTAAAAGTTTGTTGGTAAACATGCTATGTAATGTTAAACTGAGGTATATTGGCAAATAATTCTGTACATTTTAGTTTAGAAGCAAGGAATTGAGTTGGGGGGGAATGTTAATACTTACAGTATTTACAGGAAACTGATTCCAAGCCCCGTGCATGCCAAAAATAAAAACATGGATAACTGTGAATTCTATATATAACATATGGGGTGTGGTGGCTTAACAGACTAGAGCGCTGAAACTGTTGCCTGCAAAGTTGGCAGCTCGATGGTTCAAATCCCGTGTGCCATGCAGTGGAGTGAACTCTTGTGTTAACCCCAGCTCCTGCCAATTGTAGCAGTTCGAAAGCCTGTAAATGCAAGGAGATAAATAGGTACCACTGTCAAAAGTGGGAAGGTAAACAGTGTTCTGTGCAGCCATGCTCGCCACATGGCCATGGACTTGCATAACACTGGCTCTTTGGCTTGAAAACGGAGATGAGCACCACCCCTAGAGTTGGACACAACTAGCACACATGTGCGGGGGGGGACCTTTACTTTTTAACCTCTTTATATATAACATAGTCTCTGGTTCCCTCTAGTGACCAGCTTTGGTAATTACATCAGAAATATATTTCGGTGGGTTTCATTTAATATTTTTAACATTTTCTGACTGCAGATCAATGGAACCATGGGTACTGATCATTGCAGATGCAGTGTACTTCTACTGTACTTGCTTGTGTTTAAAAGTGGCCAAAGTATTGCTAGACTGCAGTTCTCAACAGTCCTTGCCAGCAGAGCCAATGGTGGAACTCTAGGCTGGGGGTTTAGCAATAGCTGTTCCCCTGATGCATCGAGAGAATGTTCAGTTTCAAAATCAATGCACAGACCATGTGCACTAGCTGGTTTTGATTAATATTGATCATAAGAAATCCAATATGGAATGCCTGCCCTACCTCCTTGTCTGAGTGGGCAGCTGCTGCAGGTAGTGGAGGAGATGGAGGAAAGTCTGTGCTCCTGTCAGAATGGAAGATCAGGCAACCAGGAGGGCTGGCTGGGATAGTGGAGAAACTAAACACATGGCACCTGGGGTGTCATGCCAATGACATATGAAGTGCTTTTTGCCTATCTCTACGAGGGACTGAATTTGGGACCTTTTGTTTGCAAAGCATGAACGATCATTTAGCTGTAGGAATCGATACCATATAGCTGAGAAGGCTCTAGTTGGCAGAAACTACATCATTGAATTGTTTAAAATGCCTCTTTCCTATACTAATTAAGATGCCAGATGTGAAGAAAACTACCACTTTGGTGCAAGTTCTGAAATGACTAATAGTCTTCGGGATTATTCGGATCCAGTCTACAAGAATGCACGTGGCACAGCATGTTATCACATATTGTTTAGATGTGATGATCTATTACTGTATATGTAGTTTTAGTAGATCTGCCAACGCAGGTCTTGGTTGTCTAACTAAATAAGATGGCCCATTTTTAATTAAAATGCTAAGCATATATACAGTACTGTAGAGGTGAATTCTTGTCTACCTATATAATGTTTAACTTGGGGTTCCATTATTTGTGATATTATCCTGTAAATGCACAGAGTTATATTTTTCATCTCTGTACTTATGTGCCTTGTATATTCAATGCACAAGTAATAATAATTATAAGTACCCTGCTGTGTCTCAATAATTCACGTTGACATTAAGAGCAATGTAAGTTGTGTACATCTTACATTCCAGAGTCTCAGTCTTTTATAAATGAAGAGATCCCTCCCTCCTCCTTCTTTTGAAGTTTTAAGTCAGAACTGCCAGTGACCCACTTTTGCTAACAGTTCTCTTAACTAACCCCTGTATTCAATCATATGTGGGTTTTCCCCCTCTTTTCCACGCACTGTCTGTCTAGCCTGGCTTAAAATTTTTATATATGTACTTTTAAAAAATTGATTAGTTGAAGAGCTGCCCGTTCTTCTGCATTGTATAATAAGGATTTTTTTTTGGGGGGGGAGGAACCTGCACACTGAATTCTGTATAGTGTAATTAAAACTGACCCAGATTTGGACCTGAGAACACCAGGACTTAGCCAAACTTGCCATGAGCTGAGTTCTGATGGCAGATGGGAACTAATGAGGACTCACTGTACTCCAGAATTTCCCAGCTGCTTGGCTCTTCTCCCCCCCCCCACCCTTCCCCCTTTTTTTGTACAAATAAGGCTTGGAGTGAAGTCCTCATCCCAAGAGTACATTCCACAAATTCACCGCACCTAGTTTTGGGGGGAGAGAAGGCAGTACTGAAAACCTATTTCAGAGTATTTTGAAAGCCTGGGTCTCAAAAGGCTTTTTCAGTATAATTGAACATTAATTCAGACATATTACATACTAGGTGCAGTACTTTCTTTTCTGCCAAGGCTGGAAAAGATTACCTGCTTAGAGCTCTGCTTCCATGCTTCTGTTCCTGCTGTCACAGGACTGAGCCATATTGTATTGAACAGGGCACATGAACATTAGGATGTATGGGTTCCTTAACCTATGGATTTCTTGATCTGGTTCTGCACCCTGGGACTCTTCAGGCAGATGTAATTGAATCGGGCTGAAGCAGCTGTGGCTGGCATGTGGTCTTTCGGGTTGCTAGCACCTGCTTTTTTTTTTTTTTTTTGCAACTCACTAGAGCAAAAGTTCTGCCAAAACCAGCATTGGTCTTGGAGCAGATAAAACACTCCACATCTTATATCCCATTCCTCATCCAACCAAGCTGCGTAATTACTGGTGCCTGCATTAATAATTCTGGTAGCGAACAGGGCTAGGTTTATGCTGCTTTTGATCCAAAACTCCCTGTCAGCGCTAGCTTCTCTTCTCCATAACAAATAAGTGACAGGCTTAATGCTGATCAGGTGCTCTGGATTGCACTGTCCTCCTTAGAAAAGAGGGCATCCTAGGCCTTTCTGGATCCACTTTAAATTATAGGCGCCATATTTTATTTGCTGCTTGAACAGTCTTGTTGGCACTGCCGCATGGGCCTCAGTACCTACCAGATGAATATTGGTTCTTGAAATGTTTCATGCAGTGTTCTTGTTTTTCAGTTGAGGAGCTTGTAATTTGTACTCTACTGTGGTATATATCCACAATAAATGTACACATGCTGTAATATGCACAGTATGTAAGGATAAAATTGGAGTGAATGTTCCTAGACTTTAACCTTTGTAACCTGTGTAACAATAATCTGTGTCCACACACTCAAACTCCAGTTAAAGTACTAAAATATCTAAGCTTTGTTAAAAATGTGAGACAGATTATAAAGTGAATATGAAATATAGTGGTACCTCGACTTACGAATTTAATCCGCTCCAAATGCATGCTCTTAAGTTGAACTACTTTTAACTTGGGGTACCTATCTAAACATGAAAAAAAATAAGTTAAAAAATAAAAACAAAATGCAAAAATTATTTGTAAGTTGAGCAGACCATATCTAAAATTTGTAAGGTGGCAGCTAAAATGCCAACAGTTTTCTACTCTTAAGTCGAATTGCTCTTAAGTTGAGCTGCTCTTAGGTCGGGTACCACTGTACATTAATTGAATATATTCAAATATAGCTGTAGAGTGAAATCGGGATGTGTATGATAGAGTAAATAGTTGGAGTGAACTTGGTAGTCATCTTGGCTGCTGAGCTGAGGGGATACCAGAGTGTACTCACAATGCTTTTCCACCCTTGAGGAGTGTGTCCCCTGTTTCCATAGCCTGAGTGAGATATGGAAGTTTAATACAGGAAAGTAAGTAGATAAGTGGAGATGGATGGATAGATTGACCCTGGATGAAAATAAGCTGCTCACCAGAATTATTTGTATTTTGTTTACAGATTTTATGCAAAGAGAAAATAGTATATTATTGTTTGTCTGCCTGTCCATCTGTCCGTTCATTCATTAGTTTTATAGGCTGGCTTTCTCCTGACAAGGTGATCCAAGGTGGCTCACAATAAAATGAAGAGACTCCAAATCATAAAAAGGTAAACAGTGAAAAACAATTAAGCTATGCCTAGTTAAAATACAATTGAATAATTAAAAGCAAGTAAGTATTAAAATTATAACTCCTAAGAAGGCATTCAGGGATTCATAGTAGGATGTACAGTGGCACTGAAATTCAATGTAATTGTGACATAATGGGTTGAAGGGAGTAAATATTTTACACTGATTTTTATTAAACAGGAAAGATGTAAATGTTAGGCTTAAGTGATTATTTAAAGCAGTGGTGTGCATTCTGTTTTGTAAATAACAGGTCAAATGAGTTTCATTTCTTACAAGCAAATTTAATCTGGCTGTATCTTGGGTGTGTGTGAGAGGAAGGGTTTTACTTATTTTGGAGACCTGTAGTTGACTATAAGTAAGCCAAAGACAATCACATTTGAATCTTTCTTTATGTCTAGGCATCAGTAGAGATTGATCAGGCAATTGTAGGATTGGCCAAGGCCAAGTAGTCCACTTTTACAGACTATGTTGTAAGGAAAGAATAAACTGGGAAGGCTTCGAGGAGAGATCCTGTTTCAGAGAAGATGGCCTGTTTGTTGTTAAGAGGAAGAACACCAGGCCCACTGGAGAATATAGGTCAGGGAGTGAATCGGTGAATGCTGCCTAAGGCTGCTGAACAAGCTGCCACTGGTAAGTAAAATTTTTGCAGCCGTTTCTAGAAGGAAGGGTGAAGGCAGGTTTCAAAGGGCAAGCCTTAAGAGGCAAATCCTTCCCTGATGAGTAGTCGAGGAGGCCAGCAACAGGCCACAAGTTAAAGGCTTGTGAGACATCAATGAAAAGAAGCTCTGCCAGAAGGGTTTGCACATTCAGAAGAGAGGCACAACCAGGACAGGGAGTTTGTGTAAGTAATGCTAAGATGTGGGATCAATAAAGATTTATCTTATCTTAATCACATGCAGTTCACTCGTGCAGTTATTCTCAATACTATTGTCCACAGCTTTTAACATAGATGCACAGGTTCTTGTTGGGGACAGTAGCTGGGCTCCCAAATCATATTTGTCCTCAGGCCCTGTAAAACTTCTGGAGTGGGTCTCAAAGCTACAGGTTGAGGATCTGAAAACATATCCTGAATATGTAATAAAGTAAACTATGTTTTCACTAAATTCTACTTAATTGTATACTTCCACATATGTGACGGAACTATGTTAACCAGAATAGAAGAATATGGAAAAGCAGAAAATTCAGAGGTTGGCATGGAGAGGATGGGGATACTCTTGAGTGTTTCTAATAAGACAAATGCTATCATAGAAACCAATGGGTTTCAGATGTCTCTGGAAAACAGACCCAGAAAGCTGAAAAGTAGTACAGGAAAGTAGTAATTGGTGGATTTAATTTTAGCAAGGATGAAGACAGAGTGACAGAATAGGAGGGGTGATACAGAAAGAGATACATGATGACATGGTGGTAGTCTGGAGAGAGCAGTGAAGGTCAGGCTTAGTGGTAAATCTTAGGTTATGGGAGGGAAAAATATGGGAGATGGAGAGAACTTTATTGACATTGATATGTCACAAGTAGATAACTAAGGAGTATGTTGGTAACATGGAAAAAGAGCATTTTCCTCTGATGGACGGAGTGAAGAAGTAGCATTTGGGGGCTAGAGTGGGCTAGAGCAATTTGAGGGAAGGTAAGCAAAAGAAGGTGTGTGGTGGCTTAGTGGAACAAGGCTCCGAAAACTAGCTGCAAAATCAGCAGCTCGGCGGTTCGAATCCCGGGTGCCACGCAGCAGAGCGAGCTCCTGCTGATAACCCTAGCTCCTGCCAACCTAGCAGTTTGAAAGCATATAAATGCAAGTAGATAAATAGGTACTGCTGTAAAAAGCGGGAAGGTAAAACAGTGTTTCCTTGCAGCCGTGCTGGCCACGGCCATGGACTTGCACAACACTGGCTCTTCAGCTTGAATACAGAGATGAGCACGGCCCCTAGAGTCGGACACAACTACCACGCATGTGCGGGGGGAACCTTTACCTTTACCTATGCAAGAGAAAAGGAGACATGGACGACTTTCAATAGCATGAAGCTGTTTTGAGGATGCCTTCGGAAGAGAGAAATTGATCAGCTGAGTGTCAGCTGAAGTAAACCATCCTTTCATTCTGTTTTGTATAGGTTTTTCCCTGTATTTCAGTATAAATTCTGATTAACAATCTTCCCTTTCCTTCTCCTTCCTCTTTCTTTTACTAGAAATAAAATGTAAGGAAGAGTTGAGGGAGCTGAGTATGTTTAGACTGTAGGCGAAGAGATCTATGCTAGATGTCTTCAAGCATCTGAAGGAGTGTCATGTAGAAAATGTGGCAAGCTTATTTTCTGATGCCCAATGTGTAGGATCTGAATGAATAATTAAAATAAGAAATGAAATTTTGGCTAAACTTCGGGAACAGCTTCTTTGCAGTATGAGTTGTTCAGCACTGTAGTAGACTACATCAGTTTGTGGTGGATTCTCTTTTGTTGGAGGTTTTAAAACAAAAGTGGGCTGGCCATCTGTCAATGATGCTTTAGTTGTCTAGATTTCCTTTTGGCATCTAGGAGACCTTTCGGATTCCACCCCACCCCACCCCCTGCATATACAGCTCTGTATTTTACATGTTACATAGGATGTCTTCATTGGATGTGTACATCTAATACTGCATGACAAATAACTCCAGCATTCTGTAAGTCATTACCAAAAGGTGGCCACAGCCTAAAGAACTGGTGCTTGAATCTGGACCATATTTAACACAAATATTGTAAATAGTGTAAACTTGCTCTGTACCAAAGTGAAGTTTGGAGATATGCTTCTAAGGTTTAACTGTTGTTCTTAAAAAACAAGTCCCTAACCAACCTGAATTTGTCTTCCTCTCACTTTTCATGGCAAGCAACCGAGTCTTTGATTGTTTTTCAAATGCCTACCACTGCTTCCTATAGAGAGAGAAAAAACCTTTCTTCTACCTGTTTTTCTTAATGCAAAGTTGATTCTTCTTTTCTTTTAGAGTGAAGATACATAATGTCAAAATGTTTATTTTCAATTTACATAGGGAAATGTTCATAAACTGTGGCTTGTAATACTTATTGAAGTATTATGTAGCAATTGTCTAAACTTCTAGCCAGTACTTGAGGAAACATGTGAAATAAATTAGAAATTTGTATTCAGCCTAGCAGATTTGGTATCATGTGAGCTATGGTTTGGCCTTATATACGAACAACACTAGCATCTGTGTCTCTGCCTTTGCCATACAGGGTATTTCATATGTAGAAAGATTACTTTTTTTAGGTTTGTCACCCTATCTCTGACTTCCCAGTTTATACAACGATATTCAACGGTATGATTATGTCAAACAACAAATGAAATAAGAACAATGTTGTGTTATATATCCATCCAAGAATTAAATCCGTTCATTACAATGGTACAAGCATGAAATATCTAACAGAAAAGGTTTGCTGCCCTGATACAAGTATGAATGAAGGAGCCTTAGAATTTTAAGTTGTTTTAATTCCTGTTCAGTGCAGAAAAGGACACTACTGTGTTATGCTCTTGGCTAGTCCTTTTGCTTCCCAGAAGGACTAGCCCTGCTAGACAGTTTAGCTTATTAGGATGAGGATGATGCTTCCAGAATTCCATCTTGGCCTGATAATGAAACAGATGGGATAGGAGGATTTTAAATGACTAGGAGCCTTCACAAGTTATATGAAAATGTGGAATATTCTCTAGTTGTGCTTCATCAGGAAATGTGTTATATTGGGTTGTTCTCCCAGGAAACCCATTTAGTTTAATGGCACATTGAAAGGCAGTGGGTAGCTGAATAATCGGGACATGCTGGCAATGTTTTAGTCTTGGCTAATGTCACTGGGTTAAGCGATGTGTAGCCAGTTGTTTAATGAGTGAAAAAGTCTAGTATTTTAATGCAGCCACAATTAGTGGCTTGTTAGATCACTTTAGGAAGCAGAGGACTGTAATTTCTTTCTGTTTATATAACTGCATGCTAATTTTTTTTCTTTTCCTCTTTCTTTGGAATATTGGTCACATAGAATCCTATTTTAAGCAAACATATGGTGATGCTGCTCATTTGCAGTTAATTCCACCTGAATCTGGTAGTCTGTTGTTTTTATTAACAATGAGGATACAGGATTCTGATCTGTAGCGTCTGTTGATTTTGGTTATTTTATTGATTAATTAAAAATATTTAGAGGTCATTCTTTACAACAATAGTGTTGTTGTTGTAGGTTCAGCAAAAATAAAATGCACAGTTGTTGAAGACAAAGTGCAGTTGATATAAAGATGAGCAAGATAGAATAGCAGATTCTCAAATATCAGCTTTATGCAGATTGTTTCATTTGTCTCTAGATGCGGGAAGAATACTGCTCAAGTTTTTGTCTCCCATCATTGGCAATGGATTTCATGTTTGCATTGCCAAAAGTGCAGAAGTGCATTGTGAGACATCACAATGTGATACTTGGGAATCTGAAAGGCCCGAAACTAGCATTATTACTCAACCTTGAATATGGTACCATTTCAGTCATGAATGTATTGGTGTATTAAGATCAGTACCATCTTACAAACTGGTCAGTAAAATGAGTACCCAGCTTGCTGGGGGGGCAATGTGTAGCCTGCACACTGTAATTAAAAAATTGTAAACCGCCCAGAGACGACTTGTAGTGGTATGGGGCGGTATATAAGCAGAACACTTTGCTTTGGTCCATAACAAATTTCATGCAAACATAAGATCAGGAGTGTTCAAAGATAGGGAAAAGTACCAGCATTACTGATGTTTCAGAGCATGTGGTATATATACCGGTGGAACGTTCCCACTGATTTTAATGGCACCAATTCATTTCTTAGTTTAAAATGATCTTCCTAGGTACACCCATGCAATTTCCCCAAGGAAAGCAGCTGCCAATACTGCCTCTCACATTCTCCCTCTGTCTTCCCTTGCACACACACATGCATTTTGTCAATCACCCCCTGACGAGGTTCCCACCCACTCCCATGAAGTGGAAACACTGAGTGGACGCTGGCAAAGTGAAGGGGGCATCCTTCCAGTAAGCAAGTTGCTGTTGCCACAGTTAGGACTAGGAGGCAGGAAGGCATGCTATGCCATGCCATGACAGGCTTCCTACTTATCTCTTCCAAGAAAGAGGCAGGCATCTTTGGCAGGGTCTCAGTAGAGAGAGAGGGTTTTTATAAGCTGGCGCTCCAAAGGCTCCATTCCTCCTGCTGCCATTCCCGGTAACAAAGATACCTCCAGCACTGGGCATCCTGCTGCTGCTACATAGAGAAAGAATCAATAGGAATGTGTGTACACATGCTTTACTGGTAGAGAATGCGTCAATACAACAATGGTACATTTTACAACCACCCTCTCAGCAAAGGAAAAATAAACTGGAAATTAACCACTGGCTAGGAAATTGAATCAATCTCGGCTATGTATCATCTGCTCACAAATTTATGGAACGATTTTAAAAATAGCCAAACTGGTATAACTGTGGTTCTTTTGGCAGGTGTGATTATTTTCTCCTCATGGCACTAAATACCAAGGACATACTGGAATCATGTATGATCTCACCTTGAGATGGGTACAAACTGCAGTTCAACAATTTTGTCTCACAACTGTTCCGTGGGCACCCCAGCTCCCCTTGCCCCATCTCTTCTGGAGGGTCCTATTCCGAGGGAGCAGTCCTGTCTCCTCTTGCGGCTGCCCACTCCAGAAGCATGATCTGGAGGAGATGGGGCTGCCTTGCAGTTGCCTATGAGTAGGTGCCCACCAGAAAAGGCAGGGCTTGGAAGCCATGGTGATCATGGAACAGCAGGGTAGCTGAACTGCCGAACCCATCTCTTTGTGACCATCTCTAATCTTGCCCTGTTCTTGTTTGGTCGAAGTATCTTTGAATCACCCCCTGCCCCAAGTGCATGCTTCGTTGCATTTACAATTCAAAAGATCCACTAATATAAACACTACAGAAGTTTTAGTAAAAACGTGAACAAAGTGTTTGCAATAATTGTAGAACTGCAGATCTTGAATGGATCATTGAGTTCAACCCCTGCCACGGAGGCATGGTGGGGTTAGGATTAGCGTTAGGGTTAGGGTTAGGGTTGATTCCATGGTGGGGAATCAAGCTCCCAACCTCCGGCTCTGCACAGCCAGATATCTAAACCTGTGAACTATCAGGCAGTACTTATGTATGTGATTGTACAATGTGCTTGGTATAAATCAAATAGTTTAAATTACAAGAATTTCAACATATTGGACAAAAACAAAAAAAAAAAAAAAGACGGTTGTATTTTAATATAAGCTTTCATGGAACGTTATCCACTTCTTCAGGCATAGGAGGTAGAGTATAGCGATCACACAGTATAACATTTAGGGCAGGCTATAAGAGACAGAGGTGTATGGTTGCATTTCACACCTGCAGGGATCTATGATTCCTATTAATTATTTATTTCTTTTGAAATCTGGTTTGGTAAACATTCGAACAAGAGGCAGAAAACAAAGAAAAGGGGGGGAGATGCTATGGCACTTAAAAGACTAAGTGTAAGCAGTAACATGATTAAAGGAAACAACTAGAGATGGGCATGAAACACAGTTTGGCGGTTTGGCCCAATGTTACACCTCCTCAGGTGTTATGCTGGCACTGCACACTCCCTTCTCCCATGTTCTGCGTGCTTGCCCGTGCCCTGTGGCCACACTTTCCTCCCCACTGCAAAACTCAACTGGCCAGCCACAGATTGCTGCATGCACTTCTCTCCTCTGCTTCCTTTGGCAGCCATCCACTTAGATGAGGAGGTGAGGCAGGGTAGCATGCAGTGCTGCCTTTGAATGGGCAGCCATTGAAGGAGGTGGAGGAGAGAAGCAATTCTTGAGTGTGCAGTTGCATTGGGAAACAATGTGTGCTTTGTTCAGAAAGATGTGTCTGATGATTGTGAGGGGAAAGGCCAGTAGGTAACAGCATAATTCTTACAATCACTTAAGAAACCTTAATTGGTATTTGATGCATTTATATGTGTGTCAAACATGTGTATATATTTAACTCTGTATTCTTATGCCGTTATTTTTTTCTTTTCCAGGATGGCAACAAATAGTTTAGCAATACAGTACAGTTTAAATACATGTCTAAAAGCCACTAATAGCCATTCAGTATTTGTGCACAGAGAACTTACAACTGCAGAAGGCGTTGCAGCAATGTGACAAGATACAGTCACATTCTTGGTCGGGTGTGACCAGAATTTCCTAAGATCACTATGGCAGCCTCTGCAGTTAGAACTCTTTTGTGTGCACAAATATTGAACAGGATATCGGCTAATGAGGAAATTCTGCTGCTTACTGATCTTCAGTTGGTGGTCCTTGCAAATGCTTACACTTACATGAGCTTTTTTTTTTTAATTCCTGAGTAGTATTACAGTAGAAATAGCTGCAAAAATCAACATGTTAATTACGCACCTTGACAATTGAATTTCTAGGTATCCTTCCCTACCATTGTTCTGAGAGCTACTTAATCATTCTAGTGACATTTCTGTTATGAACCTTGAAGAAACAACTGATGAATTGGTTGTCTTGGCATGACAGAAAGAGGTGAAAGTAGAAAACTCAAAGTAAGAACGTACTCAGATTCAGTCTCTCCCCTCAGCTGCATGAACAGTTTCATTTATGTTCAGTTGCAACTATTTGTCTTCTTCCTCTTTTAGGAAACAGGGGATGCTGCTGCTGCCTGCTTCAGCTGTGACAACAATTCATCCTTGTATTTCCAAGTAGAGCTCAGTCCAGCATCCTATCCCATCCTGTTGATTCCTGTTTGGCTACATTAAAAACTTGTTTGGCTACATTAAAAACTTGTAGCTGGGTGCTTCTTATAAGGTAAGGGCCACCTAGACTTAGTACCCCTGTTGATAACATTGAGTACTGAAATCAATATACAGTACTTCATGCCTATCCCGAATCATTCAATCATTTCCCCAATTCTCATGGTAGGAAAAGTGTGGGTGTACTGAATTAACATTGAAGTTGAGCTTGGTTTTGCATAAATTGTATAGAAATAAAATATGAAGTAAAATGTGAGACTGAATTAAATCCCATCAGATCTAATAAAAGAAAAAGAGGGAAGCAAAGAAAGCTTGGACCTTAAATCCCATTAACCAGGCAAGAGAGAAAATGTGTTAAAAGAAAGCGACACTGTATCTTTTTGCATTGTCTGTTAGAATAATCTTTTTCACCCTTTAAGTGGAGTGTTTAAAAATCCTGATATTTCTGAAACAAAAAGAATATACAGCCACTGAGCTAGCTAGTTTTTATACCTTCCTTTTCTGAGTATTGTCCTTCGGTACAATACAGAGCCATTTCTTTGTTCTCAGAAGCAAGCAGTTAAATTGTATGTAAATGTATGCAAATTAGATGCTGTCTAATAAAGAGAGTCATTAGATGGAAAAAATATTTAGTTTGGCAAAAGAAGAGAAAGGAGGGAAAAAGAAAGCAGGTGTATTTTGGAAAAGATAAATGTACGATTGTTAAAAGCCTTCTAAGTTCTGATGAGGATTTCTGAAAAGGGTTATTTAAATTTCTTGTAGAAGGTTTATTTCTTTGTTCTTTCATTTTTTTTCTTCCCATCACTCTGAGTGCATGTGTATGAAACTGCACACATAGATGTAATATAAATGTGACATTTATGTCAAGTTCACTCTATGATGTTGACACACAGTGCTCTGTTTCTTTGTACCACATAAATATATGTATATGCATTAACCACATATACATAAGTTATGAAAGACTGTGCATATTATTTTCCTTTTGCTTATGTTAAGGTATTAATACTTAAATAAATATCACATCTGTATTAAAATTTATTAGAGTATCCTAGATGATTTTGCATCTATTTTCCACATAATATTATGGTATCTTATAAAACTAGAGGTCTGATGCTGTGTTATCATCTTCAGACTACTGTATATAGAGCATAGGATTAAACCTGGGGTCATTAAATCCAACACAGGATTTTCCAGTAAGCACAGCTATGGGTCTTGCATCTAACCACGAGACATGGGTATTTCTTACATGAAATTCTAAACTGCGTAGTGCATGTCCAAATCCCCAACACTAGTGCATTCTTACATCAGCTATGACTTGTTGCAAAGGCATTTTCCCTTCAATTTGGACAACTGATATGACATTTTTGAACTTTACCCTGCCTAGGTTGTATAGAATTCCATAGTAAGTATTATGAGATACAAAAAAGGAAAGGGTCATGCTATATCTTACTATATTGAACCTTTTATCACCCACAACCTCTGCATAAAAACCTAGAAATCTACTGTCAATAAAACCTGTAGACAGTACTAATACAGGTGTACACAGAAGGTGTATTTGCAGTATATACAATTATATCCATTTGATGGTATACCTTTAATTGTCATGTTCAATCCCAAAAATTCCTGGAGCTTTTAGTTTGGTGAAGTACTTAGAATTATTTTCTGCAGTTCAGGATAGTACAGTGGAGCTATATATTGGGTAAATCCAAGTATGCCATCAAGCTGCAAATCCCACAGTTCCAAAGAATGAAGCCCTGGCAGTTAAAATGGTATAAAATGGATGCAATTGTGTAGCACAGATATTTTTTCAGTATGACTTAGTATAAGCTTCCTACTGTCAGTAATGCTGGTAGACAGTGCTGGGACAGGTGGACACATAAGGTATACCTGCAGTACAATACCCCCCCCTGCGTATTGCGGGGATTAGGGACCCGACCCAACCCATGATATTTGAAAATCCACGATATGCAGATGCAGGGTTGGGTTGGGCCTGGGGGCCCTATCTGGAGCCTCTTGTACTTACCCCAGGCCTGGCGCTGCCCACTAACTAGTCTATGGAATTCCCTGCCAGAAGAAGTGGTGACAGATGTCAGCCTTGACAGCTTTAAGAAAGGATTAGACAAGTTCATGGAGAACAAGGGTACAAGTACAACCTTGGAGACCATTTTATAGGGTTTTAAAGTAAAAAACAAAAACAAATATTCAAATTGAGTTGTCATTTCATTAGGAAAAAAACACCATAAATTTGTTTTTGTGATTCATTGACCTCAATTAATCACAAATCTAAACAAATTACATTTTTTCTGCTTTGTCCTCATGTCTAGTTAAAACCCATTTATAAAGTTCAAACATAGATTGCTGTAAACTAGGGGGTACTCCATGAAACTTTTGGATGCTAGATCTCAAACAAATAAGAGAAAGTACTTTTTCACCCAGAGGATCACTGGTCTATGGAACTCCTTGCCAGAAGAAGGGGTGACAGCTGTCAGCCTTGACAGCTTTAAGAATGGATTAGACAAGGTCATGGAGAAAAAAGGGTATCAATGGCTATCATGGATGCCTAAGGACAAGCTCTGAGTTGGAGAGATAGGCAGGATATCTCTGAATGCTATTTGCAGGGAATCGTAAGCAGGTGAAGAAAACTGCTTGGTAAAAATGATGAGCCACTGTGTGAGACAGAATGCTGGACTGGATGGGCTGTGGCCTGTTCCAGCAAGGCTGTTCTTATGTTCTTATGAACGGGGCTCTGATGGCCTTCCTAGGCTCACTGAAGGCCCAAAAGTGCTTCCCAGCAAATCAGAAGTCACTTCCGGTTTGCCAGGAAGCACTTTTGGGGCCTCCAACAGGCCCAGGAAGGCCGTCGGAGCCCCGTTCAGGGCAGAACCATGCCTGGGATAAGTACAGGAGGCCTGAAACAGGCCTTTCCAGATTACCCCAGGGGGGCTTTTTTCATATACTGTGGTCCCACGATATAGCGGGACCGCAGTATATGAACCCCGAAAGGGCGGGGGTTACTGTATATATAATGATATCAATTTAATTGTCTGCCTTCATTTTTCTACTTTTAATCATCTGCCGTTTATCTAGATACTTGGGAATGAAATATTTTAACTCTTGAGGTACGGAAGTGTCATTTTTAAAATTCTGATCCCTTAATATCTTGCTTAGATTGGAGCCAGGAACAATTTTTTTTGTCAAAATACAGTTTGAGCATTTTTTTTGTTAGGTAACAAAATGTTTTAAGACAACAGACATTAATTTGTATTTGATTTAACACACCCAACTTTTGGTTAACTATTAGAATCCCCCCCGATGAAAATTCTGCTTAGATTTGTGATATTTAATCCACCCTAACTAATCTCATCACTATATGAGAATAAAATCGATTGAACTATTAAGTGGCGCACCTTTTTTGTCTGTATATGTTGAAGTTGTGTTTTTAAAATGTTTTCAGTCAGACTCACAAGTTTTCTGTTAGCTGTTAACTTGTTGCCATGGCAGTACTGCTATAATGTATGCACGTAAACGTATATGTGTTTAAAATACATGTATATTAAAATAGTGTTTAAAAAATATTTACATATATAGCTCAGGAATGGGCATAATTCCCAGAATTACTGGAAGTACCTTACCCAGGAACATTTGGACTTGAAAAATCTCTCCAGCATCACTCCCCCGCCCCCTGAAATATAGCAGTTTGTAGAGCTGGCGCTCAGTACTTGACTTGACTTCTTTTTACACAGTGATGGAATTCTTTGGAACTGTAATACATTTTTATTTAATTACTTCAACGCGCTCTCTTAGCTAATAATGGCTTTATCACTCAATTACTCAATATGAAAAAAAAACACATAGAAGAGATATTTTTACAGAACTGAATGATGCTATTGGTTGCTTAGTCAGACTGTAATTTATTTGAATAGAATTTTAATTTCTTTAAGATTTAGGCAATTAACAGAACCCTTGGTAGTTACGCAGTATGTTGACCCATACATTGATATCTCATGAACACAACATTTACTTGAATCTGCAATCCAAGATGGCGGATAACAGCAGGAAAACTAATCTAGCTGGTGGCTACATTGTTGTAACATGAAAGAAAATGGGAATTTGTAGTACATTTCATACTAACTAGTTTTATTTTTCATAAGCTTTTGTGTATCCAAAACACTTCTTCACATAAAAACTAAATTTCATGTGTGTACCAAGAAGCTGATCTAGTTGTCTTGAAGTCTTTTTCCTTGAGTCCAGAAAATGAGGTAATCTGAGACACCCAGGATCCCTCCTTGGCTTTACTTTCAGAGTGAAAGCAGCTCTGACTCAGCAGAGTTAGCAAGAAGCTTCCCATTCGTTTCCATTGTTGCAAATTATGTCAAATCAATCTTTTGCATCTCTCCTGATGAAGGCATATGAAAGTTCCTACAGGGAGGATGCAAAAGATTTATTGTGTACATGAGTAACAAGAAGTATAAGGGCATTTGTATAGGCCCATTTGCTTTACGGGCTCATGTGAACTAGAGAACAAGCACATTTGTTCAGTGAAGTTGTAATATGGCAAGTGTTAACATATTTCATATTGCTGATTCATCTGTGTGTAAGTACTCCATGAATTCATATGAAATAATCTATCTACCATTTTCTGGTGGAATGCCAGTTTACTGAGACTATTGCCAATATAGATGAATTCAGAGTTTTGAAACATTTCCTTTCTAAAATAGCTGTTAAAGATTGAAATATTCTACACTAAATTAATTGTGGTGCTAGCAAATTGGCTGTCGGACTAGCAGCTTTTGATATTACCTAGTTATTGTTGTTGTTGCTGTTATTTCTTTTTAATTATGCAAAGTGCTAATCAGTTTGATTATGCACAGTGCTAATCAGGTTAATTATGCAAAGTGCTAATCAGTTGTTCTCTAAGCACATGGGGAGTGCAGAGGTGCTGATGGTGAATAGTACAGCTACATGGGGGTAGTCACGGCAGTCATTTTCTATTAAGAAAGAAGAACAAGTGAGATGATGCAACAAATTTTACCTCTTAAAACAACAAAAAGAAGTGAAAGCTGTACGGACAGGGATTCCACAGGGGTTATATATACTTCTTAAAGTACTATTTTTATCTTCTAATTGCTTAAATTTATTGAACAGATTTTAGTAGAACTGAATTCACTGACATCGATCAAGGGAAAGAAAACAAACATATAACCAGTGTTCTATGATTTTCTAGAAAACTAATATAACTCTAAGTTCATTCTTTCCAAGGCAATTAGACGCCAGCATAAAATAGTGACCCCTGCATTTGTTTTCAAGATTTTGTTTTGTATTTTTTTTTTAGGAAATAGGTCAGCTTTCCTTAGAACAGAATTGCTGATTATGCTTTATAGTGGAATATACAAATGTAAAGGATATGCACATAATCTAGAAAGTCAAATATGTTTTGTTTCCTTACAGACCAGCTATGTCTTTCTAGTGAATAAGGCCTTCAGATATTCAAAATACCAGATGCTTTGTCTGACCATGTTATACAGACCTTGTTATACTGAAGTTCTTGATTTCAAAGGAAGCAAAAGTGGATTGTAGCCATATTTATATGTTAGATTTTAGGAAAACTAATTTTAATAATCTCAGAACTATGGTAAGTATGGTACCATGGCAGGAGATCTTAACAAGAAAAGAAATCCAGGAAGGGTGGGAGTTTCTGAAAATAAAATAAAATCTAAGGACATATTTACAAACAAGAGAGACACACGTGGCTTCACAAGAAGAGCAGAGATTACCTGAAAACAAGAAGGACACGTTTACAAAGTGGAAAGAAGGCCAGGCAGAAGGAAGAGTGCAGTCGGGTAGCAAAGAACTGCAGGGATGGTATTAGAAAGGCAAAAGCCGAGAATGAGCTGTTAGTGAGATATGCTAAAAGCAACATTCCAGTCTCCAAGAAAGAAGAGGCCAAGGAGTACAGTAACTATAGGGCCATTGTTTTTTCTCATGAAATCAAAGTGACGTTCAAAGTGCTGCAACAAAGGCTTTCAGTTTCAATGTAATATGAAATAAATGATGTTCAAGCTGGATATAAAAATCAAAAAGACAATTGAGATTGCATTCCAAATATCCACTGGCCACTGGCCTAGAGTGTGTGAAAGTCCCACCTATTCAGCCCTTCCCAATACCCATTAAGTATGGGTTGTTAGCCCTGGCCTTCCTGGTATGTGTGTGAAGTGCTTCTGATTTGTCTGTGGATCAGTGAAAGGGCAGCATGATAAATAGTAGACAGATTGTGCCTAAGTCCCCCACCTCTGTAGAGAAAGGGATTTTCAATGCACACATGAATGTTCTTCATCCTTCAAATGAAAGTACACTGCTGATACTGGTCCTAAGCTTGTTTCCCCTCCTGTTTAGTGGCTGTTTAGTTTCTCTAATGTAGAGCTGTGCACACCCCTCACTGCACAGGACCTCATACACTATATTGCTCCTCTTGTGTTTTGGTGTTGGGTCTTTTGGGTGGACAAGTCTCTGCCTTAGAGTGTTTTGGATCTGAAGTGAATGGGTATGTGGTGCTTGCCAAAAATCTTTATAAGCTTTTCGGACACACCAGCCGTATAAAGAATGACCAGATACTTCCACTGGCTCAGGAAGATCCATTGTTCTTCTGGGATAGGACACTGCTTTGTTAAGGCGCACTTTGGATATCCGCAGACTTTGAGTGCTATCTTCAGATGCCAGTCTTCCTTCTTTTTGGCTACCATGGAGGTGGAGGCAAATTTTCTTTTGGGCTATCTTAAAAGAAGTGTGTTCTTTCTAAAAGCCAGTGAAGTTCTTGTTCCCCTCTATTTAGCATTAGTTAGGCCTTATCTTGTGTATTGTGTCTATTTCAAGTGAAGTGAATCCACTTCAAGGATTCAGACAACTTGGACAACCAGGATGATGAGAGGACTGGAAACCAAGCCCTATGGGGAAAGATTGAAATATCTGGTCATGCTTACCCTTGGGAAAGAAGACTTAGGGGAGCTATGCTAGCCCTCATCAAATACTTGAAAGATTGTCATACCGAGGAGGGGCAAGAGCTGTTCTCAATCATCCTAGACTGCAGGACACATAATAATGGGTGCAAGTTACGGAAGCCAGATTTCGGTTGAATATCAGGAAAAAGTCTGTTCAAGCAGTACATCAGTGGAACCACTTACCTTGTGGTAAGTTCTGCTATTCATAAAGTGGCATCAAGCAAGGGACAATCCCAGAAGCCAACTGCTTTTATCAATTAGCCATTTCACTCTCAAACTCAAAACTATTGTCATTGCTGTTTTGCACAAGTGTGAATGGTAGTCAGTGCAAGAGGGTTTCCTGTAGACCCTCTTGGCTGCTGGAATTTGTATTGTCAACATTCAGGTTGCCCTTTGTTGTCTAAAGTTTAGTATCCTATTTCACACTGGCTTTTTCCCACTTTATTTTTCAACACAAGCATGATATTATGCTGCAGTATCAGACCATATCCTGACTTTTTGAATCATGGATACAGAAGCAAAATGCTGTATACCACACTCATAAACCAGAGGGTTTTTTTAATCAGATGTTTTACTGCAGTTACTAACATAAAAAAGATAATAGTTAGTAACCATAAAAAAGACAATAGAAAGGATCATGTAGATTAAAAGCAACTAAAATGTGCCTGTCTTCTATTGAGATCCATAGACTACTTGTACAAAATATACTTCAGAAAGAATTTGAGTTCACTGGGTGTAAAATGAGTTAAATGAACTTGTTAGTGTGCCGTTGAAGTCATGTGATGTCTACTATGATGTCATGTGATACTAACTATTGCCTCAAAAGAAACAGTTGCCATCCTTTGCCAGATAGATGTCACAATGTCTAGGGATCATACAGGGAGCGTTACAGTCCCCCCCCCCATTATATTGTGGTTCATATACTGCAGTACCGATATATTGTGGGACTGCAGTATATGAAGGCAAGGGCTCCTGGCATAAGTGCAGGAGGCCCCAAACAGGTCCCCCTGTCCCAACCCGAACCAACATCAACATAAAGTGCATTTCCTTTTATCATGGGTTGGGTCCCTAACGTCTGCAATAAATGGCATTACTGTACTTTGGAAGTACAGTACTTATCAGGCTGTGCTTTCCAAAGTACCCAGACAAATCAAAAAGCCTTCCCCACCAAGGCCATAGCTAATGACCCATTCTTGATGGGTTACTTATCAGGTTGTGCTTTCCAAAGTACCAAAAAGCCTTCACCACCAAGGCCATAGCTAACGACCCATTCTTGATGGGTTTCAGCACCTTAGGCCATTGTTCACCTTAAGGCTATGGATACTATTGTCTCCCTAACAAGCCTATTCAGGCTATTGTTCATCTTATGAGCCTAATTCAGACCAGGGTGACAAGAGGTCAAAGCTGACTATAAGATGGAGTACTTGCACTAGCTGTATTCAGACCGATGAAGCTGTTTGAATGAACAGCGAAATGTTTCTATCTCTCAAAAAAAGAAGTCCAGTAGCCATGACTCAACTTCCAGATTTGGAAGACAGAAGTAATGGTAGAGTTCTAAGCATTATAACAATCTTCCTAATTTGATAATTTGAATTCTTCCTCACCTGATTTTTTAAAAAAGCTTAATAGGTAAAATAAATGGTTTCTATCATACAAGCACCTCACAGAATTTGGGAATTATACTTCTGTTAATGCAGCTTAAAATAGCTTTTGCCTTTTTGGTGGCTACATCACACTGTTAGCTCATATTCAGCTTATGATCTACAAGAATTCCAAGATCCTTTTCACTTGTAATATTGCTGAGTCAGGTGTCCCCCATCTTGTAAATGTGCATCTGGTTTCTTCTTCCTAGGTGCAGTACTTTGCACTTATCCCTGTTAAATTTCATTCTGTTAGTTTCAGCCTAGTGCTCCAGCCTATCAAGATGATTTTGAATTTTGCTTCTATCTTCCAGAGTATTAGCTATTCCACCCAATTTTATGTCACTAAGAAAAATATTGAAGAGCAATAGACCCAGAACTGAGCCTTGTGGTACCTCACTTTTTACACCCTCTCTCTTATTTTATTTATTTGTTTGTTTATTTTGAATATTTTTACCCCACCTTTCTCTTTGGAAAAGACCTAAGGTGGCTTAAAATAATGAGGGACAATATGCAGAAAAGGAGCCATTGATCATCACTCTCTGAGTGATTGTAGCCAATTGTGTATCCCCCTTATACTTGATTTATCCAGCCCCCACCTAGTTAGCTTGGGGAACTTTGTCAAAAGCTTTGCTGAAGCCTAGATATATTACATCTACAGCAATCCTTCTGTCTTCCCGGGAGGTTACCTCATCAAAAAATGTGATCAGGTTAGTCTGGCAGGATTTGTTCTTGACAACATATGACTATCTTAGCTGGGAAGGTGGTCATTGACAGATAGGCGAGTGACCTGATACAGGGATCTGATGCTGTGCCACAGGGAAATAGTGCTCGTGGCTGGTTAAATGCTGTACTGCAGGTGAAACAATGGGTTCTCCCCGGTAGCAGGCTCTCTGCCTGCCTTCCGAGGTCGGTAAAATGAGTACCCAGCTTGCTGGGGGGGCAATGTTCAGAGACTACTTGTAATATAGTTTTTGCTTTTTATTAACAACCTGCAGTCTGCACAACAAATTATCTTTCAATTAACTGTTTAAGTGAACAGTGGTGTGTGTTTTCTTGGTGGGCTGGAAGTTTTCTGGGGTATCTCAACTAGTTCCACAAGCCCTAGCTGGAAACAACAGGGAGAATAATTGCTCGTTATCAAAGTGGCTAAAGAGTTCAGTGAGTGGATACCCAAAGAACCAGCCTGGATGACTCTGGGCAAGCTGCACAGTCCCAGGATGCCCCCCGATGAAGGCAATGATAAAGTAATTATTTATCTAGAAAAGACTGAAAAGAGTTGACAGAAGTCAAAGGTGATTTGTTGCCACATGATTATATCAAGTGCCCAGCAGAGTGAAGAAACTTTTGATCATAAAAAAATGTAGTGAATAATATTAACTTCAAAACTACTCAGTGTTGCAACAAGGCAGTGAATAAAAACTTAACACATGCATTATGTCTGTGAAGATTCCCAGTCATCCAGGTGAGTTTATCTGGAAGTTGAGTCATGGCTACTGGACTTGGAGATAGAAACGTTTCGCTGTTCATCCAAACAGCTTCATCAGTCTGAATACAGCTAGTGCAAGTACTCCATCTTATAGTCAGCTTTGACCTCTTGTCACCCTGGTCTGAATACATGCATGTGTATTGTCAGTGCATACCCATCAACATTATATGAAAATATGGCAATTTAAGGAACTTTGTATCACATGAATAAAATTATTTGATCAGATAAATTAAAAATAAATCTAAGTATCAGGACCCAACAAATTCCGTTTCCCATAACACCTCCAGCTATGTATATGAATAGCATCTTCTGTAGCCGGTCCATGTTTCATAGACTCGAAGCCACATAACAGGAGCAAGAGTGTTCAATGATTCAAAAATACAGTATATGGACTTGGATTCCTATTTACGAGGAATGTATTTTTTCCTACTGAATTCCATACCTCCTGCATCCACATTACTCTGGTTATATTTCTTGTAGTCCTATGGCTTATCTGAGAAAATACTTTTGGAGGATTCTTTATGGACAACATGATTGCTTCTAAATGTGAACTTAAGTACTATAGATATTTTGCTTTATAGGAAATGCATTAGCTGAAATTTCATCAAGGATATTGACAGGATATGGAAAACAAAAGGAATGGATAGCTGTAAAATACTTGAATTTAAAAGTGTGGTGGCTGGGATGTGGCAGAACTGAACATTTGGGTTTTATAGAAAATCTGTATTTGACATACAGGTGAAACTAAAAAAAATAGAATATCATGCAAATGTTCATTTATTTCAGTAAGGCAACTCAAAAGGTGAAACTAATACATGAGATAGACTCATTACATGCAGAGTGAGATATGTCAAGCCGTACTTTGGTATAATTGTGATGATTCTGGCATACAGCTTATGCAACCCCCAAATTCACCATCTCAGAAAATTAGAATAATGTGAAAAGGTGCAATATTCTAGGCTCATAGTGTCCCACTCTAATCAGCTAATCTGAATCCATAACACCTGCAAAGGGTTCCTGAGCCTTTAAATGGTCTCTCAGGCTGGTTCAGTAGAAATCACAATCATGGAAAAGACTGCTGACCTGACAGTTGTGCAGAAAACCATCATTGACACGCTCCATAAGGAGGGAAAGCCACAAAAGCTACAGATTGCAAAAAAAAAGTGGGATATTCCCAAAATGTTGTATCAAAGCACATCAATAGAAAGTTATGGGGAAGGAGAAAGTGTGGAAGAAAAAGGTTGCACAAGCAGCAGGTATGACCACAGCCTGGAGAGGATTGTCAGGAAAAGGTCATTCGAAAGTGTTGGGGACTTTCACAAGGAGTGGACTGAGGCTGGAGTTAGTGCATCAAGAGCCACCACACAGAGATGGATCCTGAACATGGGCTTCAAATGTCGTATTCCTGTTGTCAAGCCGCTCCTAAACAGTGTTGTTTAGTGGTCCAAAGTCCTTTTTTTCTGATGAGAGGAACATTTGCATCTCATTTGGGAACCAAGGACCCAAAATCTGGAAGAAGAATGGAGAGGCACACGATGCATGATGCACACAATGCATGATGCTTGAAGTCCAGTATGAAGTTTCCACAGTCTATGTTGATTTGTGGAGCCATGTCATCTGCTGGTGCTGGTCTGTCTGGTGCTGGTGCTTCATTAAGTCCCAGGTTAACACAGCTGTCTACCAGGATATCTTCATGCTTCTGGTAGTTGTGAGTTTTTCGGGTTGTTTGGTGTATTCTGGAAGTTTTTCTTCCTGACGTTTCGCCAGACTCTGTGCCATGTAATATTCTAATTTTCTGCAATTGTGAATTTGGGATTTTCATAAACTGTTCATCATAATCATCACAATTATACCAAAGTAAGACTTGACATATCTTACTTTGCATGTAATGAGTCTATCTCATATATTAGTTTCATTTTTTTGAGTTTACTCATTTGCACAATATTTTAATTTTTTGAGTTTCACCTGTATTGTTCACTTCCTCTCTTCTAGTAGGAAATTCTGCTTTTACAAAATGTGAATTCATGTGTCAGGGAATGGTGCTTTATGGCTTTTGTGGGAACCAGTCATACAATAGACCCTCATATAACAAACGGTTTGTATAACATAAAATCTGCACAATACAAAAAATTTTGGAGATAGGGGAAATTTGCTTAACAGAATTGTCTATGGGGCAAATCCATACAACATAAAAATTGTCATGATTAAGGATTACTCTGTTTTCAATGGATTCCTATGGGAAATTTGTATAAAGGAAATTTTGCTTAACTTAATTTCATTTGGAACGAATTAATTCCTTTATACAAGTTACCACTGTATTTTCCCTGCTCAGTAGAGAGGTTGATCCCACTAACTGCTTTTCCCTTGAGTGTTCCTGAAAAGAAAAGATTTAAACTTTGGCATACAGATGAGGTACATACATGTATGCAGTGAGTTTGAGTTAATTGAGCATAAGGCAGTTTCTCTGCACCTTTGCCTGAGGGCCCTTTATTTTGAGGTATTCACATTTGAATGTCTCTGTGGTCCATGTTATTTTTTTTAAATTATTGCTATCTGATTTTTTAAAAATCATTTGCTAACTGAACAACAAGAATTTGATATAGTATAACTATACCAGATAGTAAACATATATTTTTTTAAAAAAGAAACAAAATGGTCTGCTTTTGGAAGTCCCATTCAGCTGACTGGCAGGACAAGGTATCTGCGCCAAAAAGCTGACCAGTGGACATAATGCTTGAAGTCAGCTTCTTCCTTACCTTCAAAAAGTATGTCTGCTGGTTAGCTGTTTGGTGTGAATGCCCATCCTAGCAGTCATTTGATCAGGGCTTCCAAAATTGGTGAAGGAGGCTGCAGTAGATGGGAGGCCAAAGAGGGGACAGTGGTGTGGTGGAGGTGGAGGGGAGGCTGATATGGTGGAGGGGATGAAGCAGCAACAGCAATGAGGATGCATACACTGATCCAAAAATTTGGCATTCAGGTGAAAGTTCAAATGACTTTAGCTCAAATCTCAAACAAACAAACAAAAAACACAATCCCTCTCTGGTTTTATCTGACGTTGGGACTAGGCTCACAGTTAAGCAAAAGGTGAGATAGATGTGTAGCCTTTCTAGCCCTAACAATGAGTTATAGCCCTAGTGACAGGATAAGGACTAGGCCATAATGGAAACAACACAACCCCAGAATCAGTCCACAACTTAATTGGTTATAACTGAGGAAACTTTGTTTATCATACTGCAAAATATCCAAAGTATTTGGATATTCCAAAGTGCTAGATGATCCACCTACTGTCTGTGACACCCTCCCCCCTCCCCAACCTGATGCCTGGGAAATCTTGGGATATCAGGAAGCACACACTATTTGAGTGGTTGGCCACTGTGTGCACCTGTTGTCATCTGAGATTAAGGCAGGTGCACATCCACTAAGGCACGTGTACACCAAGGTACATAGTTGTCCCCCGCCCTTTCACGGTTCATATACTGCCGTCTCAGTATATTGCGGGTCCACAGTATATGAAAAAAGGCCCCCTGGGTTAAGGAGGAAAGGCCTTCCCAGGCCCATCGGAGGCTCCCAAAGTGCTTCTCTACAAACTGGACGTGACTTCCGGTAAACCAGAAGTGACCTCCAGATCACAAGAAAGCACTTTTGGGGCCTCTGGGGTACTGGAATGCCCCTTGCAGGCGCATTTGGGGCAGCACCAGGCCTGGGGTAAGTACAAGAGCCCCCAGAGAGCCCAGCCAGTCCCTACCTGACCCAGCATCTGCATATTGCGGATTTTCAATTATTGCGGGTCGGGTTGGGTCCCTAACCCCTGCAATAGGTGGGGGTTTACTGTATCCTCAAATCCCTTAAGGGGATCCCCAACTAAAATGAGTCTGGCCCTATACTTCCAAACTCCCAAAGCCATAATGACAAGAAACAACACCGCATATAATCCAAAAAGACTGTTCTCTCCCACAAGTACCCAAATGGCACTGAAGTCAGTATTCCATGAATGGAGGTCGAGGAATGGGATACTCTGATTAAACTGGCTGCTATCTTGTGGGGAGAAATGTGTTAAGGTACATTAGGTGGGTTGAAGAGAAGCTTTCCATAGGTGGGTCTGCTCTAAAGGTTCTATCCCTGGCCCAGCCCAAGCTTGCTGCTGATCAGTCAGCCAAGAGCAAGCTGTCCAGAAGACTAGTGGGGAGCCACCCTAATCAGGTCAGAAAGCAGCACCCACCAACTCCTCTTTGACCTCAGGCTGAAAAACTGAGACACAAATGAATCTCTGATCCTTGCTTAATAACAGAAAATGATGTTGTTTGTGTAACTGAATGTAGATATCAAAGGAGTATTCTGAGTAAAAATGTATGGCCACAGAGTGTGTGTTGTGTCGTTACAGTCGTGACCGACTCTTCGTGACCCCATGTCCATGGAGTTTTCTTGGCAGGAATACTGGAGTGGTTTGCCAGTTCCTACTCCAGGCACCTACAGCACCTGGTATTCCTTGGTGGTCTCCCATCCAAGTACTGACCAGGGCCGACCCTGCTTAGCTTCCGAAATCAGGCGAGATCGGATGTGCTGAGGGCATCTAGGCATCTATGGCCACAGAACAGAAAAGCAGAAATGAATGCTCAGTTGCTAACGCTGATCTTTGTCTTTCTGCCATGACAGACGTAAAAAGGAGAGAACTCTCTAAACACATACATATCTTATTATGACACACACACTTGGAAAAAGACCCATTGGCAAAAGCTAACATAAAGTGACACATTGTTTTAAAAAGTTGTTTTGAATGTCTTCTCTTGTTGATCATATGCAAAAAGGATAAACAAACACCCAACGTAGGGGGCAACCAGGCTAAGCGTTCATGCTCCAGCAACTGTTTACATCTTTGGTTGGCTGTACTGCTGTTTATTTACTATAAACATCATACCTGTATATATTTTCAATATATATACATCAGTTGCAGTACAATCTTAGCTGAATAGTAGCGTTAGGAAGGTTTTTCTTAGATGTGACCAGTTGGAGTCTGTTCTTTCTCTGTCTCTCCCCCTCTTTCACCCCCTCCTTCCCTCTCTTTCCCCCTGCCTTCTAATGTAGTGAATTAGTCTTTGTACTTCTTGTGCAACACAGGGACTGCTTATTCAAGCAGGACATGCTGTGCCCTGCTTAAATTAATGCAGGTGGATATGCATGAAAAGCCACATAGGATTTGTCTGGTAGGAATCAAGCTAGTTAGCTTTTTGTCTAATTAAAAAACAGGTCTATTGAGGTCTTAGTTTATTCACTGATGATGAGGACAATATATGTTCCCTCTCAAGGTGAAATGACTAAAGTTGTTATAGACTCACAGTGAACGACACCCCTCTTGCCACCTTGTTAGTGTTCCTCCTCTTGATTTTAACAGCTTTTTAAAATCACTTTAATGATAATGAGTATGTTTAGATGTAGCAGTACACTTTAGTACTACATAAATGAAACTGAAGGTCTTAAAGTTTTCCTTTCCTTGTCCTCCTTTTGTATAAAGATCATTATGTGCAAACAAAGACAAACTGATTATTTTTAATAGTTGTTTGTCCAAAGAAGCCGAGTTCAAACCACAGTTTACAAGCCTTGTTCAGATAAGCCATAATTAAAACTATCTGAAGTTCCTTGTCTAACACAACAAAAGGCTGCAGTTAGTTGAACATAGAAGCAAATGCTTCTGATAGCCTTGTGATTATGCCAGGAGAGAAGAGAAATTTAGCATACCTCTGAATTGGATTAGGAAAACAGAAATTCTTCTGTTGTGTTTGGCAAACTCAGCAGCATAATTTTGGAGGTGAGTGAAGTCCACGCTGTGATGCTCAGATGCTGAAATTACTTAAGAATTGAACTCCAGCTATAGCTGATAAAGAAACCCATTGTCAGAAGTCCATGTTAGAGCATAATTTTGGAGGTGAGTGAAGTCCATGCTGTGATGCCCAGATGCTGAAATTACTGAAGAATTGAACTCCAGTTTATAGCTGAGAAAGAAACCCATTGTCAGAAGTGCATGTTAGAGCCATAGGCCACAACTAGCTGAAGGAAGTCCTCAACTGCTGTGAATATCTGTCACATGCAGATGTTTTGTTCACCTCTGAGATTATGCAGATTAGCTTGCTTTGATTAATTATTGGTCTTTCTGATGTACGCATGCAAACCCCCTTCAAAGCCCAATTCATGGAACATGGAAAGACTCTTCATTCAGCTCTCTGAAACATTAATGTTCTTTCAGATCCAATAGCTGTTTATGGTGCCACCCTCTATTTTTTTTGTGTGTTTTATAACATAAGAAGAGCCATGCCGGATCAGGCCAAAGGCCCATCTAGTCCAGCTTCCTGTATCTCACAGTGGCCCCACCAAATGTGTCTGGGAGCGCACAAGACTAGATATCTGTCTCCTGATACCACTCCCCTGCATCTGGCCCTTGAAGTACCCTGGTGTTAAGCCTGGAGGTTACACATCTCCATCATGGTTTGTAACCTGTGATGGACTTTTTGCTCCAGGAATCTGCCCAATCCCCTTTTGAAGGTATCCAGGCCAGATGTCATCACCACATCCTGTGGCAGGGAGTTCCACAGACTAACAACATGCTGGATAAAAAAAAATATTCTTTTGTCTGTTATCACTCTCCCAACCCTCAATTTAAGTGGATGTCCCCTAGTTCTGGTATTTTGTGAGAGGGAGAAGAGTGTCCCTCTATCCACTTTACTCGTGCCCTGCATTATTTTGTACGTCTCAATCATCTCTCCCCTCAGGTGGCTTTTTTTCCAGACTAAAGAGCCCCAAATGTTTTAGCATTTCCTCATAAGGAAGGTCCCCCAGCCCAGTAATCATTTTAGTCACTCTCTTCTGCACTTGTTTTGTGATGTATGTTGCCAGTTGTAACTGTTAATTTGAACTGACAGTGTATCACTGATGCAGACAAGACAGGCCTCCCTGTGAACTGATGCAGACCAGCTTCTTTGGGCAGCAAATTCCACAGAGGGGTTCATATTCCACCTACAACTTCCACCTTCATATTTCATTTAAAAAGTGAGCACTCTAGGTAAGAGTGCAAAATATTATTTTAATAGCCGGTTGTGAGTTTTTTGGGCTGTCTGGCTGTGTTCTGGAAGTTTTTCTTCCTGACGTTTCACCAGACTCTGTGGCTGGCATCTTCAGAGGGCAAGGAGCTTGGGGAACTAGGAGTTCTCTGTGTGCTCTGGGTTATAGAGTGAGTGAGACTGTGAGGTTTTTAAAGTTGTAGGAAAGGGAAACTTGTCCTATGCAGGAGAATAGGTGTTAGTCATTGTATTTTGATAGGGAGATTAATAAGTTTCACTGCAATCATTTTAATACTTCATGCACGTGCATTTTGAATTGATCAAGTCTATATAATAGCTGACAATCATAGAATCATAGAATCCTAGAATCAAAAGAGACCTCAAGGGCCATCTAGTCCAACCCCCTACCATGCAGGAACCCCATCACAATATTTCCTACAGATGTCCATCCAGCCTCTGCTTAAAAACCTCCACAGACGGAGACTCCACCACCCTTTGTGGCAGCATATTCCACTGTCGAACAGCTCTAACTGTCATGAAGTTCTTCCTAATGTTCAAATGGAATATCTTTTCCTGTAGCTTGAAACCATTACCCCGAGTCCTAGTCTCTGAAGCCATGGAAAACAAACCCATTCCCTCTTCAATATGACATCCTTTCAACATAACAATATGATACATCAGGGCTGCCCAACGCGTCGACCGCGGGCGACTGGTAGCCAGCAGGGTGCTAAGAAGTCACCCGCCAGGTCCCCGCCCACCTCCCGACCTGGGGGCGCTCCTCCTTGTGGGGGAGAGGGCAAGCACCTCTCGGGCTATGAGTCGCTCCTCCTCCGCTGCTGCTGCCAGCGCCATGGAGCTTGGGGGCAGGGGCTGAGCGGGCACTCCTCCTCCTCCACCACCACCACCAGAGCTTGGTGGGTCGTGGGGGAATGAGTGAGTGTGCCGCTGCCGTGGAGCTTGTGTGGTGGGCTAGCGGGCATTCCTCCGCCGCTACTGCCGGGAGCTTGGCAGGGAGGCGGCCGGCCGCAGAGCTTTGTGGGGTGGGGGTGAGTCAGTGCTCCTCCTCCTGTGCTGCTGGAGAGCTGGGGTGGGGTGGGGAGCAAGTGGGTGCGCCGCTGCCGCGGAGCTTGGCAAGGGGGGAGTGGCCATTCCTCTGCTGACAACATCAGTGCTGGGGAGCTTGGCGGGTAGGGGGCGAGCGGGTGCGCCGCCGCCGCGAAGTTTGGGGGAGTGAGTGGGCATTCCTCCTCCGCTGCTGGGTGGCTGAGTGGTGAGCGGAGCTTGATGGGAGGGAGCTTGGAGGTGGGGGAGCAAGCGGGCGTGCCACTACCGCAGAGCTTGGCGGGGCGGCAAGTGGGCGTTCCTCCTCTGCTGTTGGGGGGCCGGGGGCAAGCGGGCGCGCTGTCGCCACGGAGCTTGGTGGGGGGGTGAGTGGGCAGGCCACCACCGCAGAGCTTGGTATGAGGAAGCAGCGCTCCTCCTCCTCCTCTGCCGCCACCAGTCCCGCGAGGCTTGGTGGAGCAAGCGGAGCAGTCCGGAGGACTGTGTGCGTGTGCGCGCTTGCGCACGCACGCTTGCAAAGGGAGCCCACGTGGACGTTCCATGAACAAAAGCAGCCCGCGGGCTGTTCAAAGTTGGACAGCCCTGTCATACATGGCATATCAAACATAACATAACATAACATAACATAACATAACATAACATAACATAACATAACAAATCTAATTTCAAATGCCTGTGATTCAGTGTTTTTCTTAGAAAAGTTTGCATAGTTGTCTTCATCGTAGACACCCTGTGAATTGTCTTTACACCATAAATTTAGGGAAGAAAAAACTTTTTATGTCAGTAACCCAGACTGCTACCTATAGCCACATGACATTTTGATTTGACAAATGATACATATATTTCAGCTATCCTAACTAAAAAAAAATAGCAGTTAGAAGAATTATATTAAAATATTTAAAACCATTACTACCGGGTTGGAGGTGAGGGGTTGACGAGCTGTAATGGAAATTTTTCAGAAAGATTGACTGGGAATAGTTTGAGACTCAATGGAGAGTTGTTTTTCTGAAATTCAAAAATCTTCCGCCTCCTGGATATTTCTGTAAGAATAAGTGCAATCTATTTGTATGGTCTGGCATTTCACCCTGCTCTTGGGGGAAGATCTGTTGAACAAAGAATTTGTAATGTAAATTTAGAAACTGAATAGCTCACAAAACTTACTTGTTTCGGACTAGCACTTCCATGGGAGATTCTGGGAGCTGTACTCCAAAGGGTAAAAGCTCTGTAAAGGTAATAGGGTAAATATAATTTTATATGGCAGGGGGGACATGGGAAAACATTGTGGTAGAACTTGGAGCAGGTGAGCTCTTGAAATACTTCATTCTGCTTCTTGTCTGAGAAACTAGAGAAACAATTTGAACGTAGGTCTGTGAAGATTCTCAGTCATCCAGGTGAGTTTATCTGGAAGTTGAGTCATGGCTACTGGACTTCTTTTTTGAGAGATAGAAACGTTTCGCTGTTCATTCAAACAGCTTCATCCGATGAAGCTATTTGGATGAACAGTGAAACGTTTCTATCTCTCAAAAAAGAAGTCCAGTAGCCATGACTCAACTTCCAGAAGAATTTGAACGTAGAGATCGTCCATGTCATAGATAGACAATTTGAATGTAGATGATTCTTCCACCTCCAGGAGTGAGGTTACATCTTGTCTGCCCAACCCAAAATAAGGAGACGAGACACATTTTGGGATTAATAATGGCCCACACTTTTATTAATATTTTATTGGACTATTCATCTTACTGTTGAATCCTAAACGGGGAAACCTGAAAGGGCAAGTGGTGCTGAGGGATTTAGCAAACTCAGGTATGAACCCGTGGGGTAGTGACCCCCCAGCAACAGAGTTATGGATAGCCCTTCACAGAGCTTTACATGAAGGGTCATAAATCACTATTTACTGTCCTATCTATTTCTAAGCCTAATGTGGGCTGCCCTTGTACTAAGCACTATTACCTACTATACCCCTAAGGGACTTTCTGCCACTTGCCCTTACCACTACGGGAAGTGGAGCTGTGTAGTATGCCCCCCCCCCGGCAACAAAGACCAGGATAACCCAGTTGCCAGCCCTTTACCGGGGGCTTTCCTGGTGGTCAGCTGACCCAGTGATCAGCTGCTGGGCTGGCACAGCCCGATTGGCCAGCCTGGCAACTGGCCAGCATGTCTCGATCAGGCAAGCAGATAAAGAAGCCCCTCCCAGTACAGGCCTGGTTGGTGCCCCATTATCAGAAATAGTAAACAGCACTTATCCCACAATGATGCTACACCCAGAATTATTCCAGGCTACTGTAAATGAGATACTGTTATTAACAAACATAATAGGATGGGAGGTTGTGCAAAGTTATCTTCTGAGGATTGAATGAGAAACTATGGCTTAGCTCTGGTTGTGACTGTGGAGAAGCTGAAATTTCATTTTATGCACTGGGTGTGTGAGTAGTTACAGGCATTTACAAATATCCCTACTTACAAACAAGGAATACATGTTTCACTTCTTATGTTTAAAAATAAGCTTTCTTTAACAATCTGAAAATAGGGTCCCCTGGACAGAAACTGTGTTATGAAATATAAATAGGTGGACTAGTTCTGGAAAAAACAACAAAGCTTGTAAAGGGATGAATTCCTAATGGTTTCTCCCATCAGGGCCAGATTCTAGGTAGACAATCTGGAAGTCACTTAGGGCGTTTATACACGACCCCTAAGCTCCGCGGCAAAGGGCTGCAAGCTCCGGACTTAAAAAATGTTTTCCCACCAGGTCCGGAGTTTGCAGACAATTAAGTGCGACCCCGCCTACCTAAGCGCGACCCAGCTGCACTTTCTTGTACTTGCTTTTGGGAGGTGAAAAATATTTGATGCGGAGCGTGCCTGGGCTCTCCTTGAAGTTTTTGTTGTTTTTCTTTTGCCTCCGCCCCTTTAAGAGCAACCAGGAAGTAAAACCGGGGCTCGGAGCAAGCTTCCACGCACGGGAGGTAAGGGTTTCTTCTTTTGTCCGTCTCTAAGGCTTTTCCCCCCTCCCTCCCCTCCCGCAGACACAACAAGGAAGTGCGGAGGGGGTGGGGACGGAGGAACAGCAAGGAACCCTCAAGATCGCTGGTCCGAATTTAAGGGACCAGCGGATCTGAGGGGTCGTGTGAAAAGGCCCTGAATTGACTAAAAAGTGAAGTAGGAAGATTGAGGAATAATCAAGTGAAATGGGGCTGCTTGGATACAGGACAAATATTCTGTGACTGGATAAATTCAACCAATACAGCACTTATTTGCATGTAATTTTGTCCCACGACATGTACAAAAGAAGATAAAGCAAATGTCCAAGCTAATCCTATGAAGTACTACACTTGTGGTAAAAATAGTCTAACCATCTTAACATTTAATATTGTTTTTAATTTAACCTGCATTTCATGTTCTGTAGATCTTTAATTTTAAATTTTGCAGTTTTCTGATATGAAGAAAAAAAATCCTGAAATACTCCCCCCAAAAAGACTTGAGGACAGCCTGTAGGACTTTTCACTCAGCCCCTGTAGTTATTTATTGATATTGAAAACATTAACACATTTTCATTTCTTTAAAAAAAAAAGGTTTCTCTTGTTTTTTAAAATTGGTATATTACAATCTTGGTTTGTTTGTTTTTTGGTTTTTAAAAACTTTTTTCCATTTTCAACCATGTTTTGGGGGTAAAAGATGCCTCAGAAATAATTTTGCAAACAAATTAAAATAATAAATACAATATCACAAGAAAAATCACTGGTGATGGACCCAAAGATACTTTTGGGATATACTGGGAGCTTTTTGCAAAAACTGTCTCATACGATATACAATAGAAGTGTTTTGCCTGAGAACATTTTTATCCTATTCTGGCTTAATTTCAGCATACTTTGTTCCAACAATAAATATTCTAGATGGCTGATTGATATGCAGAAATTATTTTAACTTGATACTCTTCCATCACCACCCTCTCCCAAATTGACTTGCTTCAAATTCAACCTTGAAAGTTTAA
Source organism: Phrynocephalus guinanensis (assembly GCA_037367245.1). NCBI lineage: Eukaryota > Metazoa > Chordata > Lepidosauria > Squamata > Agamidae > Phrynocephalus > Phrynocephalus guinanensis. The sequence continues at coordinate 102,405,454 of CM074736.1, read as the reverse complement.
GCCTAGCTTTTTAATAGTAAGAAGCTTTAAATGAATCCAGAGTGCATTTTTAATACGCATAGTATATATTTCATGCAAGAATCACACGTCCTCTGGCATAATTAAATTTATGTAATTTTTATGCACTTCAGATGCCTACGATCTGCTGGTAATAGTATTTTTTAGACAAGTATTTGGATGTTCCAAAATGATGCCAATGTGGGTTGGTGCTTGTCATTTTGTAGGCACTGTAAAGTAGCGGAAATTGCAATGCAGTCTGCTATAATTTGTCCTAAAAATATGCAAGACAGCAGTGGGTGTCTTACCTGCATTTTCAGTTTAAAAAATGTATTTTGTTAAACACATAAGGATGTAAAATTATGTTGGGGGGAGTTAAGGAGCCATGTTCCTTGCATTTCCCCACTAAGTTTAATGATTGCGGCCATGTGTTGGGCTTCATTACTTGGTTGCAGCACCAGTTTTTGTGTGATTTTAGAATGTTTGGATTTCGAGTGTCTCTCCACCCTGTGTAGGGATAATGGTAACTTACTCCAGCAAATCTAAATGGTTTCTGGGAGAGGAAAAGTGGTTTGAGTTATATTTAGCAGTCTAGCCAGCAGAGACCTTGTACCACAATCAGGTGTATGTCTGCTGCCTAGACTTTGTATTCATAGATACTGTCCAAACCTGGTTACTAAATGGCTTTATTGTTATCATTACAGTAAACCCCTGCCTGTTGTGGGGGTTAGGGACTTGACCCGACCCACGATAATGGAAAATCTGTGATATAAGCCTAACAAATAAATAAATAAAATAAATAAATATGCTGGGACAGGCAGGACTGGGGGGGAGCTATCTGGGGCCTCCTACCCTTACCTGAGGCCTGGCGATTCTCCAAACGGGCCTCTAACACCCTTCATGGGCCTGTTGGAGGCCCCAGAAGTGGTTACCAGTGATCCGGAAGGCACTTTCGGTTTTTCGGAAACCACTTCTGGGGCCTCCAAAAGGTCCTAGAAGCCCGTTGGGGGCCCATTTGGGGCAGTGCCAGGCCTGGGGTAAGAGCAGGAGGCTTCAAACTAGCCCATACAGCTTGCCCCAGGAGCCCTTTGTTTCATAACCTGTGGGGAACAACTGTATTGTTAGTTCATCACTAAAATTGCAGGTGTCATCACTCAGGTATATTCAGCCGAAATTCTCTGTAGGTTACCTCACTTGTAAAAAGGTAAAAGTAAAAGTAAAAGTTTCCCTGACAATTAAGTCGACTCCAACTCTAAGTGCTCATCTCTGTTTATGAGCATTGGCATTTGTTTGTAGATATATATCCATGCTCATGTGGCAGGCATGACTTCATGGAACACCATTACCTTCCTACCCAAGTGGTACCTGCAATATAGTATATGCGGTCCAATGCAGTGAGGAGTGTTCAGACCTCTCTACATTGGAGAAACTAAACAGCCATTAAACAGAAGGATGGCCCAACATAGGAGGGGTAACAGCTCAGGACCAGAATCAGCAGTACACCTCCACTTGAAGGACAAAGGGCACTCATTCAAAGATGAGGATGTACACATATTAGACAAAGAAGAGAGGTGGTTTGAAAGAGGAGGGGAGGCCATTCATGTGAGCTGTGAAAACCCCTCCCTCAACAGAGGTTTTGGGCTCCGGCATAGTCTATCTGCTACTTATCAGGCTGTGCTTTCCAAAGTCCCCAGGCAAATTAAAAAGCCTTCACCACCAAGGCCATAGCTAACGACCCATTATTGATAGGTTTCAGCACCTTAGGCCATTGTTCACCTTAAGGCTTATGGATACTATTGTCTCCCTAACGAGCCTATTCAGGCCATTGTTGATCTTATGAGCCTAATTCAGATCAGGGTGACAAGAGGTCAAAGCTGACTATAAGATGGAGTACTTGCACTAGCTGTATTCAGACCGATGAAGCTGTTTGGATGAACAGTGAAACGTTTCTATCTCTCAAAAAAGAAGTCCAGTAGCCATGACTCAACTTCCAGATAAACTCACCTGGATGACTGAGAATCTTCACAGACATATTGCTTATCTACTTGCATTTTTATATGCTTTTGAACTGCTAGGCTGGCAGGAATTAGGAGAAACAATGGGAGCTCACCCTGCTGTGCGGATTCAAACTGCCAAACTTTCCATTTATAAGCCCCAGCAGCTCAACAGTTTAACCCAAAGCGGCACCCCTGCCCCATGTTAAAGTAGTAATGGCTGATGGCACACATTATAATATTTCCCCCCAATAAAGAGGAATTAATGCACTTACCCTATGCAAAGTTCAGTCACTGAAATAATATGAACTATAATGTATCCTAAACGAGGACCTGCTTCTTCCTATTTCAGGATAGCTGGAAGCACATTATATCATTCTTCTGCCATCTACTCTGACTTCTTATTGCCTGCTGATCCTGACCTCAGAAAGCATAGGTGTCTTGATCTAAGAAGAAAGTATTTTTTTAAACTAAAGGTGTACCAAAGGCTGTAAAGAATATGTGCTAAGTGCTTCCTACTCCTCAGTTTAGGTGCATTGACTTGGCAGGACACCTTGGTAAGAAATGTTCCAAGTTCCGCAAGATTCCTTGACTCTAGGCAAGCATGAGACAACTGCTATTTTTCTCATCATGGCCTCTCCAATTTGTGCAAAGTGACTGTACACAAAAGTAATGTTCTTTCTCCTTGAGAAACAAAAGACACACCGAGAAACCACAGACGGACCAGATGATTATTATAAAAGATGCATATAAATGCTCAGAGGCTTCTAATTCTTAGACATCTATTCCGTAAAAAAAAACCCAGCCATAGTCATTTTTGCACAATTTTGTGTTATTTTCATTAAAGCACTTGGCAGTTTTGCAGAATCTGCACAACAGGTGTTTTATTTTCCTATCCAGAATACTACCAGGTGCCCCATCCTCACTAGGTGTTGGGTAGAATAATATGGTATTTGGTCATTATATTTTCCACTTGTGAGGAACAGGAAGGGAAGATTAATGCACCAGGTATTTAACTGAAATAATATTCAGATATGGATTGGAATTCTTACCATGGAGAGGAGCATATATGACTTTTACTGTTTTCAGTTTGTTGTGTGTTTAGTATTGTATAATAAATTATGCTCACACATTTGTTCCCTATATTTCTCTCTCTTATTCCCAATAAAATAAATAAAAATAGTACCAAAATTAGGATTTATTTATTTAGATTTTTTTCAGTTATGTGCTGTTGATTTCCAAGATCTGGAATTTATAATGAGATGTTATGCTTTCAGTGTAGATATTACAGTGAAGCGTGTGTGTGCATTTGTGTGTGTATACCTGCATGCATGCATTTGTGGGGAGAGAGAAGAAATTGCTACAATGGGCTTGACTACTACAACTTTAACAAGGGATCGTGACATTTGGAGAGCAGGCTGCGGCATATACAGGAAAGTGAGAAGTGAACTGAAGTGAAAACAGAGGTACTGGAAATAGATTAGTAATCAATCTAGTATCCTGTCTCAATAAAACCAGTGACATTCCACCACCACCACCCCTTGCAAATTCAGGGCAGATATCTCAGCGGTGGCATGACAACATGCCTCTCCCTCTTCTATTAAATCTACATGGAGAAGGTGGATGGTGCTGACTCATAAATTAAATTGGAGTAATACATACAGTGTATATATATTTCTGTCACTTTGTCTCAAATTAAACATGAACCTTCTCCCCTGACAAGATGATAGAAAAGTTAATTGCTCGCCCTGGCTTTAAATTGGAATTTGAATTTGCAAAATGCTAAAGGTTTATGAGATCTAAATCATGAGGAGCTTAAATTACATTCCTGTGATAAAATATTAATAAATCAATTAAAACATAAGCCGAGTATAATATTACTTTTTGTACGAAGCTTGAACACAATAATTCATTAAAATGTGCAGTAGGAATTATTGTATCTTTTTAATATTAGGTTTTAGCAGTTTTTAAATGTGGCCAAGACAACACTAGATGGTAACAGGTTATACAGATGATGGGCTGAAACTTTCCCTGTGTAGAATTCCGAAGCTTCTTGACCACAGAAGGTAAATAATAAACAGTGAATTTTTTTCATATTTTTGAATGCAGGGGTTTTCTTTGCTACTGAAAATGGCTTTTCTATTAAAGAAATCTCTAGCTGTAAGTGAAAATTGGTAAATGTACTGTTACCTTAAGAGACATCAACTTAGGCTCCGGTCTCATGATGATTTTGCTGCGAAAGACTGCACAGCAAAAGATCGTGCCTTAACTCCAAAGAGCAGTATTTTGGTACCCCCTCCGACCATGCCCCCCGGAAGCGCACTTTAACCGCAGCATTTTGTACCACCCCAAGGGTTGTGTTAGAATACATCTGTTATTGATGTGCACTTTTTAACACCTCAAACAAGGTGTGACCTCAGAAAATTTGCACCAATTAGATTTGTACCCCCTTTTTCTGCCACTTCCTGTAGTTCTGCCTTGGTAATTGTTTATGCTATTGAATTGGTGGCATACCGGAATGCCGGCACAATTTTTACTGGCTTTCCGCCTGCAATTACAATCAATTTTAAGAAGAAAAACTGCTACCTGGCTGCAATGCAGGTATTCACCACAAGGGAAAAAAACAGGGAAAAGATGTGCAGTAAGCAAGTCGGGATGGACACAGAGAAGTAAAATACTCCCCTGTCATTGGGGCGCTAACTGCACATCAAACGTCACGTGACCGCCCGAAAAAACAGTACGCATCATATTAAGATGCGCAGATAATGGTAGTGAGACCGGAGCCTTACATTGATAAGAATACATTCATTGGCTCTAATGGGTTTTGGATCAAACAGATAATCCAGGCTCTCCATTATTTTTCATGTTACGCTGCAGGTAGAATTATAGTCCAAATAATGACAGAAACCCAACTTTATAGCACATCTCATATTGTTTATTACTAAATATTTTCACAGTGGAGGTAAGGCCGAATTATGGGGAAATTAAGAATCCTTGCTCTGGAAAAAAATAAAATGTTACTCATGATTCCTTCTTCCAGTCACCATGCTCATGAGGTCTCCTTCACCCATATTTACCTGCATGGCACAGGAGTTATTAGTATACAAAAACAGATTTTATTGAACAACTTTCTAAGCTGTTAGCACTATCATCTTATAACAACAATTGTCCATCAATATGTTTTTCTCTTCATATGACTCTGGTTGATCTGACTGAGGATATTTTCTTGTCCTTAATAAAAATCAATGTTGAGACTCCCTTAATTTCCTTGGGATAAAGCCGTGGATTCAGCAATGCTACCTACGGTGTGCTGCAATAGGGATGACTTATACAACTCCACGGAATACAGGTGCTCATCTCCTCTCTCTTCTCCTTTTGATCTTCCTGGGAGTACGGAGGGTTTGGCATCTCTGCTCTTGTGCCTTGGGGCAGGATACTACTATGCCCTCACTGCTCTCTTGAGGAATAGCTTCCTGGGCTTGGCACCTTCTCTCTCTTCTTGTTCTCGCCAGTCAGAGAGTTTATGAGGTAATAGAGATGATCTTCTCCTTCCTGCCTCCACCTTGGGGATTCTAAAATACCAGTTCCCTGGGTCCAAGGATCTTCTTTTACTACTTTTACTACGTTCCCCCACTCTTTGAGATGTTTAATTTTCTCCAGCACTCCTATTTTAACTAAATTGGCTCCAGACCACCTTCTCGCGTGTCTGGTCTTTCACTTTCCCACCTTTCTTTTATATCATTCCCTGCATTTCCTTCTCTTTTTCTAGGGCAGTGATTTCCAACCTTGGATCCCAAGATGTTCATGAATAAAACTCCCAGAGGTCTTCACCACAGTGTGTGCTGACCAAGGTTTCTGGGAGTTGTAGTTTAGGATCGTCTGGGGACAAAAGTTTGAAACCACAGCTTTTGGGGCTACCTATCACTCCTATCCTTTTATCCCTCTTCCATCCTAGATCTTTACTTGGGAACTTTTTCCTTATCACTTCTGATTTCGGGCTTCTCTCCAATTAATTTGAGATAATAAATTCTTGTGGATCAGGAGACAAGGACAGGGGTTACCAATTTTTTATTGCTTAATTTAAGAAAATAGTATTTGGATTCCCCCTCCTTTTTCTCTTTTTATATGCCATTATACATTTTAGCTGCCCTTGAAACTCACATAGTTCCATTCTGAATGTATAACTCGACACAATTATTAATTATTAGAAAAAATCCAACACTGACCAAATTTTCACCAGACTTTGTTTTTTTGCAAATAGATCTCACTCATCTCTAATCTCTGTATAGAATGTTTTTTGGCATCTTATAAAGAGCTCTTAAAGAACTAGTAAAATATGTAGCTGCTATTGGAAAGTGTGGTGCAAGATCAGTATATGTTCCTTTCTTTGCAAAACCTTATTGCACAAAATTTTGCTCTTCTACATATCTGTGCACCATTGATTCCTCTCAGACTAAAAATCCATACCTTTTATTAGTCAACTTGCTTATTATTCTTGTGCAAGGTATTTCAAATTAACAATCCTGCCCTTTGTTTTAATCATGTGATGTGTATAGCAAAGTGAGATTGTGGCAGCCATATTGTGAGATTTCATATAAAATATGCTGAAAACCAGTTTTTGTCTGCTTATAAGCTAAGGAATGCTAACTAAATATCTCATTGATTGACCTTGTCTCTACATGCAGGACGTCTTGGTGAGGAACTCTCAAATGCAATGTCACCTCCAGCACAATCATGCAACAAACTTTTCCCCTTTAAATTTCTGCAGTTTGCACAGGATCTTTCTCTGTAACAATAGCATATTTCTCCCTTTTTTGGTACCCCCCTGTCTCTCTCAACAAGTTCAGATATGGTTATTTGATCAAAAAGATGAAAATAAATGTTCCTTATATTTAAAAGTCCATGCAATCCAGAACCAGCTGTTATAGGACTTTTTTTTTTTTGCAAAAATTGCTCTTGTAAACAAAGCTGAGTTTATCTCCTAATGACCAGTTCCAAAACAAAGCAGGTTCATTTGCCAAAGCAGTTGAGGGATGCTCAAATAAGACACAATATTTTATCTTAAAATAGTTCTTCTAATTAAGAATTAACCATATAATCTATCTAGCCCTTTAGTGATATTGTTATCTGTATCAATGTAATGTACAGTATTTTGTCACCCATTGACACTGTGTTCAATGGGTTGTTTTAAACCAATAATCATGTCAGTAATTTTTGTACAAGATTAGGTAAACATATCCTTTTAATGGTTTAATAAGGGTACCAGTGTTACTGATACTACTGAAACAGGATGATGCCTTTATGATTTGTGTTTTTATTGATCAGTTTCTTTCATACTAGTGTTTTAGGAATTGTTAACTGGTTATAAGCAGCTGCAGTAAACTCAGGGACAATGTAGATGCTTTTCCTTTCTAAAATGAGAATGTGGACATTGTATTGGTCTCTTTGCATGTGTTGTGAGTCACATGCAAATAGTGACTCACTATTACGAGCTGTTCTTGTGGGGGAACTGCTCGTAATTTGAGAGAGAGGGGGACCATTATAGTTGGAAGAAAGTTCTCAAGTTTTTAACTGCCCTTGAGAACCTGCCTTCTTTCCTGGTCTTAATGGGAAGTATACTTATTTATTTTCTGGAAGCTCCCTCTCCACTTGGGCAACAACCGTTGTAAGAATTTCCATGCGTGTTGAGGGCACAGAAGTTCTTCAGCTATGGTAAACAGAATTTGGCTTGCATGCTTCCATAATCAGGCTCACTTGAATTGAAACAGAGATTGCTCTATTGCGATGCCAGGCTTCTAGCAATACCAACTGTTAAATAATAAACAGGCCATGCTTGTTGGCAGTCTCTTCCTTCTCTCCTGACAACATGGAATACCCATTTTCTAGGTGTACCTGTCTGTATGCGTTTTGAAACATCAGACTGTCTGTGTAGAGGTAGAAGTGGCACAGAGGCATCAGTCTAAGTCTAATCTGCTTAGTTTATTATTCTCCCAGGACCTCGGGTGATACAGCAAACATGCAGTGCCTTGGCAGCAGTAACAATGGCTGTGCTGTCATTGTAGATAATATTACAGACTTTTGCCTAATGCCTGGGATAATTATTTTTCCTTTCCTCATTTTTCCCTTCTTGGTTTTTTGTTTCTGTTTCTGTTTGTCTTTCTTTGTTATGTTGTTCCTTAATCAGTTCAGCATTTTCCCCTTCCATTTCCCCTATGCATTAAAAATAATAATATTGAAATGGCTGAGCTTGTTTGTTGCTTGCTGTTGAAATTAGTATTGCTGTCGTGTTAAGAAGTGTTGTTGTGGATTGGCGTGCCAATGCTTTGTTGCAGCATGAGTGAGAAGTGGAAGGAAATCACAATTGGGAAGGGCGGAAGGAATTTGTATTGTGCACATTTCAGAGTTTGGTCAGTTATTACTTAAACTAATGTGCTACAATTGCAGACCTGAAAATACATATGTTTCTAGTTATTCAAAAGTAATTGAATTAGCGTATATTGGGACAAATGATATCTAAATAGGAAAAGCATATACCCTGTAATTGTAAAAGTAATTAAAGTAGTTATAGTGACACCATAAATGAAGGGACGTTATCACTATGTTACAATCAAATTTGGCTGAATTATTTTCAGAATAATGAAAAGAGGAAAATTAAAACTCTGTATTTGTAACTAGTTCTTTCAACTGTCATTAATGCTGTATTTAAACTTCCAAAAACCAAGTTGCAAAATTAATTTTGTATACTTAATACAAAATGCTTGAATACACTAGAGTCGGACACGACTAACACGCATGTGTGGGGGGAACCTTTACCTTTACCTTAATATCTTTAGTCCACTATTCTATTCACTTGGTGGCTTCTAGAAGACCCACAAGCAGGATATAAATATCCCACTCTACCTCGGTTCATACTCCTAACAGAAGAACAGAAGAACATAAGAAGAGCCATGCTAGATCAGGCCAAAGGCCCATCTAGTCCAGCTTTCTGTATCTCACAGTGGTTCTACCAGATGCATCTGAGATAGCATTAGACTAGATATCTGTCTCCTGATACCACTCCCCTGCATCTGGCCCTTGAAGTACCCTAGGTTTAAGCCTGGAGGTTACAACAACATCATGGTTTGTAACCTGTGATGGATTTTTCCTCCAGGAATCTGTCCAATCCCCTTTTGAAGGCATCCAGGCCAGATGCCATCACCACATCTTGTGCCAGGAGGTTCCACAGACCAACAACATGCTGGGTAAAAAAATATTTTCTTTTGTCTGTTCTCACTCTCCCAACCCTCAATTTGAGTGGATGTCCCCTAGTTCTGGTATTTTGTAAGAGAGAGAAGAGAGTCCCTCTATCCACTTTTCTTTAGCAACAGGAACCCTGAAACAACAATCTGTTTAGTCGCTTACTGTGTGTACTGCAGTTGGGTGGATTCTGTCACTTAAAAATCACTCTGTTATTTTAAAATAGTGAGGGCCAAATATTATCTGCTTGGGGAACTTAATTTATGTCCAGTTTACTGTGTTAGAGTGTGTGAAGAAAGTTTGCCTCACCCTGAAAGAAGTGTATATGGGGGAGTGTATTAATTTCTCTCCCTCATATTTGATGCATATCTTACAGCTCTTTTGCCTTGAAAAACTCACATTTTGTGAAGCATGGCTTGGTACAGATGTATGGCACAGTTTTAGATACACCACTTCAGGATTTTGCCTTCTCAACTGCTCCTTATGCACATTCTCTGGGCATTAAACATGACTTTTATCAATGCATTTGAAAAAATTGAAGTAGCTGCCTTCACAATTTAATACTAAGATCCCCAATTCAGTCTACAGTGTCTGGGTAATTTTTTTCCTTAGTAGGTAGTGGTGACAATATCAAACAGAGCAGAGAGCATATAAAAGGGACTGTGCTGCCTTCTGTTAGGTTGATAAATTTTCATTTGTCTCCTCATTATACATGGGGGCAAGGATGTTGAGAAGTTTCTTGGCTCTTTCAGTACAGTTCTTGCATGGAATTATGTTTTGTACAACATTCCCATATTTTACACAAAATACACCATTCTTTTTTAAAAATTGTTCCTCTGATTCATATATACAGGACCCTTTGTGTCTGCACAACCATTCCTTAAAACCTTGCAAAGCCCAACCTTTCTCCCGGTTCACATGCTCTTGACCCAGTACCCTCTTAACTGCTCTTGAAGCAACGGGGGGGGGGGGGAGTTGGAAACAACTACCTGTTTTTGCAGAATATTGCCTGAATCTGCAGAAGTTGCACAAAGTACCACGGGTGCTGTTTTGCCTCTGAATTTGAAGCAATGGGTGTATGCTTTGTTTCTGAAAAGATAATCTGAGGAAAATTACAGAAGAATTTAAAAAGTAAGCCTTTATCTCTCTTGACCAGAAGTGAAGAATCTCACAGGATTTTAAAATTGCTTGCCAAGGTGTTTACTAGCAGCAGAGTATGAATCAATAAGATTGAGGGATTCAGTTAGTATTACCTCCATATTGACTCCCAGCCCTGTAGTACCTACGGCTGCGGTCCTACTAGCGTTTTCTGTGTAATTTCCCAGCAGTTAACTGTGTAGTAAAAGATTGATGCTGACTGGGAAGAGAAGTACATTCTGGTCCCGGCCGACCATGCACCTGGAACAGCAGTTTCAGTGAAGTTTCCTAAACCACCGCCAGGGGCTGGATTTAGAAATTTTGCTCGAAAATGCTTACTTATTTGCTTCTGTAACCACGACAGGATCCTGAAAATACACAGTAAAATTAGTTGTTCCCCTTTAACACCACGGAGGCTTGGAAACTAGAGCCAGAAAATAGGACAACATGCGAAGTAGACAGGTAGAGACTGAACCAGAATACGAAAATGCTACACAGAAGAGAGGACATTAACTGCACATTAAAAACCACGTGACCGCCCGGAAAAAAATACACAGGAAATTTATATATGCAGATAAACGCCCATATTTCTGTCCCTTTGGATTTTTCAAGTCATAGGACAGTACTTGGAGTGATGAAAAAGTGTAAGTAATTCATACATACACGAGAGGAGCATGCATGCATCCTTTTTATATTATAAAATGAAACCCTTCTGTTGTGAATGCCCAATGGAATTTTCTGAAATTTTGCTAAAAAGATGTTGACTGGATTGCAGCATGCTCTGAGAACTCTTAAATTGGATTTCCCACAATCTAATCCATGGGAATTTCTGTGGAATCCTAAGCAAAAACTAAAATCTAATCTTAGAATAAGTTTTCTATCATCTGTTCTACTTAACAATTATTGTTTTGTCTTCAGCAACTCCAAAACACAGTTTTGAATTTCATTAATCATATTTATCCTCATCCAAGAGTTTCATGCAGCTTTACAATGTTCTCAAGAGTATTCAGATTTCTTATATGGTGCTTAAGTGTTGTTCTTGTTTTCCAAACATTCCCTTACTTTAAAAAAGAGAGAGGTTTGAACATTTTGTGAAGTTGTGATGTAAATTCACAATATAGTCATCAGTTCTGTGTTACTTTGTTTAAACAAAACAATAGCTCCTTCCTATTGAAGGATCCAAAAGAGAATACCAAAACTAGACTCAGTGGAATAGTTTGGTAGAAACAAAAGGGTGATATGTACCGGTAAGTATGATCTTCTTAACATAATCAGAACAGAAGTTTAATTAATTGCATTTTCAGAAGATGAATTTAAGGGACTATTACAGCTAATATTAGGTGTTTGGGGCATGTTTGTGAGTTAGTGGGGTGTGTGGAATTGCTGTTGCCTAGTTTTTCTTGTTCCTGGAGGTATATGCTCAAGGAAAATGTTGAGCAATTAACCATTCTCCTTGAATCTACCTACTAGCTAAGGAAATGAAGCCCTCTGGAGGACCATAGAAAATTTTAAAAGTCATTTTGCTGTTCCATTGTTCCTCCTTTCCCTCAGATGTTAAAATGGTGAGAAGCTCTAGGGAGGTATCAAATGAGGGCAAGATCATGTGGAGTGTTATCTTGGTTTCATGAGTATGGTAATGATACGTTACTCTATCTCTACTTTTTACTGGAACTAAATCCGGCAGTGCAGATGCTTTGTGAACAACAAGAAAGACTTTAAATTCTGACACTGATCTCTACCTCTACATCATAAAAAATATTATGTTTTTTCCAGAAATAGATTGTAGCTCATTTGGTATTTAGCTTATCTCCCCGCTTTACAAAAGGAGCAAATGCATGGACAAGGAGGAAGAAGCAGATAGTGTTTCATCTATGGAGTCTTGAGCCCTGTTAAAATCTCAGAAGGGTTGAGGAAATCTAATTCTCTCCCATCTCTTGTAAGAGAACGAGAAACATTTTGAAAAAGAAAAGTAACAATCACACTTCAGTGGTGCAACAGTTGCGTCAGGGACAGATTATACATCCTCCGCATAGGCTTGGTCTCTCAGCAGTAGTAGCATGATGAGGATAACTACCACATTTTCCATCTATGAGATGCTCCTGTGTATAAGAAACACACACTTTTTCAATCCAAAATTAGAGTTTCGCAGCCATGCGGTTCTTTCCTTGGCTTACCTCTCTGTATAAGACAATCCTCAATTTTTAGTCAAAATCTTTAGGCCTCAGGTATACTGTGACTAAATTTCAACATTGCAATGCAAAAAGAAGAGACACAGCTCAGGGGTTTTTTTGCATGAAGCAGAAGGCTCAGACTGATACCAGCTGCATGCCAGAAAAATGAAGTAGGTGGAGCTTTGCCTAAAACAGTGGTTCGTAACATTGGGCAAACCAAGTATTTTAGGACTGCAGCTTTCAGAAGCCTTCACCACTAGATGTTCTGGCAATGGTTCCTGAGAGTTGCAGTCCAAGAGCACTTGTGTTACCCAACTTGGGAACCACTGGTTAGGCAGAATATGAGAATGGAAACAGCTCATCTGGATATATTCTGTTTTTAGTTCTGCTTCGTGGTAGTCAGACGATCAGGTTCCAGTCTTTATTTTAATGCTGAAGAGAGGTACAGCCACTTCTCCACTTAACAGCCTACCTGTTTAATGATTAGAGATGGGCAGGACTTGAAAAACATTTTTTTCGAGTTGTCGTTAGTCGGGCCGGTCCCGTTTCGGCTCGTTTCCGGTTTTCGCGAAAATTCGCAAAAATTAGTCTGTTCGTTTTTTCATTTTTTTGTTGTCGTTAGTACTGGTTTGGGGGGAAGCGGGCTCCTGGAGGCACCTCTGTGGGGTGGGTGCCTCCTCTGGCCCGCTATAAAGGGAAAGTGGGCTCCTGGAGGCACCCGTGGGTGCCTCCTATCCTCACCCACTAGGAAGGGGAAGCAGGCTCCAAGAGACCCCTCTACATGGGGGTCTCCCTTCCTCACCTGCTGCTGCTGCAAAATGCTATGCAATAGCCATATGGATATTGCATAACAGAATGTGCAGACAGTGAGACCAGTGTGAGAGTGATAGCGTCATGCCTTCCCTGCACAAGGCTCTCGCACCACCATGTCTCACACAGAAGGGAATTGTACTTGCTGCGTGTAGTGCAATGCAAGCAAGTAGATCTGGCTTAGGGTTAAGGTGGCTTAGTGCAAGGGCTAGGATTAGGCTAGTGACGGGTAAGGTTACGGTGGGCTAGTGGGTTGCACCTCTGGGTGCCTCTCTGACCCACTAAGAAGACAGTCTGTGACGTATGGGTACGGAGTCAAGGGTTAGGGTTAGGGTTAGGGGGGCTAGGGCAGGTTTTAGGGGGCTTTTTGGCACATCCCAGAAGTCTCCATGGCCAAGTGGCCATGCGACTGGTGGGATGGCTCCAAAAATTTGCATGGTCGTCCACTCCCACATGGCTGGCCACTCGGCCAGCCCATCCAATGCGCAGGTGTAAATAAAATAAAATAAAATAAAATCAATGGAGGACAGAGGAGGAGAGGAGAGACATTTTGTTGCAAGAAAAAACCCACTGCTACTGTGAAAAATCTGGCAGTTTATAAATTTTCGCGTGTTTCTGTTGTGCTTGTGTGTTTTTGGACCACGATTTCAAAAACAATATTGCGTTCGCCGCCCCATTTTGGATCCCCCGCCCGTACCGCATGGCATGGCGAAATGGTGACTCGAGTCCGGCTGCCCAGGACGGGGGGGAGGTGGGACCCCCCCTCCAGAAACCACCCCTCCGGTAGGTGCCCTGCGCCCTTAGTCAAGCAGGCATTTTTCCGCCTGCTTTTTTGGCCCGGGAATGGGTGGGGGGAGAGTTTAAAGGTTTTTTCCTATGCCGTCCATGCTGCTTGCTTGCGCTTTAATTGCGGCGGCCGGCGGCGAGACTGGGCTTTTTGCTGGCTGCGAGCCTGCGGCGAGTCCCACCAGAGCAGCCCAGGACGGGGGATGGGGGGGAGGCCGGGGACCTCCAGAAACAACCCCTCTGGTAGGTGCCCTGAGGCACGCACGGCAGGCATTTTTCCGCCTGCTTTTCGGCCGGGAACCGGTTTTTTTTAACTTTTAAAAACTTTTTTTCTGTGCCGCGTGGCATCGTGCGATCGCGCGATGCAAGGAACGAGCACGACAAATCAGACCAAAATTGTTCGTTCGTCGGTTCGAGCTCGAAGTCTGGGGGAGGGATTCCCGTTACCGTTTCCGTAGAGTAACGGAACCGAGTAACGGAAACGGAAACAGGAATACCGCTAAGTCGTGCCCATCTCTATTAATGATAACTCAGACTTACAACCAGTGACAGTGTGCAAAGCTCCAACCACTTGATTGCTTCCTCAGGAAAAACCTTGGGTCCTTTTCCAAGGAGAAAGGTGGGGTAAACATACTCTAAAATAAAATAAAATAAAATAAAATAAAATAAAATAAAATAAAATAAACCCTGCTCTTCCAGCATACAGGGCCTGGGCCAAATCATCCAGCCTGGTTCTACTTGCCTGCACATACCTTGTCAGCTGCTCCAAAGAAAGGAAGTGTGACTACAGCCCACTTTCCTCTTCCTCTACTGCTTCCAAGGGATAGGTGTTTCTGTGAGCATCTCTGCTCTGGCCTGCCTGCAAGGAGAGCTGCCTCAACAATCAATAAGACTTAAGCTGCTTTCTCGAAATATTAGAATTAATACGTGCCCTGAAACCTAGGAAAGCTCCGGGACCTGACGAGGTCCTATGTGAATTTCTGATTAATGATCCCAGTTGGTGGGCAGCTCTCTTGGCTAATTATTCACTTTGATTGTTCAAACTGGGAACTTACCTGACTCCTGGCTATCCTCAGTTTTAATCCCAATTTTTAAAAAAGATGATCCTACTTCCCCGACCAATTATTACAGACCGATTAGTCTGCTTTCTTCAACAGGGAAATTCTATTAAAAAGTCGAACAGATTGGGCCCAGGAAAAGTGCCTCCCCAGCAATGAACAAATTGGTTTCCATCTAGGATCTTTGACTTTAGACCATGCACTTATCCTATCCTTCGTTGCTGAAAAATATTCAGTTCACTTTAAGGGCAAACTTTATGCAGCCTTTATAACCTATGGTCAATAAAGAGATAGGTAAAGCAATTGACTCTGCGTGTATCAGATGGTTCCGAGCACCACCTGAGCTCATGTGGTTCATTTTGTAACCTACTGGTTCCGAAACAAAATGTCCATTCCTACTCAGGACATTTCATAGACAAGATTAGCACACTAAAACTCAACCTCTGGGACTGACTTATCAGCTCTGATGTAATATCCCTTTTCTCCAAAGTACCAATAAAGGACATTTTAGCACTCATCCATCAGATCATCCCAGAAGACATTAAGGCCCTATTCCAACATTGCCTAATGACCAGCTGCTTCCAATGGAAGAATGACTTCTATGAACAGACAGATACAGTTGCCATGGGGATCCCCGTCAGCCCAGTAATAGCAAACTTTTACATGGAACATTTTGAAAAACAAGCTCTGAATGCGGCACCCTTGGCACCCACAGTCTGGTTCCGATAAGTGGATGACACATTTGTGATTTGGAGCTATGGTGAAGATAAACTGGAAGAATTTCTAAACTACCTCAACAATATCCACCTAAATATACATTTCACCATGGAAAAAGAAATAGAGGGGGAACTCCCATTCTTAGATGTCATGGTCATACACAAGCCAGAACTCCAAATAGTTCACAAGGTCTACAGAAAGCCCAGCCACACATAAAAATTCCAACCACCAACCACGACGAAAAAGAGCCATAATCAAAACACTTATAGACTGTGCAAACTGAAATTGTGAAGCTGAATTCCTTAACACTGAACTCAGCCACCTGAATTGGGCCCTACATGCAAATGGCTATTCCAAGAATGAAATCAAAAGAGCCATCAAACTGGGGGGAAAACCAAACTGAAGAAGAAAAACAGTCTCCAACAAACAAAAGTATTTCTGCTATGCATAAAACGAGTCACGGACCACATGGACAAAGTGATGAAAACACACACCCTACAAACAGTATTTAGACCCACCGCAAAAACTCATAGATGCTACGGTCAGCAAAGGACAAAAGGAACCCACTTGCCACTGCAGGAGTATACCAGATACCTTGTAGTTGTGGCCAGGTATATATTGGGACCACAAAGTGCAGCATCCAGACCAGAATCAAAGAACATGAAGGACAATGTAGAGTAGACTAAAATAACCAGAAAAATCAGCAGTAGCTGAATAAACCCTGAAACAAACTGGACATGAAATCATCTTCCAGGACACAGAGGTACTGGACAACACTACCAATCACTATGTCTGACTACACAGGGAAGCCTTTAATAGCCAGAAACATAAGCACAGTTTCAACAAAAAAGAAGAAAGTCTAAAAATCAACAAAGCCTGGATTCTAGTACTGAAAACTTCAGAGTGCAAAAGATCAAAGCTCAATGATTTCCATCCAGCCATAAGCAACAGTTATCAGTTCTCACAATCGACACCCATGAACTCCATGAAAGGATCCTACCCCTAACTGCATTGAAACCTCTTAAACCCTATAATCACAATACAATGACTAACACCTATTCTCCTGCATAGGACAAGCTTCCTCTTTTCCACAACTTTAAAAACCCCACAGTCTCACTCATTTTATAACCCAGAGCACCGAGAGAACTCCTTGTTCCCTGAGTTCCTTGCCCTCTGAAGATGCCGGCCACAGAGTCTGGTGAAACACCAGGAAGAAAAACTTCCAGAACATGGCCAAACAGCCCGAAAAACTCACAACTATTAATATCTTTCCTTCCTCAGTTTTGTCTGGAAGATACCATAATATTCCACTTGCTTGGAGAATTTGCAATTTTTACCACTTAGAACCCAATACAGTTTGTCACATCTTGTATCATTGGATGGCACACCAGAAATTATGTAAACACTTCCTGGATCAAATTCTTTTTTATGTCTCCCCCACCCCCACCTCCACAAAAAAGATTATATGGACTTTCCTCTTGAGGACAGTTCTGAACTAGTTACTGCCTGGGTGGTGGATTTTTAGCAGCCGTATTAAAAAAAGCAAAAAAAGCAACCCTCTATGAACTCTAGTTAGATCATATTGATGATATTTACCCTATAATGTTGCATGTAACTGTTTACCTTTTATTGTGTACTTTATCTGTTTTAATGCCATTAAAGGTTTATGGAATGAAATGGACTTAAGCTCCTCACTTAATAACAGAACACTGTTGTTAAGTGAGGAGTGACTCTAATCTGTGTTTTAGACTATCATTTATGTATTTCTCAGCTGAGTGGTGGAAGGAAAGAAGGTTTCAAACTTAGAAATTATTGCTTGGAAGAGAAGAGTGGTAACACATCAGGACAGAATAAGGAAAACTATTTAAAGGAAAATACAGTGGTTTGTGACATCTGCACTACATTGGATGGGAATATTTTTCCAGCTTGTCCTCCAATAGTTTCATATTGAAAATGTAAATATGGCAGTTCAGCTGTTTAAAAACCAACTGTCACAAAAACTACTTTGAAACAAATTATACCAGAGGACCAAACTAGCAGCATATGCAGTAGTTGTGAAGGTTGAAGAAAACCCTTCTTGTTCTTCCATCAGTGACTCAAATATGATGACACCTCATGCAGCTTTCAACACTTTCTCTGCTCTAGCAAGATTCCATTATCAAGGAGTTAACTCCAGATAATATTGTTCTGCTTGGGCATATAGGATAACAGTGCCATCAATATTTTGTAATTGACTTCTATATTTGCGGCCTTCTCTGATTCTGCAGGCTGGTTCTTCAGTTCAGGTCAGTATAACTTTTAATGGGTAGAATATTAATAAATATTATGTCTAAATTTGTTTATGGCAATGTGGTTTTAATGAATAACTATCCCTTTCACCACATTCCAAACAAAGTTAGCTAGGGTTTATAGTTAACTTCTGTTTGAAAGATCTAAGATCCAAAAGATATTAGGACCTTTTGGAAGTTTTAAGATTTGCTTTGGACTATAGCAAGAAGTGTTTTATTGGCTGTTGCAAATGGCAGAGGTGAGAGTGGTAACCCTACCTGGAATCCCTGTCATTTGGATTGGTTAGGAATCAAAAGCATCTGTACAGATTACAAGGTGAAATATAATGGTTAGATTATGTCTGTGGAATGGATATTTCTCTAAAATTTAGTATATTTATTTATTTATTTTTGAGTATTTTGAGTATTTTTACCCTGCCTTTCTCCTTCGAAAAGGACCCAAGGTGGCTTACAGTAATGAGAGATAATATACAGTCCAGAACAATTAAGACATGTTCAAGTATTTGAGAACAAGGAATTGAGGGACATTTTACAGCGTTAATAGACAACATTACATTAAAGCTACAAGGTCATAAGTACAGTGGTACCCCAACTTACAAAATTAATCTGTTCCGAGCATACGCTCGTAAGTCAATTAGCTCGTAAGTCAGAAAGCAGTTTCCCATAGGGATGCATTCAAAGTCAATTAATCCGTTCCGGACGAATGGATTTCAATGCATTCCTATGGGAAAACGCTTTAAACCACCCACAGCTCCCCCACACACGCACCGGGCGCATTGGGGGGAGAAGTGCCAGGTGGTTTAAAATGTCTTTAGCCACCAAGGCAACCACTTCTTTCCATGGCTAAATACATTTTAAGCCACCCGCCACTTATCCCCCCTCCCCCAACGTGCCCATTGGGGGGTAAGCAGTGGGTGGTTTAAAATGTCTTTAAGCCACCGAGGCAACCGCTTGGCTCAGTGGCTCAAAGACATTTTAAACAAGCTGTGCTTTTTCTCGTAACTTGCCTGATTGAGGGGGAAAGCGCAGATTGTTTAAAAACTGCAAAAAAGAGAGAAACAAACCCCCCACCAGTAAACATGCAAAAAACATTACAGTACTATACAGTATATAAAAATAACAGAGGAAAAACCAACCTACCTTTCTTACAGTACAGAAGTGCAGGAAAATGGTGCAAGTATTTTAAAATCCTCCTAAACGCAAAGCGCCACGGGAGAAAGTTTTTTCAAAAAACAAAACAAAAAAATCATAAGTCGGGGGAACCCTATCTTTTGCTCGTAATGCAGTGGGATTTAAAAACCAATGGAATTGCACTCGTAAGTCAGGAGTTCCATATGTCGGGCATATTGTAAGTTGGGGTGCCACTGTAGTTATAAACACAAAGTCTATATGAAACTATAGATTCATTTAAAATACACATGGTAGTCCATCATTCAGGGAAAGCTTGCCTCTAGAGAAAGGTCTTTGCCTGTTTCTTGAAGGACAACAGAGATGAGGCAGTCCTGGCCTCTAGCGGGAGGGAGTTCCAGGGTCTGGGCACAGCAGTTGAGAAGGCCCTTTCATGGATTCCCATGAGATGTACCTGTGCGGGTGGTGGGATGGAGAGAAGGGCCTCTCCTGATAATCTTAACACCCAAGTTGGTTCATACTATGAGATTCGATCGTTGAGGTAGTTAGGACCCAGGTTGTATAGTGCTTTGTAGGTGAAGGTTAGCACCTTGAATTCTACTCGATAGCTGATTGGCAGCCCGTGGAGCTGTTTTGTACCGTGCCCCAATTAGCAGTCTGGCTGCTGCATTTTGGACATATTGAAGTTTCCTGTGACTTTTCATCAGTAGCCCCACATAGAGCACATTACAGTAATCCAGCCGGGATGTCACTAGGGCATGAAGTATAGCCTTCAGTTTAAGTAGAAGAGGTTGTTTTCATTTGTTGAATTGACAACTTGAATGAAGCTAAAGAGAACAAGGATCTTTGGGTTCTGTGAAAGTTACTATGGTGAACAGTATTCAAAATCTACCACTCAGTTTCTGCTGGTTATCTATTCAGTTTAATCCCAGTTCAGTTACTTCAGATGTACTCAAGACAATGAGTTAGTGTTTTGGAAGCTTAATTTGAAAGGTAACAAAACAGTGCAAGTTGCCAAGTTAAGATATTCACCAGGTTTATGTACAATGACCATGCCTTCTTCCCATATTCTCAGTTCACACCACTACCCACCTTACATAGAGTCTTCAGATTTAGTTACGATATTTATGAAATTCTGATGCAAAACCATTGTATTCAGTGGTTTTCAGATTTGTAGTTCAAGGTTTGGAATTGCTGTTCCTACCCTTAATTATAGAAGTTGAATAAAGATAAATACAGTTCCTGTTAGCTTTAAAATATTGATCATTATTGCTGCTGATCTGTTTTTGAAATTTTTATTCTACCTCTCTTAGGGCAACTTGGATTGTAATTTTGTTTTTTTAATTCTGATTTTGATTTTGGTTTTAATTATGATCTATTATTTGTTGTTTTATGTTTTATTATTTTCATTATTTATCTTAACATTTTCTAAATCGCCCAGATTATACCAGATGGTGCGGTATACAAGTCAAATAAATAAATAAATAAATATTAATGTATACTGTTTATCCCACCTTCTAACGCATCATCACACTTTACTCACTTGATTTGAAGGCTGGCTGTTTATTAAATTATATATTGGGGATAAAATGAAAAGGAAAGTGGAAATTGTTAGAGATTCTATATTTCATTCTATCAGAATTAGATTATTTGCAACATGCTGTGGATTCTTGATTGATCCATTGATTACTGAAAAACTGGCTACATATCTGAAGTTTTGAGTATGTATGCCATGGGATGAAAAAGCATGGCAGTTCATGTTTATGTGATTGATCGTAAGATGTGGGGAAACCACAAACTACCTGTAAGTGGCTTCACAGACTTCAAAGCAGTGTGACAGGTTTAAACTTTTACATGTTCAAAAGCCATGCAGTTTGCTCTAGTCCTCTTTTCTTACCAAATGAATAGCACATAGCTGGTGAGAAAGACACATTTTTACAAAATTTTATTGAAATGTAATATATATAGATTATAACCAAATGGATTAAGAATAAAGTGGGTTTAGCTAAGAGAGTATATAACAGGCAAATGCAGTCATATTATAAGAACATTTTATTTATTTACGGTATTTATTTTAGTGTAATTTTACCCCACCTTTCTCCTTGGAAAAGGACCCAAGATGGCTTACAGTAATGAGGGATAATATACAGTCCAGTACAATTAAGACATGTTCAAGTAATTGAGAACAAGGAATTGAGGGACATTTTACCGCATTAATAGACAACATTACATTAAAGCTACAAGGTTATAAATAGTCATAAACACAAAGTCTATGTGAACCTATAGATTCATGTAAAAGAAACATAATGTTAGTCCATCATTCAGGGAAAGCTTGAGGTAGCTTTCTACAGAGTTACTTTCATAGGTCAGATAAGTGGGTCTTCTGAAACAAACAAACCAAGTTGATAAATGACAAATCTGTGGCACTGTTTTTGTTGTCTATGAGGAAAAGATAAGCCAAGCCAAGTCTCAAAGAAGAATTGCACCTCTCCCTAGTGTACTGTAGTCTTAATTGTGGAAAAGCAAAATCTCTTGAGTCAATTCTAGACTGATTATCCAGAGGAGTTTTTTTTTCTTTGTCTATTTGCCAAATAGACAAAATCAGATCCACTCATAGTTTAGAGTCATGTTTGCCATATTAGCTGCAATAGTGACTTAATTTATAACCGCCATATTCAAAATGTTATAAGAATTTCAACCTATTAGGAATTTTCTTTTATGAAGTCAGTTAGGTTTGTTTAAGGTAGAGATGATTAGCAAACAATGATTGCCATAGACTCAGAAGCAATATATTAGGAATGTTTACATCAGCTAATTAAATTACTTGAGAAAAGATCCAGTATCCATATTTGAAAAATATAAATTAAATAGCTTTAGTTACCATTTCAAGGGTTAAGTAGAAGAGTGAGCCAAGCCACCAGCTATTTGAGATAATATGGATTGAAACTTCAAGTGGTTTTAATCACAGAGAGACTCTAGCATCTTGTCTCCAACAACCAAGTCTCATGGAAGCATATACACAGCAATCTATGGCTACCTTATTTCTATTTGTGATTATATCTAATTATTATCAGTTTATCTCTTGACACTTGACACTACCATGATAAGCCCTTTGCTTTTATAAGTCTTTGCAGGTTTGGTATTATTATTTTCTATCTTGAGCTACAGAGGTTCATTAAATCCCCACCCCTTCCTTCCTTCCTTCCTTCCTTCCTTCCTTCCTTCCTTCCAAAAATGGCAATGAGTATAAAATGTGAGAATAATTATGCCTATACAGTGATAGTTTCCCTAAAAGACAGTGTAATTTTAAGACTCCAGAGGAATTGCTAACAATACAAGCAGTGTTTAATAAAAGTATGAGGCACTGTCAAACCAGAAATTAAAAGAAAGAATAAATAAAGAGTTTAATGCCACTGAAGGCCAGCTGAAAAGCAATTAGCTGTGTGAACAGTTAGGAAATTTATTTAAATATGTTTTGGTGCCATCAAACTGAAAAGCTGGTACTGGGTGTTATGTGTAAAAAAACCAAAATATTCTTCCTCCTTATGTAGGTGGAACAATAGGTATTCTTCCTCCTTATGTAGAATAGGTGGAACAATAATTGTATCACTAATTGATGGGATTAATAGGATGTCTGTATGTGTACAAATGCCATATTGATACAAAGCATGCATATTATGGTATATTCCATCAAATGTATTTGATAGCCATTCTTTAAATAATATATGGAGGCAACTGAGCACTTCGTAATGCTACAAACACACAGCAGGCAAAACTAATTTTAGGCAATGTAAAAACAGATTTTATTTATTTAAGAATAATATTTAAAAACAACAACTTTTTTGAAACCAGCTGCTGGGAAATAGAATAGTTAATGATAAAAAAATCTAAATGTGTTAAAAGCTATTTAGAACAGGCTGACAGTATTAAGTTGACAGAAATATATAGCATATATATAACAGAACTGGTCAGTGGTATAAATTTAATCCTTTACAAGCATATTTTTTCTATTGTCATGAAAAGAATGATAAATTATAAATAAAGCTGGTTTCTGCCAGAAATGGGTAGTATGTGGAGGAAGAAAATATTTTTTTTCATATGTGTGCCATATAAAGTGTGTTTTATTGTGCCCATTTCTCCCAAATCAGATCAGATTAAGGAAAGCAATGAAGGAATGCTAATATAAAACACAGGGTTCCATTAAAACTGGTTTTAAAGTAGGGATGGGGAAGCTTTGGCCCTCCAGATATTTTGCACTGCAATTCCCATAATCCCGAGTTTATATTGGCAATGATAAAAGAATGTGGGAGTTGTGGTCCAAAACATCTGGAGGGTCAAATACTCCCCACCAGTTTTAAAGGAACCAAAATTAATACACTGAAAAATAACAAGTGTACTGTTCATTACCTTTTTTCCAGTAGTATGGCTAGAAGCTTCACAACTCTGTAACTGTGATGCAAAGTTAACTGAAGTTTGCAACATAACAGACATTAGCACTCAGCATTTTAGCCACTGGAGCAGGGGTCCTCAAAGTTTTCAAACAGCGGGCCGGTCCACCACCACCCAGACACCACTGGGGGCCGGATCACAGTCCAAAAGCAGCTGTGGAGGCTTGCTTGCTCACAAAACAGGGGGTAGGTGGGGGGTTGCAATTGGTCCCAGGGGACGACTTCAGGACCTTGGGGGCCGCATCCGGCCCCGGGGCCTTAGGTTGAGGACCCCTGCACTGGAGTCTAGTGACAATTATCTTTGTATCCTGGTTTGGTTTGAGTTGAATCTGAAAGGCTGAAGATACCGTCAGGTTACAAGCATGGTGTAAGGGTGAGAAAAGGGAAAATATATAAAACATTTGTAGTCTTTTAGTACAAAAACAGTGGGAACAGGCACATGGGCAATAGGAAGTGGTGTGTGGTTTATTATGATTTAAAAATCAAACAAACAAACTTCAACTTTAAAGCTTCAAGCCAAGTAGGGAATGTTAATATCTATGCAAAACTCTGTTTTGAGCAGAAGTTTATTTGCTTTCTACTAAAAGTCAAATGTACACTAAGACACATAAAATGGGACAGTTGTCTTTAATGTTAGTTAGTCTGTGATTGACGGTGATACCACACTTGAGTGTCTATCACTTTTGTTGACAGGTTCTTCTCAATTAAAAAAAATGAAAAGAAACACAATGACTCAGTTGAAAGCACATCAATGAGGGGTTTATGCTGCCATAATTTAGAATTAAAGCCATAGTCTGGGTTCCCAGTTTATGAGTAAACCATAATTTAGACCTACTGATCTAATTAAACTACTGCCATTTATCTTTTCAGCATTCCAGCCTCTCAATTCATTCTGAAGGCAGTATAGCACTACTTTGTGACTGTGACTTTTAAATACCACATCAAACATTCACAGAATTAATGCCCCCCTTTCTATTGAGTTGTTTTTGAAATGGGGCACAGAAAGGGGCGGGGAGGAGGGATAGGAATATATGTGCAGCCGCTTCTACTGCCTTATCTCATGACTCATTAGTGTGTTATTTTAGTCCAGGGCATGAGTACTTGAGTGCTTTTGGAAGGAGAAGATATTACACTAAGTAATTAAATCAGAGTCCCATGACTACCTTAACAAGTAACAAATACTGTAGTATTTGTTGAGTAAAGAAATCTTGGAAGAATTGAGAAATAGACTTCTGAATTACAGCATATTAGAAAGTTCCAGTCTACCATCATAAGAGATTACAAGTCAGAATAACCTGTTTCCCCGAAAATAAGACATCCCCTGAAACCTATTTACAGTTTTGCCCCTCACTGAAATATAAGGCATTGCCCCGAAAATAAGGCCTCCCTGATAATAAGATAACAATAAATGTGTATCGTATTTTTCTTCATGGAAAAAATAAGACATCCCCTGAAAATAAGACCTAGTGCATCTTTGGGAGCAACGATTAATATACGACACTGTGTTATTTTCAGGGAAACACAGTAGTAGACACTGCATGTGTTCCTTGGCTTACTTAGTGCAAGTATGTCTGTGCTATTAAACGATACATCCCATCTGTATATATATTGCCCCAATATAAGGAGATTTACAATATTTAAAAACATGACTATAAAACACAGCCTTCCCCATTTTGCTGTTCTTTGTAAATGTGAAATGAAAGAGAAACAAGTAGTGGTACTTTTTATAATGGAAAAACTGAAGTCAAAAGCTGTATAAAATACATCAGTAAACAAAGTGTTTTACAATGTATTCTGTGGACTATGTTAAATTGTTTAAGGCTGAATGGTTGAGATCACTACAGCATGATAGAATAGTGACATCCTTTAGTGCTTTTCCCCGCTTCTTTTCTAATCCACATCACTTGTGTATAGCCAATTTTTATGACTTTCATAGAAAACAAAAAAGGTCCCCTTGTTTTATCATATAAAAATGATTATGTTTGCTAAAACTTCATTGCAGCTCCTATTAACTAGTTTGAATTTTTTTTATCTAGTTTTGAGACAATAATTCCCTATGTATGTAGAAAGTGAAGTGAAATTATTTAGTATCATTATTGGATCTATTTACTTAAAATCATGACACCAATTGCTGTTCTGTCTCCTATGTTATTTAACATTTATATGAAACCACTGGGGGAAATTATTCAGAGTTTGGGGGGTTAAGTGTCACCAGTATGCCGATAATACTCAGTCTTACCTATCATCACCTCCAGATTCCAAGGAAGCTATTTTGACTTGAGATTAGTACTTTGCTTCAGTAATGAAATGGATGAGGAGGAACAAACTGAAACTTAACCCAGATAAGACAGAGGTGCTTCTGGTCAGTGGAAAGGGAGATCAAGGGATAGGGATGCAATCTGTACTGGATGGGATTACCACCATAAATTGAAAAAAGAGGTGTGTAGCTTGTGGGTGGCACTTTTGAGCCTAGATGCTCAGGTCACAGCTGTGGCCCGGAGTGCATTTGCAAAATTAAAACTACTACGCCAGTTACACCCGTTGCTTGAGAAACCTGCTGTGGCCACTGTGACACATGCCGTACTGGCATCCCAGCTAGACTACTGTAATGTCCTCTATGTGGGGCTGCTGATGGAAAGTCTCAGGAAACTTCAACAGGTCCAAAATGCAGCAGCCAGATTGCTGAGTGGGGCGGGTTACAGAGACCACATTACACCCCTATTTATAGCAGCGCCACTGGCTGCCAATCAGCTATCGGGGACAATTCAAGGTACTGTTCTTAACCTACAAAGCACAAAATGACCTGGGTCCAAGCTACCTCAAAGATCGAATCTCATAGAATGAACTGGCTTGGATGCTTAGGTCATCAGGAGAGGCCTTTCTCTCCATCCCGCCACCTTCATGGGTGTGTCTCGGAAGAACATGAAAGGGCCCTCTCTGTTACTGCTCCCAGACTTTGGAACTCCCTCCCGCTGGAGGCCAAGACTGACCCATATCTCCTGTCTTTCCAGAAGCAGGCAAACTCCTTCCTCTTCAGGCAAGCTTTCCCTGAATGAGGGACTACCTACAATGTGACTTTTATATGGATTACCATACATGATTGCATTGACTGATTTCACAAGACCAGTGTTTTCATCCCTCATAATGGATATTTCCCCCCCACACACCCTTTTTTCTTGTTCTTTGTAACTTTAATGTTACCTTTTAATGTTCTAAGATGCATCTTCTAATTCCCTGTCCATAACTTAAATTATGTTTTAAATGTTCTGTGCTCTATATGGTCCCTCATTATTATAAGCCACCTTGGGTCCTTTTCCAAGGAGAAAGGTGATTGAAAAATATTCTAAATAAATAAATCAAAATAAATAAGCGAGTATGCCCCCTATCTGCTTATGCCTTCAGTCTCTGATATGTTCACTGTTGTAAATTAGAGAGCAGCCATGCCTTACTCTCAATATTGTCTGTATTTTCAGAGCAATTATAACATTCTAATCATCACTACAGAATACCACTCCTTCTTTTTAAAATATTATATTTTCCCCATGTTTTGAAAATTACACATGTCCATGTGTCCTGCAAAGATGATAGGCATTTTCCTAACAGTCCAGGTGGACTACAAAATTGCCATTATCGACTAGGAAAATACCAAGCTGATGAGTAAGCACAAAAACAAAAAGCTGGGCTGATAAATAAGTGTTTGTGTGTATCCATGGCAGATGTCTGTCTGTCTGGAAAATTGGAGAAATAAACCCTGAAGACGATACCTAGGCAGAATATGTAAAGGATATTACAAATTATTTCTGAAATTATCCTGTGATTTTATTGCAGTTACGTTTTGTATTTTTAGTAGGAAATTTCAGTTGCCTAACGTGTGGGAATGAAAGGTATCTTTGAGGAAATTAGTGTAGTCAAGTCCTTTCCAACTGATGGGGAACTTGCCCAGTGTTCTCTAGGTACTCCAAGACCCTTGTTTTGGTGGGCAGTTTGACTAAGGTTTCACAGGTTCACTCTTTTCCTGACCCTGGAACGCTCCAACCTACTAAGCTATTTAGCCAGCTAACCAGATAGTCTTAAAGTCTTAAAGTAATTTTATGAGAGGGTTGAATATAGTCTGAAGCAGAGATGCTGACTCAAGTCACAGGACTCACTTTAAAATTGGACTTAAGTCACACTTGTGGTTTGACTCAGAGTTTTTGTTTTTCAATGACTTGGATTCAACTCCTGACTTAGAACCCAACTACCTCTCCCTTGTTTCTGGGAGGGAATGCTAGTTTTTATTAGGTAGTCAGGGTTTGGTACCAAAGACTTGGAGTCCAGATTGGGACTCTGCCAAGGATTTACTATCTTTCTTGCTGTGAAGTAATTCTGTGTAGTAACAGATCAAACATAAAATCTTTTAGAATAATATATACTCAGAAGTACAGCCTTAACAAATTCACTGAAGCTTGGTATCAATTAAATGGTCACAGTACAGAAGCCTCAGGGATTTGTAGTGCACATAATTGAAAGGAAATATAATATGTGCCAAGATGTGGTCCCGGCCACAAGATGTGGTGATGGCATCTAGCCTGGATGCCTTCTAAAGGGGATTGGACAGATTCTTGGAGGAGAAGTCCATCACAGGTTACAAACCATGATGGAAATGTGCAATCTCCAGGCTTAAAACCAGGGTACTTCAAGGACCAGATGCAGGGGAGTGGTATCAGGAGGCAGATATCTAGTCTCGTGCGCTCCCGGACACATTTGGTGGGGCCACTGTGAGATACAGGAAGCTGGACTAGATGGGCCTTTAGCCTGATCCAGCATGGCTCGTCTTATGTTCTTATGTTGTTATGATTTATTTTATCTTTTCTATAGCCAATCTGTTTCAGAAGCTATGTTTGTCATACTGAGAGGTGGTACATCTGTGGAAGAATATGTGACAAAATAGATGACTAGTCTTGAGAATTTGTGGGAATATATTTCTTTCTCTTTCTATCCAAATTTTCATCTTCAAAAAATAATATTTTTCTTCACTATATGGTTAGATTGTGAGCCTGCAGTTAGAGCCTTCCTAATTTTACATTTATACAGGGTTTACCTACTTACTTCAGACTATCTATAAATAATGCAATTCAAATATAGTATTGTTCAATATTACTGCTATTTTGTATTTAGATTTCATATATGTTTACTCTAATGTGAAATATTTTCAGATCTTTTATAAAGTAACTATTATAGGAAATTGCAACCATCTAGAATTATTGCACAAAGTTTCCAGGAAAAAAAAAACCAACAAGGGGCACATCTCATTCACAATTTTATAAACTAAACATTTCTCGAACACTATGTTAAAGCTTTTGGTTCCAACTAGTTATCTAATACTTTCTCATTGTGTCCCAAATTGGATTTTTCTTCTTGTAAGAAGTAAATAAATGTGTTCAAGTTCAGATGAGTACATCTTGGAAGGGGAATAACTGGAGCAATGCAAATATTCCTCTTTCATTTAGTGATAATATGATGGCAATGTACTGTGTGTGTGTGTGTGTGTGTGTGTGTGTGTGTGTGTGTGTGTGTGAGAGAGAGAGAGAGAGAGAGAGAGAGAGAGATCTTACAAACTGGTATAACTGGTTGTGCTCCTTACAAAATGAGTCAGTTAATCAATGTTACCATTTTTAAACTCGTTCATTTTATATGAGAAGCCCATGTGCAGAATCTAAGAGGCTTATTCTCTTACACAGAAATAAGATTGTTAAGCCGCTAAAAATCCCAGCAGCTTAATATAAATGTTCAAATAAAAGATTAGTAATTTTAACTGTATAACCTTCAAGTATAATAAAAATAATAAGTAAAGAAATCCTAAGAAAAAGGTGGGAAATGTCAGTCCTTTTGAAAAGTAACACAGATGCAAGTTGTGTCAAGAAGAGAGGGAAGAAGTGGGGTGGAAGCATGTTAAATTTGGGGGTAAATAAAAAAGTTACTTTGAAATTAATTAATTATGTGGAATGCCGATCAAATAATGTTCCTACACATTTTATTTGTAGCTTTCAGAACATAGATATTAAACATATTGGCAGCAATTTCATACATATACAGTGGTACCTTGTATAAAGGAATTAATTTGTTCCAAATGAAATTATGTTAAGCAAATTTTCCTTTATTCAAATTTCCCATAGTAATGCATTGAAAACGGAATAATCCTATTTTTATGTTGTATGGATTCGCCCCATAGGCGATTCTGTTAAGCAAATTTCCCCTATCTCTGGAATTTTTTATGTTGTATAGATTTTATGTTATAGAAACCATTTGTTATACAAGGGTCCACTGTACTAGCAAATGAGCTCAGTTCAGTAAATCCCATTAAATTTTGCTGGATTTACTGTACTTCTAAGCATACATAGGATTTCCCTGAGTTAGTGGAGCACTAACTAGGTGAGGGCATTGAGTACTATAGCTTTGCCAGATCCAGTTGCTGAGATTTTTCTGGCATTTGATTCACTTTTCCAGGGAAGCAGCAAAGTATTATGTCTTTGTTTCGGCATGCTTTCTGAGTATTCTGAAAGGAAAGGTGTGCGGTTTCTAGGACCTTTGTGTTGGCTAGCAGACATATAACTTAAAGTAACAGATCTGAAGACGCAGTGGCTGTACAGGTTCCAAGCTGACTATCAGATTAGAATGTTAATGACCCTACAGCCTTCCAAAAACCTTGTTACTCCAACTAATGTGATCAAAGGGTTTATTTCATAACTATTTCAAATTAGTGGACAATCATTGTAGAAAGCTTATGGATGCAAAATTGTTCCAGAAAAGCAATTGAACAAAATGTGGTCAGTTGTGCTTTACAAAACAATTCCTGCAAACTTAGAAAAGAATGTTCATAAAACAACTGCCCTACCAGTCTGGCAAGTGTTGCCAAAAACATGTCACCACTGTTTTGGAGAGGTTGTGGGTCCCTCGTATGTGGATAGAATATTCTAGAACCACTTTTCTTTTGAGAGGAACCAACGTCCACTTGGGCACCAGAACAAATTAGCAAATTAAGCCTACTGGGAAGCTGCATTATAAGGCCCATCTTTCTTGGTTTCAATTAGCAGCACACATGGTAATATTTAAGCACCAACAAATCCTCGATGGACTCTCAGTCAAATCTTGGATGGATCATGTCTGGTCAGTAGTTCATGAAAAGATGGCAGTGAAAATTAACGTCTTCAAGAGACAACAACATGGAGGCATGTAATCTTACTACAGTATTTCACTTCTGAGATATCTGTTCTCCAGATCAACATCTGGAGAAATATTGTACAATTTACAGTAGACTCGATCACTCTGCACACAACACTTGGTGCTGTCTTGGCTTATCAGGCTTTCTGCCTTACATGGACAATGAGCACAGGTGTTCTTTGTGTTATTGTTGTTTTTGAGGTTTTCCAGATTAAGTTGTCCCATTTAACTATGAACAGATTAATACATTCAGCAGTCTAGCAGCACGTGAGTATGTGTGCAAATTGTACTGTTGGTATTTTATTATATTATGCTGCTAACAAATTTGATCCCTTCTCTTCATCTCCATGAAGTTTGAAGAGTCTGGATCTATCAACTTCATCTGGAAACTTCTAAGTCAATAAAACTAAAATACCTTAGTTAGTAGATTAAAACCCATTGGGTATAGATATTTATTATCTGTGGCAGCATATATTCACTTAATTAGCCCATTTATAGTTTTTTTAAAACATTAGAACAGAGTTTTGTTTCTGTTTTGTATTAATCCTTCAGTATATTTTAGAATGTGCAATTTCATTCAATTTTCCTGGTTCCACAAGATTGACTATGATTGTCTTCTTTTTCAACAATGCAGACTGGGAGGCATTTGATGCCTTAAACCTAATTTTTAATATATTTTGTAATTGATCCAACACATTGTTTTCTGCTTATACTTAATGGTATTGATATTGAAAGGATTACTCAGGGAATTATCTGCAAAGACGCCTAATGTGTTTTAATGTGCTTCCAGGCCAAAGAAGATATGGTATGCCCTCTCATGTCTCCCTCTGGACTGTTTTTTTCTTAACAAAAGCAAATGTGATAAAGCAAATAGGGAACATTAAGTGACAAATATCTTGTCCCTCTTTTTAAAGTTAAAAACAAGAAAAACCAACCCCACCCTTTTGGAAAATAATATACTATCTTCAAGTTATTTTGCCCCATATTTGAGGGCGTCATGGGAAAGGAAACTTTGGCAATAATGCAATTTATGTGGGACGGCTGATTACAAGTCTCAGGAAACTTCAGCGGGTTCAAACTGCAGCAGCCAGATTGCTGAATGGGGCGGGGTACAAAGATCACATCACACCCTTTTAAAAACAACTCCACTGCCTACCAATCAGCTATTGGGCACAATTCAAAGTGATGACCTTTGTACTCAAAGATTGAATCTCACAGTATGAACTGGCTCGGGGGTTGAGGTCATCAGGAGAGGTCTTTCTCTTCATCCCACCAACCTCACTGGTATGTCTTGTGGGAACACATGAAAGGGCCTTCTCAGCAGCTGCACCCAGACTCTGGAACTCCCTTCCACCATCAGTGAGGACTGCTTCATCTCTGATATCTTTGCGGAAACAGGCAAAGACCTTTCTCTTCAGGCAAGCTTTCCCTGAATGATGGGCTACCTATTATTATGTGACCTTTATATGACTCTACCATACACAATCACATAGATATTGTGTTGATACATTTTGGGATTGAATTGACACTGTTTTCAATTGTTAGTTTCCCTCACTCATAACTTTTCATGGAATTTTTCACTCTCTTTTTAGCTGCTTTGTTCTCTTGTAGCTTTAATGTAATGTTGTCTTTTAATGCTGTAAGATGTCCCTCAATTCCCTGCTCTCAATTATTTGAATATGTCTTACGTGTATTGGACTGTATGTTGTCCTTCATTACTGTAAGCCACCTTTGGTCCTTTTCCAAGGGGAAAGATGGGGTAAAATACTCTAAAATAAAATAAAATAAAAATAAATGATATATCAGGGTGGGAAAGGATTAAGCAGTTCATCATCCATTTTTACTGCCTTGATCACAGTCTCTTATAGTAAATTTTCGTTTATATCATATAAAGGAAGAGAACTCCATGTAATATACATTTTGGCCTGAAAGCTATCAGAGTCTAAGTTTGGTTACCTGTTTCATCCCTTAACCACTTTTTTTCTTGGCTTAATATACATATTCCCTGGGGGACATCAATGTTTTTGTTTTCTTAACTGTTAAATTTTTTGTTATTGCTAGGTACTACCAAGTATCCTCCAATCTATGGAGACCCTATGAATAAGCAATTCCCAAAATGTCCTGTCCTCAACTGCCCTGCTCAGCTCTTGCAAACTCAACCCTGTGGGTGTTTTTAGGAAGTCAATCCATCTTGCATTTGGTCTTCTACTTTTCCTATTGCTTTCAACCTTTCCCAGCATTATTATCATTTTCAGAGAATCTTGCCCCAAGTAAGACAGCCTTGGTTTTATCATTTGTGCTTCCAGGATTCTGGTGCTCTAGGATTCACTTGTTCACCTTTCTGGCAGTCCATGGTATCAACAAAGATCTCTTCCAGCATCATCTTTCTAACTAATCTTTCCCCCCCTGTTAGCTTTCTTTACTGTTTAACTTTACATATGTATGTAGTGAATGGGAATACAACAGTGTGGATGATTTTGGCCTTAGTTTCCAGTGACACACTCTAACACTTGATGATCTTTGCTAATTACAGTATATACTCGAGTATAAGTCGACCCGAGTATAAGCCCGGGTCCCTAATTTAAACCCCCCAAACTGGGAAAATTTATTGACTCAAGTATAAGCCTAGGGTGGGAAACTCCTCCTTTGTGAGCTGGGTGTGTGTGTGATGTTTAAAATGACTTTTAGCCACCGAGGCAAGTGCTTGAGTTGGTGGCTAAAAGTCATATTAAACATTGTTTTAAAATGACCTTTTAAAAAGTCATATTAAACATAGGGGGAGGTCAGGAGAAGTGGCCAAGTTTGACCCAAACTTGCCTCAGTGGCTAAAAGTACTGACCCGCATATAAGCCGAGGACCCCCTTTTTCAGCCCAAAATTAGGGCTGAAAAACTAGGCTTATACTCGAGTATATACAGTACTCCATTGCTGCCCTTCTGAATCTCTCTCTTCTTCTGATCTCTTGGCTGTAGCCTCTGTTTAGACAAATGATTGAACCAAAATCTCTGGCTATTTGAATTTCTTCTTTGTCAATATTAAAGCTGTGTGTGTAATTCTTCTGTAGTCGTTTTTATCTTCTTAATGTTCAACTGAGTTCTGCTTTAACAGTTTCTTCTTTTACTTTCACTGAAGCTCATTTCATGCCATTGCTGCTTTCTGTTTTAGTAAGAATGTAATTAAGAACAGGAAAATAAATTGATAAAACTAATTGGGAGTAATTCACAATAGAGTTTATACCACATTTGTTCTTTCTTGGCTTCAGAAACTACCATCTGTGCATAGCCTCTGAACCTATTTTCTTGATCAGCATACTTGATTGCTTCAATATGTGTAAGATATTGGGATGATTAGTAATTTTATTCATTTTATTGAAGTTTTATTCACCACAATGCATTGCTAATATTCCAAACTTAGCAATGAAATAGATAATATTTGACATTAAAGCAAAAGTCTAAGTAAATCAGAGAGTAGAACATGAGTTGAATTTAAATAAATTGAACTTTAGGTTCAGGTAGACTGACAAACTATAATATTTTTCACTCTCTCTTGTTTTGTTGTTTATCCATTTTCCCACTCTGTTTTTACTAATTAAAAAAAGCATCAACTGAACTCTGCTAGTATGGAATTAACTTACACAAACTGTGTTAATATTTGAAAACATGCATACTTTGACTTCCCTTCCTGCATTGAGAGCCTAATGCCCAAAATACTGGTTATATTTTTACTGTTAGGAACTGACGTAGTTTAAAACTCGGTGGAACACTTGAGTAGCCTAAAGCTCTTTAAAGAGTAAATCTGGTAGAAATGTAAGGAAGCAAAGCAGAGTTTCAGAATGGAAACAGCATTTTCTCACTTCTGACATACAGGATGCAGCAGGAAAAGCAATAGAGATCTCAGAAATTCTTTTATTCTTTATTATATTTAGTCCAGTGTTCAACTACTGTCACTCTATTTATGGGTATTATACATTTTGGAAATAGAAAGAACATTTGTAAAATGATCCATATGCATTGTACGTATTATGGAAATTCATACAATGGGATAACAGGTAACTCAAGATATTGGCATCTTGAAGGATCTGGAAGTAAAGGATAAAATGAATGTTAAGAGTTAGCTCAACTGCTTCTGTTATCTCATATAAAAGTGAAATATTAATTGTAGAATAATCCCAAAAATAGCTTGATCTCTGCCCACAGGGGTTTTTACATTGGTTAGAAAAATATAAACCAGAGGGTCAGAAAAAGTATAGCAAATGTTCAGCTGGTTGTTTATGGAGAACACTTTAAAGCGGGGGTGTCACTTTGAGAGAAACATTTTTGGTATAATGCTTTTCTAAAGTACACTGGTATAAACACCACACCGGAACATTTCATTAACATTTTGAGAACAATAAAGAAACAGAGTTTAATGCGGTAATATGTTTTAGCAGCATTAGTAGAACCCTACTTAACACAGTGGGATTTTCTACAGCTCACAGAGGTAGAAAACAGTTATCTATCTATACATTTGCTGTGTGGGACTTCCTCCATCTAGACTGCATGTGGCTTAAAGCAGTTTTTTCCTGAAGTTCACCAATGAAAGACACATTTTTTTAAAATACAGTGTTTTACAGGTAATGTCTAAATTTCCTCTTGTGAAGGTCAACTTCCAAGTAGCATTGTAGTACTTTGTAAACCATACTTATAATTATCAAAGACATAGGTAAAGCACTTTAATTTAAAACATTCTCTCTGATTTTATATATAAAGTGAATTGTGATGCATCTTAAGGAAATTTGTCAGCGTGTTCTGGAAGTTTTTCTTTCTGGCATTTCACCAGACTCTGTGGCTGGGCATCCTCAGAGGGCATGGAGCATAGCTAACGAAACCCAACAACTACACAGAAGGGTCATTCCCCCCTCCATTGCATTGAAACTTCTTAATCCCTTCATCACAGTACAATGACAAGCACCTATTCTCCTGGATAGGACAAGTTTCCTCTTTCCCACAACTTAAAAAAAAAAGCAGTCTCTCTCACTCTGTACCTCAGAGCACAGAGAGAACTCCTGTTCCCTGAGCTCCTTGCCCTCTGGAGATGCCAGGCACAGAGACTGGTGAAACACCAGGAAGAAAAACTTCCAGAACATGGCCAAACAGCCCGAAAAACCCGCAAGAACTATCAGATTCTGGCCGTGAAAGTTTTTGAGAATACAAATTTGTCAGCATTTAAATGTACAATATTAAGATTCGAAGGCTGCATAGTTGTTATTCCTGGGAGAGTTGGATAAACAGGAAGTGCTTTATTTCTTGCTTGTATGTTTACCAGTTTGCTGTTCTTGGAAACAGGCTGCTGGGCAAGATGGATCATTGGTCTACTACGTTCTTAATATCAGGCAGGACAAATTCAATAACTGTCATAATCAGTAGGACGAGGAGAGGGGAAACCAATGAATAGCCAGAAAATGTCAGTTAAGCACTTTTCCTGATTGTCAGGGTGCTGTTATGTTTTCTCCTTCCCCCACCCACTGCTTCCCTGCTTTTATTAACTCATCCCCCCTAATTTCTCTCTCAAACTCTCCCTTGGAATCTGCAGCTGCTGAAGGCTGCTGTCACAGCTGAATAAGAAATGTGCAAAAAAAAATGAATGCCCTACTGCTGAGCCAGAAATGTGTGCAACAGCTCTTAAAGGGAGAAGATAGATAACTCAAGTAAAAATATATGAGATCTTTTTTAAAAAAAATCCAAATCATGCCATATATCATATCTATCCTTTTGCCATTTTTCCCTCCAAAGCAAGAGCTCTTCTAGTCTGTTTCAGCAAAACCAGCAAAACATTGTGAAGTTTATTCAGCATAAACTTTTATGGACTGCAGCCCACTTCATCAAATGAATCATCCTCCGTTATTAACAAAATCCATGTAAAAACCTGCCAAATTCTTATAAAAACCTACTATATCCTCTAATCTACTTCAGAGAGCCTCCCAAAGTTTTATGGGAAAAGGGGGAGAGTACCATGTTCCCTCTTTCTTCCTGTTGGTTTCCAGAGAAAATTAGATGCAACTCAACTTTTCTTTTGAGATGCAGTTACTTTTGATATTATTCATCACTTGGACACTTTTACGCGTGTACTGCACAAAAAGACTTCACTAAAGGATTTAGGCTGCAATCCTGTGGATTTGTTGTCATGTGCCTTTAGGTTGGAACCAATTGAAGGTCTGTCCACACAAACCATTTGGGTGATGGAGCTGATTGAGCTGTAAAGGATCTATTGTGGTTGGGGCAATGTGCCCTGCTCCTCTTGTCTAGCACACAACCCACTGTAGCATAATTAGCTGGCAAGCACTTTCCCTGATCATCTTGGTGCTGTTCAACGGAAGTGAGATATTTAGAGGGTTCTTTTACTAGTTCCACACTACCAGTGAGTGTCCATGTCTGAGTGGGGATTTGAACCCAGGCCTCCTGAGTCCTAGTCCATTATTCTATCCATTATACCCGTGATTATGCTCAGTACATATAGTGGAACTGATCTCTAACCAAACACTCATAGGACTGTGTCATTTTTCTTAAAGACTGACATCTTCAACTGTGGCCAATGGGGGCCTTGACATATTTGAAGGGGTGCATAGACTGCAAAATCTAAGTAGAATTCTAAGTAGAAATCTTTGAGATCAAGCCTAGTCCAGCCTGCATTTCTTTCACACTGTATTTCATATGTGTTTCTTTTCTGTTTTTTATGACATACACTTTCATTCTTTGAAATATTTTAAATCGTCCTGTTCTTAT
Organism: Phrynocephalus guinanensis; assembly: GCA_037367245.1. Lineage (NCBI taxonomy): Eukaryota > Metazoa > Chordata > Lepidosauria > Squamata > Agamidae > Phrynocephalus > Phrynocephalus guinanensis. Next base: position 102,367,724 of record CM074736.1, on the reverse strand, counting down.
GCTCTGTTAATCTGGAAATTGAGTCATGGCAACTGGACTTCTTTTCTTGAGAGGTTGAAACATTTTGCTGCATTTTTATTTATGTTCTCTTGAACATAAACATTTCAATCTCTCAAGAAAAGAAGTCCAGTTGCCATGACTGAACTTCCAGATAAACTCACCTGGATGACAGAATCTTCACAGATGTGCTCTGTTAAAGTCTGCTATTGCAGCAGTGTACTCATTCAATAGTGTATTTTTCTTGATATTAAAAAAATTCCATTAATTCCCCCCTTCTTTCTCTAGGGCAATTAATGTTCATTCTGTGCGTTTGTCTGCCTTATATTATTACAATCTAAAATATACCTTTCAATGGGGATTTTTTTTTTTTTGGCCTGGAACAAAGTGAAAGATAATGTATGTCTGTCACATTTCCTTTATTAGTGCCTTGAACTGCTAGATACAGTAGCTCAGTGGTTCAGGCATATGGCTGTAGAATGGTGGAGTTCTATCCCCCCACTCCTAAATAAGGGCTGAATTTGGTGACCCGTAAAGTCCCTTCCAGCTCTGCAGTCCTAAAAATTGCATAATTATTATCTACTCATTTTCTTGCTGAAATGTAAAATTGATTGTACTGAAGCATTTATTTGTGTTACAGTACAACAAATGTAAAGAGGCTGGTGATTTTATTATGGAATCTATTTATTAACTTACGCTTTTACTTCAGGTCACTTGATACATGAGAGAGTATTGCCCATGATTGTTATGATCATGACATTATGAATCTTGGAAGTAAATCCGAGAGACACGTAGGATAACATAACATAAAGCATATGAGCAAAGCATGCAAGATACGTTAAAACTCTCAGAATGTCAACTTCAGGTCTGCCATACAAATAATTTATATCTTTAGCAGAAGAATTATTTGGGTAAGGCCTTTCGAAAACGGCATGCTGTCAACTGTTCCTGTTCTTTGGGAACATAAACAGGATCTGGGGACAGCTTGTGCAAGAAAACAGTTGGAATACTGGAATATTATAGTTTTCTGCAGCCAGCTTGATTATCGTCATCACACTGTGTATGAGGAAAGTGTCAAGAAGCATTGTGAAAAATACTCAGTTCCACCTCACAAAGAGCCATGAGAGCAGTTTAGCATATTTCACCCCATTGAGGCTTTTTAAACATTCATTAATTTGAACAGGCCAGTCGTTAACTGGATTTCGTTAACCACCTTTAGTTAAATTGTAATATCTTGGGGCAGCGTGGGGGTGGCATTTATTTATCTACTGTCCATAGAGTATGGACATTGTAACAGGTACAGAAGAAGTGATGAATGACTCACAGTCTTTTATTATCTCAATTTTATTTACTTGCATTATTTAACATCTGAAAATTTATTGATCTGGTAATTAATTCCTTTACTGCTCAAATCTTATTTTTAAATGGCACAATGAGAATAAGTTATCTTAAGTAAAAATAAAACAAAAACTCTTTCAGAACTTGAAATATGTGTTTTGGGGGGGCTAGGACGGCCAACAGAGGAGTGACAACCTTTTAGCATAAAATTAATACATATTACTTAGGATTAAAAATTAAAGTCTGTGAAAATATGGTATGAATTTGGTAAGTACAATGGTACCTTGACTTACAACATTAATCTGTTCCAAAGGCATCTTCAGAAGTTGATCAAGTTGTTAGGTCGAACAGCGGTTTCCATTGGAATGCATTGAAAGTCAATCAGTCCATTCTGGAGGGAACAGATTAATACATTTTCAATACATTCCTATGGGAAGGCTGTCCCAACCCCCCTTAATCAAAGGCAGCTGAAGGCTCCTTTGCGCTTTCCCACCAGACAGATAATTTTGGCAGGTTGGACCTGCAATCTGCCGCTGCCATTTGCCTTGCAAGGTGTCCGGGCTGGCCGAAGATCCATAGTCCCTGAAATGTTCACCCAGCCCGGGCACCTTGCACCTTACCCGGAGGTAAGTGCTTACCCAGAGGGAAGTGCTTCCCTTGCAAGGCACCCAGGTTGCCCGAAGTTTCATCGTTCCCTGGAAACGATGTAACTTCGGCCAGCCTGGGTGTTAGGTTAGACCTGTCAAAGTCAGCTGTCATTCAAAGCAGAGAGCAGCATTCGTAAGTTGAGATACCACTGTATATGGTTCCATTTTTGTGTTATGATGCTCAAAGGCTTAGTGCATCATATAACGACTTAATTGACAAATTTACTTACATGGCCAAGATGTGTGAGAAAACAACACTGGAGCATTATACTCTAACACTGGTTGTCAATTTATTAAAATAGATTTAAGCAGAAAAGCAGTATATAAAGACTGAGGCATAATCGTTGGTCATAGAATACTCAAAAAGTAGACCACTCTGGTAGGGCAGCAGAGTAACCTGTTCATTTACCCAGATTTTGCTGTTTCACAAACTAATAATGTGACTCTGTTACCTTTTCTTGGCTTCTGACATTGGCATGAGGTTTATGAAGGTTTTTCTCCTCTGGACCTAAATAATTCTAAATTTTAGCTGTCTAGTAATTAACTTATTTTTCACTCTGTAAGACATTCTTTCCCACACCCAAAAGTAAAAGGAAATGTCTGTGCATCTTATAGAGTGAATGCAGTAGTCCCCACTACCTATATAGCACATATTTTCCTTTGGAGAGAAGTTACCTGCACCTCCTGTCCCCTGCTGCATCCTGGATTCCACTGTTTTAATCATCTTGTTTGCAAAGAGGCTTCCATGGAGCCTCTCCCGTCCCCTGCTGCAGCCAGGATTCCCCAATTCCAATGACCTCGTTAGCAAAGAGACTTCCTCCACGGAGCCTCTCCCCACCCTCCCCTTTCTTCAGCCAAGATTTCCCAGTCAAAAATCACCTCATTTGCAAAGAGGTCTCCTCCACTGAGCCTCTGCCCTCCCCTTCTGAAGCCTGGATTCCCCATTCCCAATCACCTTGTTTGCAAGCCTCCTCTTTTGCAGCTTGCATTCCACAGTTCCTATCACCTTGTTTGCAAGTCTCCCGTTTTGCAGCCAAGATTCCCTGGTATTCCTGGCTAAACCTTAGGCTAAACATTTTTTCTTGTTTTCCTTAGGCTAAACCTTTTTTCTTGTTTCCCCCCTTTAAAATCTAGGTGCGTCTTATGGTCAGGTGCATTTTATAGAGTGAAAAATACAGTAAATGTGGTATAGAGCGAGTATAATTAGAGATCCATTGAAGTAGTTTTGTCAGAAAAACTGTAACAACAAATAACCAGAAAATAATTTATGTCTGATATAGTTTTATTTCCACATGTGAAATCCATGATAGAAAATATTGATTAGAAAATAAATCAGTGATCTATTCAGCAAAAGTGGCTTGATTTGTTAACTGTTGCTATGATTCCACAGCTATTTGAGTCACTTGTAATCCATTCTACGTAGCTACTGCCATCCATTTGGTTTTGATCCTGTTTTTGTAACATAGGGTCTTTATACACGACCCCTAAGCTCCGCAGGAAATGGCTGCAAGGTCCCCACCTTACAAGTGTTTTCCCACCAGCTCCGGATTTTGCAGACAATTAAGTGTGAAGTCTCCCACCTAAGCGCGATTCCAATCTGCACTTTCTTTTACCTGCTTTTCCTGGGTGAAAATCCCCAGGTTTTCGGATTTAATCTGGTCAGTACAGGGGTCTCCTGGCTTCTGCTTGTGAAAAAATTTTTAAATGTGGTCCTGCCCCTTTTAGAGATCCATTGAAGTAGTTTTGAGGGAAAAAAGCAAGCAACAAGAGAAACGGAAGAGAAACTGAAGAGAAATGGAGCTCCGGGAGGAAAATATTGGTGAGCTGCATTTCCCCCCCTCTATTCAGCTGGTGGGGAGATTTGTTAACTGTTGCTATGAACCCAGCTAAGATCTTTGGTCCAAATTTAAGGGACCAGCGGATCTTAGGGGTCGTGTGAAAAGGCCCTTATACTTAGCATTTGGCTTTAGAGAACACTTGTGTCAAGTTTTACTTCTTCATCCCTAGGAGTGGAAAATGACCTAATTTGACAAGATACATGATTTAATATTGTTATTCTATATAAAACGTTTCTGTTCTTCTAGCAGAAATTAATTTTTGTAAGTGAAGATACTTAATTTTAACAATAATAGATCTAATGTTTTTAGTTAAGATACTGTGTGGATACTGACTTCTCATCTTGCTTAAGATTATAAGAGTGACATTGCCAACTAAGACAAGTTCGAAAGCAACCAGCTTGCTAATATTATATTGACATCCATTCAATGCCAGTATCATTAGTAATTAATTACTCCCATACTACTAATTAATTTTATGAAACAATAATTGCTAGAAATAAGAAATCAGTCAAATGTTTTCTGATTTGAATTTTTTTCAACCCCAATCATTGCAGACTACCATCACTAACATATAATATAAAAAACAAGCTGACAGTCACCACTAACATATAATATAAAACGCAAGGTTGTAATTTGAACATAAAAGTAAATAAAGTTAAAGGTATGTTAATTATGTAAAGCAAAACCTATCTGTTAAATATATGGATTTGAAGCTCACTGCCTATCAGTGACAAAGAGATCCCAAAGAAAAAAAAATCACTCTTCTCTCTCCAGCAAGATTTCTCAATGTGAAATTCTCCCTCCCTAATAAATGTTGCAAGATTTCTCAGACATTTTCATGGTCATTTTCCCCCTTAAAAAGTACCAAACTGTACATGATTATTGTAATTCCTGCCAAAGAATGTCGTTTTTCTGGAATGCAAGCATCAGAAATGGCCCAGAATTTGGGAGTTTCCTTTGCAGAACAATAGGTGAAAAATTAATCGAGGAAAAGAGAGAGAGAGAGAGAGTTTGTGTGTGTGTAGGGAAAAATGAGTGTGGTGCTTTTGCAGGAAGCCAGGAAGCCTTGCCAGCACAGAAGCCTTGTCTTGGAATTTTGGTCTATTGATACTTGAAAAACTGCTGAGAGTGAGTGCTCCTTACATCCCTGATTAAAGCATTCTTCAGCAAAGAGTTAAAAAAAAAAGATAAGGCTGCTGCTAGCCTAGGCTGCCCTGCCTTGGCATGCAATTCCAGAGTCTAAGAGCAGCCACCAAGAAGGTCCTCTCTGGTTTTCCGTTCAGATGTGTTATGATACTTAACAAGTAAACACAAAACATATTTTCAATGAATAACTGAACCTTATGTGTGAATGAGGTATTTCAGAAAATGGATTCCAATGGAGATAGGACATTATCAGCACTTTGAATTGTGCTTTAGAATTGACTGGAACCAGTAAAAGCTGTTTCAACAAAAATGTCACCTAGTTTTTCATAACTAGTTGTCATCAATAGTTGCTGAATTGTTCTGGACGATTATCAGTAACTCTGAAATCCTATTGCTTGATTACTCACGTGGGAAGCATATGGTGACATAACATTCAGTTACTTCTAGCTGGCAATTAACAAGTCCCCACTGGGATTCTCTACCATGCGCCAAGCCACATTCCCTTTAGAATACCACTAACAACTAGTCCCTTGCCAGACAGAAGCAATGGAATACTATGCCATTTGTCTTCTATGTGGGTACAAAACACAAAATAACATCAGTCTATAGGTACACTTAATCTTCAATCAGATAGATAGATAGATAGATAGATAGATAGATAGATAGATAGATAGATAGATAGATAGATAGATAGATAGATAGATAGATAGAGCAGGATTTATTGTGTTCAACTAGTTCTTTTAACTAAAAATCAGGATTTTACACAACCAGCTTTAACAGCTGAAGGTCAGGTTATAAAACATTGCTGAATGTGTTAAAACAACATCTTGTCCTAATGTTTGCATGCGGATGCTGTTGCATTTTGCTATTCTTGCATTATAGATACTAAGTAATACTGCAGAATTTTTTTTAGTTATTGTATCTGATTGTTATTTTTACCTTATCGCACTTAGTTCTTTTATACCATTAGACTCCCTATAAATACACATGGACTCCTATTATTATCATGGTGTTTATTTTGGGATTTATAGCAGGAACCTTTAACATCACATTCTAAGTGTGCTTATTTGAAAAAAAAATAAAGTTTATTTCCTTTACAGTAATAGAAAAGAAAATCCCAGCAGTTATTGTTTTTCTCTAAGAGTCTTGCAGCTCTTTGTAGTTTTGTATGGAAAAGTAGACATACAGTTATTAGCCTTGAACAAGATTGTAACTACACTATGTCTTCGTTTCCTGTCATTTTGTGCAACAGTTTGATAGCTGAAAATTTTGTACAGCTTGTTTAAAAAGAGAAGGGATGTGGGTGTCATCCACATCAGCTCTGAAGTCAGCCACCAGTCTGTAAAGTTGAAGCCTCACACTATTCAGAAGTGTAAATTCTAGTTCATTTCAGCTTTGTCCTAAAACATCCCTTGTTTTTATATATGTTTTATTACTCATTCCTCCTACAATCATGAGTATATAATTTCATCTGTCTCTTTTAATTGTTATGCGTGATTCTTTTAATAAGTGAGATTGTTGATTAAAAAGGTGCAGAAGCTTCCCCTTCGCCACAGTATTTGGAATTTTTCATTGCAGAGATGTATTTTTCTATTCTGAATTGCTTCCTTTATTCCTTTTCTTCATTACAAACTACACTGGAAAGAGCTTTTCTAAGTAAAAAAAAAAGCTATGCTTGACTGATAATGCATTGCTTTGGATGGTAAAACATTATGAAAGTTTAATTTTTAATTAAATCTGAAATAGCAATTATAACTGAAAGAGATTTTAACCTATTTCTTTTCAGAGTGCCTGAAGTTACATTTTAGATGCTGAAATCACTGCACCTTAAAAACAGAAAAAGTAAGTAAAAGCTTTTTGAGTACCTTTTGTCACTGTTGCTCTAAGACACACTTCTTAGCACAGTATCTGAACCTGGGAGGAAATGTTAGGCTGTCACTGAGTAGAATTTATAGATAATTTTTAAAAATTCAAGTTGTAGTTGATTATTGATGTGCTTTGTATCAGAACCTAAATGGCTAATCTTCTGAACTGACTATTTCAAATATCATATGGAATTATGCAGTGTTTTGTATATACTGGGTTATATTTTCTATCATTTGGTCAACAACAGTTCACACATGTGGGTAAAATGAAGGATGATATACAGTGGACCCCTGTATAACGGTTTGTATAACAAAATCTGTAAAACATAAAAAAATCCGGAGATAGGGGAAATTTGCTTAACAGAATTGCCTATGGGGTGAATCCGTACAACATAAAAATGGTCACGATTAGGGATTACTCCGTTTTCAATGCATTCCTATGGGAAATTTGTATAAAGGAAAATTTGCTTAACATATTTTCATTTGGAATGAATTAATTCCTTTATACAAGGTACAACTGTAAATGATCAGAAGAATGGCATCAGATTTAGCATTATTTTTTCTCTCCTATGTCAAAAGGGATTTCCCCCTCAACTAAAATTAAAATAAAGAAAGTATCTCTTGGGATATCACAAATGCCTCAGGACAATTGAGAATTCATAATTCCTTGTGTGTGCATTGCGGGTGCTTCTGTGCATCAGTGCTCATCTGATCTGTTGTGGCAAAGAACAGTCAAAATAATATTTCTTCCGTGTTGCTGACACTAGAATATGTTTCTTAAACCAGAGATTTCAGGCTTATAAAATCTGGGCAACTTTTTGCAGAACCCCCAGAGATCACCAGCTGAAGCCAAGTGCAAAATAATGGCTATCAAGGGTGAAGTACAATTTGACTTGAGAAACAGTTTGCCACTGATCACATGCTTATTCCACAAATGGTTTAGAATAGAATAGAATAGAGTTTTTATTGTCATCATGCATATGCAAGATATGCACAACGAAATTAGAGTGCTGTTCCACAACACACTCTAAACAAGGAGAACTCAGTGGGCAGAACTCAGTGTTCAGCCCATGTACACACAAAAAATCTACTCTTGTGTTCCCTCCTTCCCTTTGTTACAGCTGCCTCATACTGGGTGTGGTAGGAAGGGTATTTTTTTGTTATTGTTAAGGATCAGCCAGAGATCTACCACCACCTCTTGGACTAAATTTTGTCATTTCTTGCTATTGAAAAAAGGCATGATAGATTACATCTGCTTTACCTCTTTTAATAGGGAACAGACTTTCAGAGGTATGTGGCAGCGCTATCACAACATACTTGTACTTGTTTCTTACATGAACATGCAGTAATGCTTCTTTTTGCCTTGCTTTCTTACAAATAGGCAAAACTCCTTATGCATTATTTCCTCTTCCACCTCTTTCTTTCTGGATATGTATGTAACTCAGTCTTTGTTATTTGTTTCTTTCTCATGACTCAGATACTTAGCTTTCCTTTTATTTTCCTTATACAGTTACTTTCTTTGTATTAAAATATTTACATTCCACTATGTATCTTGTGATTGCAAGGAAGAATACATACAACAATAAAGACACTTCCTTATGTCAAAACCTTTTAAAACCATTTAAAATGTTAAAAATTGCATCTGTTAAAGACAATAACAGTAGAAGAGCTGTCACAATCTATGGTTTTATTTACAGTATTTAACATACTTTACCCTGCCTTTCTCCTTTAAAAGGACCCTGTCATTAAGTGTCAACATTTAAAGCTAAAAAACAATAAGTATACTCACCCTAAAAAGGATCAAACAAATACTACACTAAAATTGATAGTTTAAGGCTTTGGTGATTAACCATGTTTTAACTTGGAACTGAAATGTGGTTAATGTCAGTGTCAGTTGAGCCTCTAAGAGTAGAGTATTCCATAAATGAAGTAGCTCTCCTGCATGCAGGGCCGGCGCGCCCATTAAAGCGAACTAGGCAGCTGCCTAGGGTGCCAAAATGGAAAGAGGGCGCTGGCCAGCCTGCCGCCCCCTGCCCCCTGCCACTGGCCACCGCCTTCCATCCCCCCACCACCGCCAGCCGCCCTTGGCCATCTGCCCATCGCTGTCCGCCCCCACCCCCCGCACCCATCGCAGCCCACCCCCGTGCCCGTTGCCACCCCCGCCATCCACCACCACCACCCCCTCCATCGCTCCACCACCCCGCCTGCCCACCCCGCCCCACCCCCTGCCCCTTGCCTAGGGCGCCAAAAAAACTAGCGCCGTCCCTCCCTGCAAGTCTCTAGAGAGCGGACTGATCTCCTTGTTCTCTTTGACAGTGGAGCAAGTCAAAGAGATCTACCCCCAGATCTTAGTGATCTAGCAGGTGCATATAGGCACATATGCACATTCCTTAAAATTTCTGTGTTGCAAGCAGTTTGGAACTTTATAGATTGTATATATTGAATTCAGACCAGAGGTCTATTGATACCCAGTGCAACCGTAGACCTTTTCAGTCCTTATGCTGTTGACTTTTAATATCATATCCAAATACTACTCATTTTCTAATCTCTTTCTTGTTCTTTCCCTTCGCATTACTGTACATATTTTGCATCCTAGTGCATGCCATCATCCCACACCTTAGTATCTCAAGACTGTTGATGCTGTATCTTTTATTTTTAATTTGTTTGTTTTATCAGATTATAGACTACCAGTTGGCACTATCAAACCATTTTACCATTTTTCTTCCCTTCATGGTTAGCAGCAAAACAAAACAAGTGCTTCTTTCTTCCTCTGTATAGTAGTTATTCCTTCGGATCATCAAAAAGGCTATCATCCACTGAAAGGGTGCTAAGAAATAAGATTCATTTAATGCATTTGGGTGGGTCACTAAAAAGCATAGGATTGACTTGTAAATGGCCAAAATATGATATACAGGATTCTAGAATTAGCTCTCTTGCCTTCCATTCCAATCCCTAATTTATTCTGCTCCTGTTCAGTCTATTCCTGGAACCTCCATGCATAACTGATTTGCTGTCTGTGCCTGCAGAACACAGACGTGGGTACTTCCCAAGACATTTTCAGGACAAGCTCCCAATTCCTTGAATGTTTCCCAGTATGGAAGAAGGCAAGCCCTTTGTTTTTTTGCCTGTTTGCAGGTTGTGGCTGCAATGCACGTGTTGTAAATTTAGGAGGAAAAACAATACTGAAACATTGGTAACACCCTGTATAGGAATCTGGAAACTGATCATACTGGTTTATATCATTGGTTTGTCCTGTTCAGTATTGCCTGTGCCAGGAGTGGGAATTATGCACCCTGTAAGTCATATTTCAGACACATTTATTATTATTATTATTATTATTATTATTATTATTATTATTATTATTATTATTATTATTATTATTATTATTATTATTAAGCCACATGTGGCCATGAGCCCCCCATTTTTAATTTAAAAAAACCTAACACAAAGTGTGCCCCACACCCCACAAAATCAGAAGAGTTTCCCCCCAATCTAGTCACTTCTGATTTCACAAGTAGCCTATACAGTAGTTTGCTCATGCTAGGCTTACACTTCCGAGCAGTGGATTTCCAGTTTGAGACAGGTGTCCTTTTGAGGTCCTGTGAATTGTATCTTGGATCATTGTGAGAGGGTGCCTCAAATCTCCAGCAAGGCCATCTAGTCTCGTGCCAGAAGTGCAGGGGAATCTGGGAGAGAATGAATCCCTCATACCCCTCGCCATCAGGGACAGCTGGAATAAGAAGGTCAACATCAATCTACTCCAATCCAGCTTTGATGTTGGATATGCATATATACTGTGCTAGATGATAATAGCATAAAACAAATTCTAGAGTAGAAAGTTGGATAGGAAAAAAATGCCCATCTTCAGTTTTTAATCCACCTGTGGTTACATTTTGAGCTAGGACCCTCATTACTATAGCTGGATCCAATACATTTCAACGTTTTAATTATCACCAATATAAACTGAAGTAGTAGCATGAGATTTGCTGATGATTCAGAACCGTGCAGGGGAGGACGAAGTAAAACAACCCCGTTCAGAATAATATTGACAGACTGTTGAAGTGGCTAAAATAGTGAAACTACATGCAATACAGACATATATTACATTTTCATTTAGGTAAATTGGTTTATAAATTAAAGGCTTAGATGTATTTTAAGGAATACCAGGCCAAAATGTCCTTATAGGCCCCTTCCAACTTCATCATTCTGTGATAGTGGTGTTTATGAAATGGTCTTGGGATTGTAGCTGAGCACAAGTTAAATATGTGTCAACAATGTGACGAGGCTGCAAAGGGAGGGGCTGTTGTGCAATTTTACACATCATTGAAAGGCCCCTAATTTCCAAGTCTTGGGAAGTAGACATTCCACTTTATTTTGCATGAGTCATGCTTCATCTGGATTACTCGGAGTAGTATACTATGTTAGTTTCATGGGACACATTTTAAAAAGTTTATAGAGTTGGGCAGTAGATGTGATATAGGAAAAGAGTCCAGCAAGGGCATGTTAAAAGAACTGGACATCTTCACCTTAGAGAAGGTAGGTTGCAGGATTCTTCAAACACCTAAAGAACTATCACCTGAAAGAGGGCACAGGTTTGTGCTGACAGGGGCCAAAAGAAAGCAACAATCTGAGTGGAGATACTCAGAGTGATTTTGGACCACCCTTTAGTGGATCTGCTGTGCTGTGAGATTAGAACAATGCAATAATTATGTATGTTTCGACCACAGGGAAAGAAATGTGCTTTGAAGTCTTTATTTTATCACTGAAATTCATTATGAACAGATGTTAAAATTTCTGACTTACCATTTGGATGATCCCATTACATCTTAGTTCTTGTGTAAATAAAAAAGAACTTCTTAGAAATTTGTGTAATTGAATTTGTACAGATTTTTTTTTAAGCTGCCAGCGTTGCTTATTGTATCTTACCAAATGGAAGGGGGGAGGCAGATTCTTGGCCAAGGCCAAATGAGTTTGACTTTTCTGGGTTTTTTTATGGACTTTTGTCTGACTGAGCTATGTGTTCTGCTTCCTTCCAGATATTATTAAGGAAAAATATGTGGTAGTTGACAAACATTTAAAGATAGCAACTTCTAGCCAAACTATTGTTATTGTTGCTGTTACAGGGATGGACAAAACATTCGGTTTTTATAATATCACAGTTTTTCAGGAATAATTTTCTTACATCATGCTTCTGTATTAATTTGTGGTTTTTTTTAAAAAAAATATGCATTTTCTTAGAGGCAATATTTTCCCCATGCTATCACCCTCAAATGTTTGCATTATTGCCGAACAATATTTTCTAATACTGTCTCTTTGTACATGATAATTTGTAACCAATGTGTTCTAGTGCATAATTTGTAGTAATGTTCACATCTTTTTAATCAGTGAATTACATTGCAAGATTTGTCATAGTACCAAGAAATCAAGGACAATCTGGCTCTTTTTTTGCTCATGATTTGGGATGGTAAGTTTCTGTTAGAATTCAAAATAAACTCTTCCCCATCACATTAGTATTATCATTTATATGAAATTTTCAATGCCAATGAAAAAGCTTTGACACAGTAACTTTCACTAAAGTAGGATAAAACGCAGCCTGAAAATCATGAAAACAAATAATGTGTTATCAGTATTTTAAAATTATATTCTACTTCTTAACCATGCTTCCCAGAAGATTGGATTTTCAAACAACTAATTTATTAATTTGTCACATTTGAATCCCTCCCCCCCCAAAGTAAAGGAGGGATTTAGAAACATAATGATTTGGAGGTATCTGACTTACACACATCATAGTCCTTGGTTAGCCTGTCTCACCCCTCAACAACGATCACCCAGATCCACCAGTACCTCGATGACTCCTTCCTGAGGACAGTTGTGCAGCCTCTTGTGATCCCGAGGATTGACTACTGCAATGCCCTCTATGTGGGGTTGCCCCTGACCCTTGTCCGGAGGTTGCAGCGGGTGCATAATTCAGCAGCCAGACTGGTGGTGGGTGCTCATAGATACGAGCACATCACCCCGGTCTTGGCTCACCTGCATTGGCTACCTGTTGTCCTCCGGATAAGGTTCAAGGTCCTGGTTTTGATTTTCAAAACCCTCCATGGCTTGGGACCAGAGTACCTGTCGGAGCGCATCTCCCAGAGGTCAACTGGGGTCAGGCCCACGAGAATGGTGCAGGCGTGCTCACTTAGGGTGGCCACACCCATGGAGGTGCGGAAATCGCTCACGCGTAACCGCGCCTTCTCTGTGGTGGGTCCCACCCTGTGGAATCATCTCCCTAGTGAGATATGTCTGTAAAGATTCTCAGTCATCCAGGTGAGTTTATCTGGAAGTTGAGTCATGGCTACTGGACTTCTTTTTTTGAGAGATAGAAACGTTTCGCTGTTCATCCAAACAGCTTCATCGGTCTGAATACAGATTTGCACTAGCTGTATTCAGACCGATGAAGATGTTTGGATGAACAGCGAAACGTTTCTATCTCTCAAAAAAGAAGTCCAGTAGCCATGATTCAACTTCCAGACTCCCTAGTGAGCTGCCTGCCTTTAAAGAGGCCCTGAAAACCCACCTTTTTGAAGAGGCGTATGGCGACCTTTTTACTTAATTTTTACTTTTCTTTCTTTCTTGTTCTGCTTCTGCCACCTGCGTCATTTTTGTGGTGGGTTTCATCCCACCCTATTTTATTAATACTATTGCCCTTTTCTGTATTTTCTGATGTCTTGTTTTTAATTGTAAACCGCCCAGAGTTCTGTCTCGAAGATGGGCGGTATAAAAATATAACGAACGAACAAACAAACAAACAAACAAACAAATAAATAAATAAATAAATAAATAAATAAATAAATAAATAAATAAATAAATAAATAAATAAATAAATGTTTTGCTGAGTAGATGAATGAACAGTCTACATTATACATGGCTGCAAAGGTATGCATAAACTAGTATTGTTTGCAACTGGCAACTCAAAGCAAGGAACATTCATTGTGTTAAGCTTCAATAAGTGAGCTTACTAGCACATGTAATTAATTATTTGTTCATACATTTCTGCCTATGGCTAATTTATTTGCATTCTCCTGATAATAATCAATACAATTTTCTGTGCCTTTTATTTTCTGATATTTTATGAGAGAGAAATTAATGTGAATTTTTAAAAGTTCTTTCAGGCTTGGAAATGTGAGGCAATACCTGAACCGCGAAATGGCGGGGGGGTCACTGTACCACAAACTACCACAAACTGCGTGGTCACTGCGTGGTCACTGAACCACGCCCAGAGACTACTTGAAGTGGTAAGGGGCGGTATATAAGCAGAACACTTTGCTTTGCTTTTTTGCTGTTTTTGTTTTGTTTACTAATATAGCATTGTGTTTTATCAGCCATTCTTCAACAAGATTTAGGAATAAATCCACTCATGCACAGTGCATAATTTAAATAACAAGGACTGTTCAGTGAACGTTCTCATGCATACTGTGGCAGTGTGGGTATTGAAACTGCACCTTTGTCATTACCCAATAGAAGTTACAGCTGTCTTGACCCTTTATTTAGACCCTGTACCTTGAATTACTTCAGCAGTAATTTCTCATTATGTGTCACAGGCGGTTCTTCCAAGTTGATGAGATGTGCATATTTTATTATTTCTAAGGCATAGAGATCACAAGTGTGAAATGAAATATTGCAGGAGGCATAAAAGTGCAGAGATGAAGGTAGAATTTGCATTGGCTTCACTTCAGCACAGATGGTGAAAAACTTGAAGCTACTTTTGGGTCCTGAGACCTTGCCCCCTTGGGCTAATAAATAATGGAAGAAATTGGGAAAATTAATTCCACAGAGATTTAGTGATTCATACTCCTTAAAATATGAGCCATGGGAAATGTCTCCAGAGTGTTACTGTGTTCTTACATGCTTAGAGATATTTATTCAGTACAGTAGCATTTCTAATCAACAGTTAATCAGTTAATCAAGGCTTAATAAAATGAAAATCATTCTAAGTGCAGAGTAGGCCTCCCATGTTTATTGCAAGTTGGAATCATCAGCATCATTCCTTTATCACAGTATCATGTACCAAAGCCTGAAATATTTCACCTCCAGACATTGTGATAGTGTATGCAGATCCACCAGAAATTATACTAGTTTATTCATGCTTAAACTCTGGGAAATCTGAAGGAGAAAGTAAGTGCAATTGGGTAGAAGACCAGATCCACAGAATTTGTATAAAGCCTGGCCATTCCAATGACTTCAGATTGCCAATCATTTGCAAAAGATGATGCTCCATATCCCATTCATTTCTCTGTGTGAAGATAGATATATCTGAATATTGTTATTACTTTATTACTATTTAATTAATTTCTGCACTGCTTCCTATGTCTAACGATATCTCATAATGATATCTGACTGTGTATAACAAAGTGCATGCATACCATGGGTTCTCCCAGAACACAGTCATAAACTCTGAGGTTTCTATTTCAAATTAAAGGTGAATGTTTCATGAATGAAGAAATGCTAGCTCTGAAAATGGTCTGCTTATATACCGCCCCATAACACTTCAAGTAGTCTCTGGGCAGTTTACAGTTTTAATTACAGTAATGCAGGCTGCACATTGCCCCCCCCACCGCAAGCTCATTTTACCGACCTCGGAAGGATGGAAGGCTGAGTGAACCTTGAGCCTGCTACCTGGGATTGAACCCCAGGTCGTGAGCACAGAGACAAAAATCCCTGGAAAAGCCATGTTACTGGGAAAGATTGCAGACCAAATATGAGATAAATTAACTCTCTAAAGGAGGTCATAGGGTTGAGTTTAAAAGACCTGAGCAGGGTTGTTGAGGACAGGACATATTTCTGACTTGTAGGGTCATCATAAGTAGGAGATAACATGACAGCACATAACAATAGCAATAAAGGAGTGCAGTGAACCTAATTTACAGTTAAATAAGGCAAAAGCTTGCCACCACAAATAAACTTAATAAAGCTAATTCAAATATTTAGTTTGTTACTAGAATTTCACTGGTACAGGTAGGTGTGATTTAGGGCATCCTTTTGAAAGTTATGCTTCTAAAATATAATTTTCCACAAATCTGTCACCAGAAAAGGTTAACACTGATTTGTTTAGGAATGGTCTAATCTGGTAAAATAATTGCTGGAGGGATTTTGGTAGATTTCATAAGCTTTGTAAAATGTTAATGTGGCGAACAACTACTAAGCAGAAAATTCTCTGGTTTAGTTTGCCCATGGTAATGTGTGTGTAGGTTCCTCTACCCCCAAAAATGTTTAGAGAGCTGCAGAATTGTGGGATGATTTTCCATTTTCAGTTAAACTTACCCTAGCTGCCTAGAGGCAACTTTATTCTCATTGAGTTGTAAGATGACAAGGACTGTTGTACCCCTGTTGGTAAGGGAAAAGAACAAGAACAGGAATGGGTTTGGGTTTTTTTGCCCAAATTAAGCTACTTCTTGTAACTGAGAAAAGAATGTTGAAGGTTAAGGAACAAAATTTGCAGCAGGAGTCATTTTGTGTGTATGCTGAATGTAATGAAGAATATAGGCCTACAATTTCATGAGGTCTGCAATGCCATGTCACCCTTAGAGAACCGATGACACCTCATAATTAAAGACTGTACAGTATTTGGATTTTAGAACTGAAGCAGGAGTGCCCTGAAAGCAGAGCAGTAGGACTTAGTGGTCTCTTTTCATAGACATTGTACTGGAAAAGCCTAGAAGTAGTAGGCTTGTCACAACACTTGAGTAACTTTGCAGAACTGAGTTCCATATTTATGGATGACACAAATCTTGTGACAGTTGATACAGTGTTTCTTCAGAGAGGTTTCTTGTCCTTTTAGGATATATATTTTTTCCATTGAGGACAAAAATGTACATGCATTTGTTGCATCCTTAGTGAAAAATAAAGACAGATGAAACAAGGGACACGTTTAAAGAAAATATAATAACCATGCCATCTAGTTTACACTGTGGTGTAAAATGAAGTGTTTGGACAGTTGATCCTCTGTGTACAGCTGCAGGCCAAAAGTAAAAGATACATACACACATACATTGTATATACCAGTGATGCCAAACCTTTTAGAGACCGAGTGCCCAAACTGTGATTCAAATCAAAAACCCCATATTTTTCGCAAAGTTCCAATGCAGCAATTTGACCTGAGTACAGGTAGCTGTGAAGGAGCAATGCCTGGTGCCCACAGAAAAGGCTCCGAGTGCCACCTTTGGCACCTATGCCATATGTTCGTCAACGTATATATACACACATTTTATAGATAAACCATATATGCATAATATATTTATGTGAGTGTAGTATAACACAGATAAAGTACCTTAATTCTGTTCATAAGTAATGAGAGATGGAAATTAGAGCCCTACCGCACTTAGGTTTTCAATCGCCTTTTGCTTAAAGTCAAATCGCCTTAAAAATCACCTACCACATTTCCAATCGTTTTTTCCGCGGAGCCCCCTTGGCCACGCCCCTTTTCGGCCGCTGTGTCAGTTTTTCTTGCGAGAGCCACCGGGGGTGGTGGTTTTTAAAACTGATTTCTAGACTGCTTTTTGAAGCGATTTGGCTGAAATTGCGGACACCATGCACAGTTTTTTTCTGGGTTTCCCCCTCTGTATGCCTTATCCTGCCATTGGAAAAGCGGAAAATTAGCTACATTACTTAGAATGGAAGAACAACGGCATGACATTACCCTAAAAAAACATTCCAAAATAGAAGCAGATGATGGGGAAATGACAGACAAAATCAGAACAAAAAGCGTTTTAGCAAAGTGTGGACGGGGAAACCGGTTCATGAGAAAACGGCAAATGCAGAATGCTGAATTGCTTCAGTGACCACGTGACCGGGGGAGGGCAGAAGGTGATTCAAAACAAAAAGCGGTTGCTGTTTGAAGTGTGGTAGCAACATTAGATAGATAGATAGATAGATAGATAGATAGATAGATAGATAGATAGATAGATAGATAGATAGATAGATAGATAGATAACAAGCATTTAAAGCAACATCTTCCTGTATGTTCCTGTCCAGACCTCAGATGATCATTCTCCATTTGCTCCTCATTCTGAAGTCCTAATAGTGACCAAGAAGTAGACTTTATTTTCAGTTGTGCCTCCCCTATTTGTGCAGCACTTTCACAAGAGATATTTTCCTGATGTCTATTTCAATATCTTTTTTGTTTAGGATATTCTTATTTTCTCAGGCCTTCTAAAGTTCATCATAACTTGATTTTAAAAGTACCAGAATGAAAAAAGGAAAGGGCCATTGTGGTCACAAAGATTGCAGAAAGAGTAGGTGACATATTTTATTGGACCACCAAAAATAAAACATGTAGCATGCCTTCATGGATGAAATTCACTTCCTCGGCCTCTAGGCACCCCTCTTGTGCAGAAAAATTGACCAGAAAATGTTATTTACCTTGCAGAGATCATCAATTATTCTAGTAACCCTGGGCCTCTCATTGTCCCTGTAGCAAGGTTTTGAATTTTTTCACCCTGCATCTTGAGACCAAAAGGCTGTGAATTACCTTCAGATTACCCTCCCTCACTCTTATGTTGCTTGCTTAAAACAAGGTTCCTTTTAGCTGTGTGGGTGGCAAAAGACAGTACAAAGAATATTAGTCACCATAGATTATGCTGCCTGGTTGTGGTTTGCAGGGTGTGTGTGTTGTAGTTCATTTATGTTTGGGGTTTGCAGGAATCTGTTTTTGGCATTTAGTTTATCCATTACTTTTGTTCTTTCAGTATGAAAATGAATGTGATTATTATTTGTATTTCTGTTGGTTTTACTTTGGTTCATATTTGATTTTGTTATATTACTTAAGAGATTGTATTTTTAAGCAATTAATATTATCACTGCCGCACAACCCTCCTCCAACTGGAGGTAAAAGAAGTTTCAAAATGATTTAAAATTTAGAACATATAGATCTCAAGCCATCTGATCTCGGAATAGCAACAGAAAGTTAGTCTTTAAAGTCCCACATGTTTTTTGTTTTTTGTTTTGTTTTATTTTCCTTGATTTCTGCCTGGAATGGGTGTGTGGATAGCTCTCATTAGAAGTGGACTATTCTTAAGAACCAATGCCTTGTTGAGTATCCCAACGAGAGCTTTTCTTATCTCTTGGAGTTTGCAAATTAGTGTTTGAAGGCTTCCACTGCTATTCAAAAGTATGCATTGAAGCAAGTCAAATTGACAGAAATCAGCTAATTTTTGAGGCACTCGTTGCTCACATATGGACACTGTTAAAATGTAATATGTATAATAGGGTAGTCTAACATATCTGTTGAAGGGACCTGCTTCTGTTTTACAGCATGGTTCAATTAACCAGCAAACCATTCGCCTTGAGACTTCCAAATGGAGTTATGCTGTTTCTTGTGTGTTATTTCAAAGTGATTTTCCAAACAATAAACAAGCAGTATTTAACAGAATGAAGAGCCAGGCACTTTTAGACATCACGGAATGCAGCTTGCTAAGCAGAAGTTACAGCGATCACACTAAAGCATTAGAAGTAAGAGACAGCAGCACTAATTTGCATATTTTGATTGCACAAATCCACATAATTAATACTAGCATAAAATGACAGGGTATGTCCCACTTTCAGTGGGGGGACCATTTTCTGTCATTTATTAGACATGTTCTGTTTTGGCAACTGAATATTCCAGGTAGCATGAGAGATTAAACAATTTGTACAGTAAAGCAAAACATTGGCTGAAATCTAGTAGGAAGTCACAACTAGAGTAGGTCCACTGAACCAGTAGAATTTACAGCGGAGTTGACTTACCAATTTCCACTGATCAAATGGCCTACTCTGATTGTAAGTTACTATTGAAAATCAGCAAAGTCAGTCCCACAAGATTTATAAAAGTGACCTAAAAGTAGTTGAATAGAAATATTTGTTGTCTTCCCAATTTTGAGGATACAAAAATATATTAGAGGTAGGACCTAATAAAACCAGGCATCTTACTTCAAAACTAGCAATCCCTTATTGTACAGTATGATTCCAATATTGACTTGAGGGACTTTATAATTTTAACAAATTTCAATGGGATTACTGCAGGGTGATGTTATAGAATCATATATCTCACGTACAAGATTATACATACTCCATGAAAATAAATTGCTTGCCCTAGATAGTTTGGAGTCTTTTATTACTCTATCTTCCTCTAATCTATGGCTGACTATGGCTGACTATTGTTCTTTTTCAAGTGCCATGTCCTCATAGAACGTTGACGATCAGTAGCCCGAACTAGTTTTTATCTAAAACTATTCTAAGTAGAGCAGCTGTGCTCACTGCAAACTGTTGGCTCAAATTCTTAAACCAGAATGTTCTTCTATGCCCTTGGGACACGCCTCCCATCTATTTTGCCTTGAAAGATAACATGCAGCAGATGGTATTTCTTATTCTGCATTATGTGTCAGAAATATTGCAATTTTCTTCTCTTTATGGTATTAAGAAATTACAGCTTTTTATTCATGAACTGTGATGCAGCCACATTAGGGACTCTGGCTGTCCAAGGTATCTTCAGAATTTCGAATGCTTCCAGATTCCTGCATAATGCGTCTGTAAGGGTCCAAGTTTCAACACCATAGAGAAGTATACTAAATACATAGGATCGAATATCATTTTAACCCAATTTTTGTTATTTTTTTACAGATATTTTTTAAAAAACTGGATGCTTTGGAGTCTTTTATGACTCTGCTATCTTCCTCTAATCTGTGTCTGTCTGTCTGTCTGTCCAGTAGCCAGACCACTACACTAGGTGGCTTCACATTCTCTTCAAGATAAACACCCATAGAGACTTTTATGATAACCCTTCCTCATGACTTTCTGCCCCCCCCCCAGTCCTTGATAATATTTCTTGTCAGCATTGCAAATTAGGCATCATTTTACTGTTCCTCTCTCTGATTTATTCCCTAACAGAACTCCATTGTACAACCTATCCCATTCCTCCCTTGTTCTTTAATAATGAAATAGTGATGCGGCAGCTTAATATAGTATGATCATGAGGGGAATATAACCCTGTAGTTAATTTGCAACTGAAAGATAAATAATCAGCAGTACTATTTTTTGAGAACTCTACTGTAGTATAGTGACTAAAGTGTTGGGCTAAGGCTCTGAAGAGCTGTGTTCAAAAACTACTTGGCCATGGAAACTCACTAGGAGGTGACAATGGTAAAGTATTCCTTGGATATTTCACACATCTTGAAAATCCTGATTAGAATGAAATGCTGGAAGGTTTGATTGTTTCAGACCCTCAGAAGAAGATGGCATTGTCTGAATGTGTAAAAGGACATGCTTTAAGGAGGTCCAAATGATTTAACATGGCAACATTCCTCTCCAGAAGCGGATTGCTAGGAGGAAGATTTCTATGACATTTCACAATTTTTCTGCAACCTATAATTGAACCCAAAAGCAACTTCAAATATGTTTACGCTGGCTTTTCTCACCACCTAACTCATAAACATGTCCAACCTAGAGATGGGCACACATTAAAAATGAATTGCAAAATACATTCAAATATTTCTAATTTGTTGATTTATACTGATATGCCCAATGGATACAAATTGATGGATTTTTAGTGATTTTCGATTTGTTGATTCATTGGGCTATAACATGGCCCCCAAAACACCTAGAGACACCAAGGGAAACTCTTCTCTGCAATGCCTCCATATTTGGGGGGAAATTGGATTTACTGTATGGCATGTGATCACTAAGGGCGCTTTTACACGACCCCTAAGATCCGCTGGCAACTTAAATTCGGACCAGAGATGTTGGGGGTTTGCTCCTCTTCCTATGTTCCCACCCCTCCACACTCCCTTGCTCCTGTCTACGTGAGGGGAGGGAGAAAAAAAGGGAGAAAAGAATGCAGGCTCACCTCTGATCTGATGTCGCCCGTAGCCTGGGGAAGTATTCCACTTTCTTAAAGGGGCAGGGGGCAAAAAAAAAAAACCAAACAGAAGGCAGGAGAGCCCGGCACTCACTTCCTTGCAATCCACATCAGAAATTTTTCACCTTCGGAGACCAGGTACTTGGGAAATACGCTGGGACGCACTTAGGTGGGCGTGGTCATACTTAATTTTTTTTATAGTCCGGAGCTGGTGGGAAAACAATTTTAAGCTCCGCATCTGGGAGCCCTTTGTCTCGGATTTTAGGGGTCGTGTAAAAGCGCCCTAAATTCATGTAAAGTTCTCATTGGAGAACTTAAGTAAAACCTTTGTAAAAGTGCAAGAAATAATGTCTATCCAATTGCATCTCTCTAAAATTGTGTCTCCACAAGTCTGTTACAAAAACAAGGATTTAAGGGGTCAGAGAAAGAAAAACTGGCAAAATTTGTATCTACCCTTTGTTAATTTGAACCCATGTGTTTGCTTTTGCCTAGCCAAGGCTTGTGTGAGATAATAACATGAGTAGATGGCATCATATGTGCTGGTCCCATTGGTTGGAGAATTTCTGCATTAGTGCCAGCATCAGCCAGCAGGAACAGCACCTTATTGCTTTTTAGGTGTGTGTTTGTGATGGTAGTAGGCAGGAGCTTTATTTTGTCATGGAGAATGATTATACAGTGGACCCTTGTATAACAAACAGTTTGTATAACATAAAATCTGTACAACATAAAAATTCCGGAGATAGGGGAAATTTGCTCAACATAATCGCCTATGGAGAAAATCCATATAACATAAAAGTGGGATTACTCCATTTTCAATGCATTCCTATGGGAATTTGTATAACGGAAAATTTGCTTAACATAATTTCATTTGGAACGAATTAATTCCTTTATACAAGGTACCACTGTATTGGATTCTTTAATTACATAAGGAAATCGTTCTTTATATCCCCATCTGTAAAATTCTTTTTCCTTAAGACTTAAGAGAAAGAAAGATAGAAAGAAAGAAAGAAAGAAGGAAGGAAGGAAGGAAGGAAGGAAGGAAGGAAGGAAGGAAGGAAGGAAGGAAGGAAGGAAGAAAGAAAGAAAGAAAGAAAGAAAGAAAGAAAGAAAGAAAGAAAGAAAGAAAGAAAGAAAGAAAGAAAGAAAGAAAGAAAGAAAGAAAGAAAGAGAAAAATTTTGGGCAGCTAGAATATGTGAGACTATCTGACTTGGAGCAACCGATATCTTAGATTGCAGATTCTGCCAGAATTGGGAGGCTGATATCATACTGAAGCTTTGAGCTCCATTTGGTGCCTTTTACTTCTGCCTTGTTTCTCTCTGTGCAGGGGATGTGAAAACTCGATTTGTCCTGCTTCCACAGCAGGGTTTTGGTTTATTTTGTTTTTCATAGCATTTTATTTCATGGCCCAACTCCAGAGGAGAGCGTATTGCAAAGATGGATTTGAATGTCAGCTTTAACAAAATGACTTGTGTATGAGACAACCTTTAATGGTATAAAATTTAATAGCTGATTAATTAAGGGTACAGTGTAATTAATAATACTAATAATATGTTAGCTAATACATGGAATATATTTTAGATAGTTGAGCTGAGTAAACCACAAGAATAAAACACCAAGGTTTTCTTTAGGCTGCTTATTTTTATTATTACCTTCCAAGAATTATGTTATCACTGACAGGTGGATCATATTTTGAAGAATAAATATCAACCAGTGGCAAAAATCTGTTGGAGACTTAAGATGTTTTCCCCTTTTGGTTTTGAAAAGATATTAGGGAGATGCACAATGGTTAAATATTCTTGAAACCAACAGTGACCTTACAGCTGTGAGTACTGGAACAGAAATTTTTAAAAGGCCAAAAGTTTGAGCAGATGCAAGAATTCACGAGGCTGCTTGTCAAAAGAATCGAAAGCAGCTTGTGTACTATAAAGCAACACATGATCAAGCCAGATCAATAATAATATAGAACGTCCTTGTGAAATAAAGTTATTTGTCTTTTGATTTGATATATCTGTGACAGGTAGAGTTTAGTCCATTCTACTGCCTAAATGTCAAGCTGTTCCACTGTGGATGCTGTTATATATAATAAGAAAATCAGTGTTCAAAAATCAAAGCCAAATTTAAGATTAGGAAGGGATTTCACAGTGGATATTTTAATAGCAAAAGCTATTCTGAGACAGAAATGTTACTTTTTAGAAGCATAAGAATGAATATTGGATATATTTGTGTTGCCCTTTAATTCTAAATGAAAGTGAAAAGTGTTGAATTTTTAAAAAGCTGTATCTTGATCAGTTTTAGTTCCCTTTCCATGTAAAATAATCAGTTGAAATGTTTAAATCACCGAAATACCCTCAAAGTTTTCATAAAAATTTAGTAGAGGAATAATTGGTCTTTTTCTCTAGCTACTAATAAGAGAAAATACAAGCTATTTAGGCTGTGTTACATTGATATATCTCAAGTAAAGAGCCGTGTAGAAGTAACTAAACACTAGTAGAATTTTTCTACCTACGCTAATGGATAATTGACCTATTATCCTCCTTCCAAAATGGGAACCATCACAACATATGGAAAATGAGCTGTCTTTGCACAGCTTCTCCAACATACTGCCTCATTATTAGAAACAATGTGTTGGATTCTGACTGGAGACAGAGACCATCTGTGGGATATTTTGTAGACATTTTGCATGTGATAAACACATATGGATGAGAAAGAATCCTACCACGTATATCTCTTGCTGTTTCATCAAATTGTTTCCTTCTCTTCATGTCTAATAGGTCAGCCTTGCACATATTTGTTCAAAAGTAGGTCCACAGAATCCAGTGAGGCTTTGCTGCCACCCTTAACTAGTTTTGGCCAATATAATATTAGGACTGCAGTCTGCAGTTAGAATATTTTTAAAATGTCTCACATTAGAAATATTGAAAAGAAAGTTGCTTAGATTAATAGGATTACCATAAATATATTAAATGTTATGGAGAATAATGTCATATTGAACAACATTACTGTCTGCTTGCTATATAAATCTTAGGGGAACAAGGGAATGTTTGGTCCAAATTCAGATAACTATATTATATGTCTAAGTGTTTATTTTTCTTTCTGAACTATTTCAGGGTCTTTTATCAGGCTGTAGTCTTGAGCCTGTTCATTGTTAAGGAAATGATTTTTCTGACTTGCCCATTATTCTGTACACTATCAATCTGCTTTGTTGTTCTTAGAATAAAGTTGAACAATAATTAATCAAAGCCTTTCCATCTTTAAAATAAATAAATGTATCTGCAGAATATTGCAAGCAGTTGAAAGAATGCTATATTGAATGAATATTTAAATTTTTTGTCAAAAAATCTTAACCCATGAAAATGGGGAAATGATCCTGGCTACCATTTTGTTGCACGGACATCAGAGGAGGCACAATCAGCCAGTCTCCTGGCTTCTCTCTCTCTCTCTCTCTCTCTCTCTCTCTCTCTCTCTCTCTCTCTCTCTCTCTCTCTCTCTCTCTCTCTCTCTCTCTCTCTCTCTCTTGCTCACTTTATTCCCTGTGTGTGTGTGTGTTTTTCCTTCATAAAATAAAAGGATCTTAGGTTTGTATACATTATGGAAACCTCCATGGCAGGAAAATACCACTTTTACCTGAATGTGTCTCACTGTTACAGGGAGGTGAGAAATGTTGTTGGAACTGAAAAGATTTCACCAAGGTATCTCAGCTAGTTTTGGCAGCCTACATCAAGAATGGCACTTGCATAAGATGTCAGGAAAGTTCTTGATTATACAGCACCTACCATGATTCAAGTAACAAGCAAACAAGCAACCAACAACAACAACAACCCCAGATTGATATAATGGATATTAAAATGTACCCCAGTTCCCATCTAACCCCTTCTTGGTCAGAAACATTTACTTTGTTTTATTGTTCGTGACTAATGATGCGGTAATTTTGGGAATGTAATTAAAATGTAAAAGGCATTTTACAGCAAAGAGTACATTTCTACAATAAATGCAAAACAATTGTTAGAGGCTTGCTCAAGTTGTAACTCTTCTGAATTCTTCTGGTAGGCTTCTCCTTCTGTATCCCAGGTCCCTTTCCCCATTCTTATATTCAGCAGCTACAAACTTTATAGGTGAGAGGATATATTGCATTGTTAGGTCTTCCTTGGGTACCATAGAGGACATTTTCTTTTGCTGATTGGAAACTCACTTCAGAAGTTGAATTCAGTGAGAACTGCCAGCAATACTGCAGAATAAGAACATCTGAGTTACAGTAAACATAAATATCATAGAAATGGGATAAACCCACTTCTGTGCTTTAATTAATTTGCTCTTATGAATTAATTACCATTTTATAAGTAATTAAGTGAAGCCCTATGGTAGGAGTAGACTTCCCCCAAGCAATAGACACATTAGTTTTATTTTTCTTTCTCTCTCTCTCTCTCTCTCTCTCTCTCTCTCTCTCTCTCACACACACACACACACACACACACACACACACACACACACACACACACACACACACACCTCTGTCTGCAATTTGCAAATGAAATATCCTGATTTGTTTTAAAAGAGTTGCTTTTCCTTTGCTAATTGCAGCCATGTTCCTACTGATGCAAATAAAAAACATGATAGGGGGCAAAGTGTTGAAAACATACCATTCACATTAGGTTCCCAATCAGGACTGGGGGTGTACTTACATCTGCGTAGGAAGAAAGCAGACGTGTGAGTGTTAGTTAAATATGTAAAGTAATATATACCTTGAGTATGTTTCCTAAAACAGCTCCCAGAGTGTCCTAGAACTCAAAGGCATTCTTGGCAGATACCATTCAATTCTTTCACATGTAAGCCAGTATGGAAAGGGGAAACACTGAAAAAATTGTTCTTAGGTATCACTTTTCTACACAAATGTAAACATGCCATGCCTGGTGGGGAAATAAGTATACATTTTTTTAAATCTGCTTTGCAATCTGTTTGCATAAAAATATAAGCAAACGCCACAACACATTTATCAAGTGCTAATCCACCTCTTCCAGAGAAAGAAGGAAAGAAAGAACAGAGACTTCAGGTTGGACACCTTATAAAAAGATATGTGTTTAAAAGAAAAGCACCACTGGTAAAACATTGTGCTGCATTGACATTTCCTCCCCCAGCCACACAGAAAGGAAAGGACTGCTTCACATTACTGTCATTCCTCAGGGAAAGAATGTGAGAGAACCGAGCACTTCAAAGTGTAAGTCAGTCTGAGAAGAGACAGCATTTTTCACTGACTGCAGCAGTGCGAGGTTACCTGAGGACAGCGTCTGCTCTACTGTCTGATTGCTTTATAGTGTTTAACTAACTATAGATATATTTTATGGGGGAGACCTCCTAAGCAAATATCAATATTGTCTTTCCAAGTTGCTCTCTCACTTTCAGTAGCTAGTAGCCAGTAATGTTCTTTAAGTCTATTAATTCATGTTATTTGGAAGGACAAAAAAAGTTCACCAAGAATTTCTCAATTAGATTAATTTGACTTCCTTTAATACAATAATCTTATAAGTAATGTACTGTACATTGAATTGTAAAAAATAATCTCAAAACCAACTTTCATAGATCCTATTTGGGTTGCCTTATTGAGAGAAAGGTGGCCTATAAATAAAACAAACAAATATTGTAAATAAATTGTAAAAAAGAGAATCATGAAGTATGTTGAAACTTGTTCTTGTCCATTTGAGTTCTCGCATAGGTCCCTCTTATGCCCCAGCTTTTCTGACAAGGTATTTGTATCATTGATACCCAGCATAGTGGATACAATGTCATACTAGAACAGTGATGGCGAACCTTTTAGAGACCGAGTGCCCAAGCTACGAATCAAAACTCATGAATACAGCAATTTAACCCGAATACGGGTGGATGTGAAGGGGCAATATCGGGTGCCCACAGAAAGGGCTCCAAGTGCCACTTTTGGCACCCATGCCATAGGTTCGCCAAATCTGGACTAGAATTTAGGAGGCTTGGGTTAAAATTTCTGCCCACCCATGGGTGTAGAACTGATAAAAATGCTGTTTAAAAATCTCACCAAATCAGCTAGTTCTGATTTGTCAGCAAATAACAACTCTCTCATTGTCAGTTGTACTGTGTAGGCATGAGGGTGGATTATGTTGGCAAAGTTTTTTGGATATGTAAAATGTTTTTTGGTGTTTGTATACTCATATTAGAAGTTGAATTGCATGTTTTAAATCAGAAAACCTCTTGGACTAAATCATAGTTTCATTTATTCACTGGACCTGTTCTAGGTTGGATTATCATCCAGTTGAAATCCCATTATAATCACATGCATGAGGGGTATAAATGTGTACTGAAATGTTAATATTTTAGACATTAAACAAAGCAAAAGAGACAGCACCCCAAAAAGTAAGCAAAAATTAAAGAAGACAAAAACATTGTAGCACCTTTAAGACTAACTTTTAACATGAGCTTCCACGGAAACACTCCACTTCCTCAGACATGAGTGAGGGAACATGGCCGTGTATATACACTTAGCTATGGCCTTGAAAAATAAGATGGTTTTGGTTAGTAGGTAATATTTGTGGATTGTATGAATCATTTCACACCTCTTCATGACTTATGCTTGATATTCAATTTCCTTCCTTTGAAGCATTATTTTGTAAACAGCGACATTGATTTTAAAAAACCCTGCCACTCTGAAATGTTTCTTTCAAAGCTCAGAATTCTGAAGAATGACCAAAACTAGGTTACAACTTTTTAAATGCCCAGCCCAAATATCTCATTTTGCACCAGGTATACAGTGAAAATCCTGCTTATCGAATGAAGATATTAGCATAGTTCTTACTGTGATTAGCTAGGTTGTACAATTTCGGGCTTGTACAAATGACAAGAATATGTTAAACCATGACTGGTATAGACCGCTGTGGTTTAGTTATCATGCTGTGGAGCCAGAGACTGGGAGTTCAAAACCCCACTGTGCCCCCTTAACAGCTCTGTAGTTCTAAGATTAAGATTAGGATAGATTATCTGGAATATGACAACTATTTTAACTTGCCAGTTGTTTTATATAAATGTTGCCTAGGGGCATCCAGTGCTGTTTTTTATAAAGTCGAGCTCTTATCAAAATGAGTTTTTATCTCCAGCATGTTCCACTAGCTTCAAGGTCACAGAGTGACAGAGGCAAGTTTTCCCTATAAATACAGATAGGCTTGAATGTTGGTTTGGAGGTTTGTGCTGGTTCATCAGCACAACACCACTTGTATTCCCTTCCCCCCCCCCATCCTTCCAGATAGGTTATCCACTCACCAACCAGAGCCCACTGCTCTTTCCTTCCTCTTTACATGATAGTGCAGTTGCAATAGGGGCGCCTGGTTCTCTCCTCAGCAGCCATCCACTCAGACAAGGAATTGAGTCAGGAATTCCTGCAGCCCTGCCTTTGAATGCTCATATTGCAACCGTGTGTGTGTGTGTGTGTGTGTGTGTGTGTGTGTGTGTGTGTGTGTGTGTGTGTGTGTGTGTGTGTGTGTGTGTGTGTGTGTGTGTGTGTTGTGTCGTTACAGTCGTGACTGACTCTACGTGACTCCATGTCCATGGAGTTTTCTTGGCAGGAGTACTGGAGTGGCTTGCCAGTTCCTACTCCAGGCGCCTACAGCACCTGGTATTCCCTGGTGGTTGCCCATCCAAGTACTAACCAGGGCCGACCCTGTTTAGCTTCTGAAATCAAGCGAGATCGGATGTGCTTAGGGCATCTAGGCAGCATACAATCACACAAAGAGGTAGGAAAGAGCAACATGCTGGCTGGTGAGTGGAGTAGCGAATGCACAGCACCTGTGGTGCCGTACCAACAGAAGAGCACGAACTCTCTAACCACGTCTGTGCTCATCTTTACCTGTAAGTCTATATATCTATTTCTATTTGAAGTTCCAGTTGCTTAACTACAATTCTGGTAAACGGATTCCATTTTTTCAGTGTTTCAAATTAATATATTATACGTCACAGATAAGTACAATAAAGATTAGTACATCATTGTGAAAAGAAGATAGGTAACAATCAAACACCTTAAAGCCTAACTCTGCAGCTCACAGTGGCTATCAAAGCAAAGCAAACATACCCATGAAACAACAGAACATAATGTAGCGCCTCCATTGTACATCTGTTTCCACTATGCCACATTGGTAGTTCAAGCCTAAAGCTCTGTTGGTTACATATTCCTGATTTACCATCCATCAAAGTAAACTGAGTTCCACTAAAATAAATAAATAAATAAATAAATAAATAAATAAATAAATAAATAAATAAATAAATAAGCTATGCCTAGATTTCATTACCAACTTCTAAATCTGACTAGAGCATATACATGGAATCAATTTGAGTTATATAAGTTTTGGCTCAAGAAACTGAGGCTAACAACTGTAAGTAGCCCAATATTTTTATAAAATATGTGTTCAGTTCAGTTTTTTTTAAATAACTAGTACTTGTGCCCATTGAATCTCTTGTATATACTTTCACAATCAGAGGTGATGCTAGGTTTGCTCTTATGTCTAAAGCGTTAATCCAGATCAATAATACTGCCTCCGCAAATATTCTGTCGTCTTCAAGGTATGTGTGTGGTTAGTTTTTAGAATTTATATCCAGAATATATAGATAGATTTTTGTTGCCATTGAGTTAAGGAAATATATGGTGGATCGACTTGTGACTGTTTATTAACCATGATTTAAAATAATGACATTCATTTTCATTGGCTCTGTATACATTACCAGATGTTGGAGAAGACAACAAGTGAAACGGTATGATAAATACATGTGTATTTTTCAGTTTTCTCATTTTGATCAAATTTAGCAAGACATTTTTTCAGGAAATTCTAAACCTTGCAGCCTGGATATAGTCTCAGCAAATACCAGCCTAATAAGCTATGACTTGTGACATCACATTGCCAGTCCAAACGATCACAGACACCAGGGAAAATATGTTGTTACATTATTTATTTATTTATTTATTAAAGCCATTTAAACTTGCTCTTCAACTTCCCAGAGCAGCTTTGAAAGATCACAGTCCAATCTGTACTCTGAAATATCCTCCTCAAAAGAGAAGTAAATATTGGAAGAGAAAAGTAAAACTCAGACATGAGAATCTTAATTTCCAAGCTCAACAGATCATGGTATTGAATCAAGATAGAACTGCTGCTGCTGCTGCTTCCTCTGATGGTCTCAGCAGGAAAGCAAGAAAGGAACCCCTAGCTAGAGCTAGAGCTAGTTTCATTATGATTATTGCATGGGATGAATTCAAATACCAGAGTCACAGCCTTTCTACAGGCACAAAGGCTGTGGCAAATACATTTTTATAGTTTTAGATGCAGAAGTATTTATTACAATATTATGTATTACATTTCCAAGGGAAGTCAGAAGCGGTTTGTTGTAAATACGGGAAGATTGCTGTAAGTCAAATGTCATTACTCACACAATAAATGATTTTGCAAGCCACATGTGCAAATATATATTTTTTACATTTTCTACAGGCACATAGTTTTTTATCATGTGTATTTCCATTGCTGGTAGACGAGCAATATAAAGATCTAATAAATAAATAAATTTCAGCTGCCTGCCAATGATACAATAAATAACATGCATATAATTCAGCTTCAAATAATGTTGTGTGTTGATCTGAATAAGTCATAACTTCAGTAGTTTGCGTAAGACTTACACATTCTCTATGACTAGGTCCTAGTCACCCACTTAACTTGTAATGTACTACTATCTCATTGAATTGAGAAACATTTATATGATTGAACAGTGCCAGTTTACGTGATCAGTGCTTACATGTTTCAGATTCTGTTTTAGTTCAAGATATGGCATTGGATTCAGAGGTCTACAAATGGTGATCCTGTGGATGCAAGAAGGGATGTGTAATCTTCACCAATAAGGAGCAATTTTATAGAAATTTCCCTGAAAATACTGCATGCTCCGGAAGATCCCTCCAGAATGGTATCCAAAGAGATTCTGGGGGCTGCAGTGTTGTGTAGGAATAACTGCATCAGTACCTCATCTCCATCTTATAATATGAAGGCTACAGTATGAAAGAACTTTGTTCCTACCATAAATGCCAAGAGTCCATCTGTCAACTCTTAATGATACTAAAAAGATACCAAAAGAAATCATACAACTGCAGAGTGTTCTGTGCTTATTGCTATTCTCCAGAAAGATTTTATTATATTTCTAACATATTTCAAGAATTGCATTCCTTTTTTAAAGAAACATTTGAAAAATAATCTTTATCTAGAGTAGGTCTGAGCAGCTCTCTAAAGAGGATTTTGAGTCACTGGATTTCAGTAAGTCATTTTGCCTTAGTAACAGGCAACATCAAGAACAGCTAACACAACATTTTCCATAGTACATGTTGAGAGTTATAGAGTTTATTGACATAGGCTTGAAGTTACCTCTTCTCTGCATTTGCAAACAACTGGGTCAGTGCAAAAGAGCCATTTTCCTACATGCACCTTGCTTCTTCCACCTGTACTCTGTAGTATGTCAAACTACATCCAGATAACCGTTCTCCGTGAATGGTTTTTTTCTTGTCCATTTTAAGAAATTGGTAGGTTTTTTTCTTCCACATTATAGTCTAGCATTCTCTGGTCTTTCTTCGGTATTCAAAGATGTTGTGAAGTCTCTCCGATTTTTATTATTATTATTATTATTATTATTATTATTATTATTATTATTATTATTATTATTATTATTATTATTATTATTATTATTATTATTATTA
The DNA here is from genome assembly GCA_037367245.1 of Phrynocephalus guinanensis. Taxonomy (NCBI): domain Eukaryota; kingdom Metazoa; phylum Chordata; class Lepidosauria; order Squamata; family Agamidae; genus Phrynocephalus; species Phrynocephalus guinanensis. The sequence continues at coordinate 102,335,288 of CM074736.1, read as the reverse complement.
TTATTATTATCTGGCGAACACAGCTGCCTGGTGTTAACCTGGAGTTGTCCTTCTCCAATGATTGAGCTCTTTCCAAGCGCCTAGGATAACTGGAGATATCTTCGTAGAATATATGTTGTTCCTAATAATGTTGCCATTTGTAGTTGACAACAACAACAACAACAACAACTTTTATTATTTTATTGTTGTTGTTGTTGTTGTTGTTGTTGTTGTTGGCAAAGGAAGCACAGTAATAGTATCCAATAATTCATAATGGAAGGCGCCTTCCTGAAATATGCATATGAATACTTATGGGAAATGACAGCACCTTGTTGGCTGGTCCCATCACTTTAGAAGTATAATTGAATGTGTGACCACAGAGTGTGGCACTGCATTTACTTACACTTATTGAAATCAGCTTCCCTAAAGTCCAAAGTGTTTGTTGTACTATTCTCAACTTTTCCTTTTCTCAGTATATCAAAGTCGAAGAGGACATGATAACTTCCATTAAAAGTTCCCAGTCCCACTGTTTGTACCTTCGTGATCAGTTATTCTCTGTTAGTTAAGACAAGATCCAGGATAGCTGATCCTCAGTTTGCGCAAACAACTCCCCCCCCCATGGATTCTGTCACAGCCAGAAGAAAAATTGTTGCAACAGGTGTGCAGGTGTGGAAAACCCTTGTGTGGAAGGTGCCAGAGATGTGTACTGCCACATGCAGATGCAAAGGAATGCTGTGCCCATTATTATTATTATTATTATTATTATTATTATTATTATTATTATTTATTATTATTATTATTATTATTATTACTGATTTTTTACATTTGATAATAGTGATCTAGGATGTTTAGCAGGTATTGAGCAGATCACCCATTACCATGATATCACTGTTGTTTCCCTTTCTTCTTTCTAGCCTAAATGACTTCTGCAGATATTTTTTAAACAAATGTAGCTGAGAATTGCACTGTCATCATACTTAAGTTCCTATGCACATGAAAGTTAATCTAATTCCAATGTGTGGAATGGCCCTTAAGTCTAAAGAGATACTGGATTTTTTGTTCTGTCGTTTAAAAACTGGCTTTCTGATAAACTGTTCTTAATTTTTGATATCATTCTGCCGAGTCTGTGCTAAAATGGGTTTATTTAAAAAGATTTGAAAACTATAGTATCCCTGTTTCCCAGGAGCACTATAACATTGCTCCTTATGCCAATAAGCACAACTTCTTCTTCTCTGAGAGCTTTTTGACTACTATTAAGACTTTTCTATTTAGCTGTGTGTAGTAATCTTGATGTCCTTTTCACATATGTAACATCTTTAGAAACCATCAGTGTTTAAGTTACTTAAATTGAGAGGGGCAAAAAGAGATGTCTTTTTGTAGTGTTCAGAATAAACAAGTAGCAAGATCATGAAGAACCTTGAAAATTAAAAGTTTGTGGGAAACTTGCTGTGCCTTGTGGTAAGTGGGACATATTCTATAAAATCATGATGGCTGGAACTAATACGAAGTACAGTTTGTTCTGTGGCTTTTGGCTGATCTGCAAATGACTTGAAGAGACACAAGGATACCAGACAAAAGCATAATTGTGATATAATGGAAACATGAATCAGCCATTCGGACACTCCAGCTGGAAAAAACAGGCAAAGTCTGGGAATATTTCTAGGGTGGCATTATAATTCATTATTGACTGGAAAAATGTGAATTTCTGACACGAAGACGCAAACTTAGGATGTTTACAATGTCGTTTTTCACTTCGTGATGGTATACATGCCATAGAATAGAATAGAATAGAATAGAATACATGCCATATAGATATGAGTTAAATTACAGTACCATAATAACCTTTTTAAGGCATTGCAATCATGAGGAGCTGAAATGTATGTGGAGGGGAGTGTGCTAGTTTCAGCAACTTTTCTTTCATAATTCCTGCTGTTTTCTTCATTTGATAATCTGAACAGAAGAGCTTTTACATGTGGGAGTTCTCCATGCTTACGGCAGGCTGAGCACCTTAGGCTGTTGCTCTTCGTTTAAAGGGTTTTAGACTGCTAATTTTAATATACATATAAAGGCATATAGAAATTAAGGATAGTATTCTACTGTGCTTGTTGCTAAAAGAAAATGAGGTGAGCATGTAGATAAAAAGTAAGTTAAAATGGAAGACATCGTAAGCCACACCATGATATTTTCTTCAAGTGCCATATCTTCGTAGAATGCTGGCGATCAGTAGCATAATCTGGTTTTTATCTAAGGCTATTCTAAATAGAGAAGCTGTGCCCACTGCAAACCATTGGCTTAAATTCTTACACCAGAATGTTCTTCTACGCCCCAGGCCACTCTTCCCATTATTTTTCCTTGAAGAATAATTTGCAACAAATGGTATTTCTTATTGTGCATTATGTGACCAAAATGTTGTATCATCATGTGATTTTCCTCAGAATATATAGCAAAAAATAGCTTTTGACATGTTCACTCATTTTGTTTACAGTTTGCAATTTCTGTGGAAAGCTATGCATAAATAAACTACAGAAAAATAACATATTACAGCACTTGGTAGAGAAGTATAGTCCCAAGTGTCATGGGACACTTTATGCTGTTTTTGTTGACTTCAGGACAACATTCTCTAGGGCAGGTTATGAGCCAAATGTAAAACTTCCTCTACAGACCCTAGACTACTTGCACCGATTCCTACACTGCGCAGTTATCACAGGGGAGAATATTACCCATGGCCATTTATCTCACAGGACACCTGTCAGGATAGAGGGAAACAGGGATGTATTCTACCCCTCTATTTTATTGGTTTTTTATACGTTCTATGGCTGAAGCCATAACCAGCCCTGATTTTCACTTAACAAGACAGCCTGACTGACTGACACCCCCTTAAGACACTACAATCTGAATTCCTGCAAACTCCATTTGGTGTACTAGGCTGTATCTCTAATGCTCTACTCAGATTAGAAACTGGAATGTTTCTGCTTAGAGCAAGTGCTTAGCTTCAAACAATCTTTGCCTAAAGTTGAAACTTCATCCTACTAGTGGCATAGCTAGGGTGCCCAGGGACAAAGTCAGTTTCCGTGCCCCCCAAGGGATGGGGAGGGGCTAAGTTGCCGTGGAGAATGCAGCTGCAGCGGCAGTGGCCAGGGAGCCCTCTGTGCCAGCCCTGGGTCTGGAGCTGTTTGGTGCCCCCAAATGCTGCACCTGGGGACAGATGTCCCCCTTGCCTCCCTAGCTATGCCACTGCATCCTATCCAGATTAGCATCCTGATTTTAAGCTGTTCAGCTCCAGAATTTCATCCTCCAAAACTGGCCAAAATAAATGTGCCCTTGTTATTATATGCAGATGACACAGTCATCATGTCATTATCGGAATTCGGTCTCAAACGATCCTTACGTGCATTCATGAATTATTGCAGGATCAATTCCTTATCAATCAACCTCAAGATAACCAAAATTATAGTTTTCTCAAGACACCGTAAAACCAAAGATTGGCACATTGAGCGACAGCGCATAGAACAAATTAAAACATTTAAATATCTAGGCATTTTTTTTCCACACACCCTTTCATGGTCTTATCATAGACAAGCAGCAGGGCAGAAGGCAAATAACACAAGCAAAGTGCTAAGGCGTTACCATTACGTCCAGGGAGTGGAGTTTATTCCTGCTGCACTCCAGTTAGTCAAACACAAAGTTCTCGCTCAGCTTTTATATGGGGCTCCAATCTGGATCACGGGCTTCAACCCCTCGGTTGAAAGAGTACTGTCAAACTCACTGAGATCACTTTTTGGTATGCCAAGATGTGTCTCTTCAGCAGCTCTGCGCCTAGAGGCTGGTTTTCACTCAGTGGAATGTCTAGCATGGCTCTACGCTTACCGGTACTGGCTAAAGGTATTATACGCCCCTATAAATAGTGGGTACCTATATTATATACAAAAAGATGCCTTTGTGAGCTCATGGCATAAGGGCTTCATGGATAAACTTCATTTTCTAGGTTTCTCCATGGATTTTCTTCACTCACCCCCATGATTCCATAAAATCAATGTTGACTCAAAGGATCAAAGATATAGATTATCAATACTCCCTAGCAGGTGCAGATAGAATCTGCTCACCATTGCATCTTGGCCTAAAATTTAACTTTCCCAGGCCAGCAACCTATATACAACAAATTACAATTCCTAGGAACCGTTTTTGCATTCTCTAGGGCCAGATTCAACTGCTTTCCCTCAGCCCAGTTAATAGGGCGCTTTAATAACACACCATACGGAGAAAGGTTCTGCCCCTGTGGGAACGAAGTAACTGAGACCCTGTCACACACCATACTAGAATGTAGACTCTATAGGTCCGAACGCCTCTATTACCTCCACCCAATTACGAGCAAATATACCGGTATGCCCTCCACTGATCTCTTGAAATTCCTGCTGTCAGGAGCAAACCAAACAATTACACAGTCTGTGGCCAAGTTTTTATTTGCAGCTCTGAGAATCCGCAAAAGTTATCACTAGATAGCCATATGATAGGGACTAATCTTATCTGAAATATTTTAACGTTTTATGTATTTTATATATTTTATGTATTTACGTATTTTATATACTGTATTTTATAAACCTGTTTTTAATTACTCGTGTCAATGACCGTATAATAAAATTTGATTTGATTTAAATTGATTTTAAGAGATAAGAACTTTTCAGCATGGTCAAGAACAGTAGGAGGGAAACTTTTGTCCTTTGATTTATTCCTTTTGGCCCTGTTACTTTGGGATTTATGGGATACAGTTCTCAAACTCAACAGAGCACAGATCTCACATTATTCAGTGACTGCGAATCACAGCAATATCTTTTCCCCAGTTTATATTGATAACTTAGAACTTTTGAGACACTGGAGAGACTTTACCCTACCCCATTTCAATGCTTTGCCATTTTAGGGAGAATATACTTATGCATGCCTTCCCAATTTTTACGGCGGTACCTATTTATCTACTTGCATTGTGGATATTGTGCAGCATTCCCTATTGTATGGAGCATTTAAAAAGGATTTACACAATCTATTTATTTTAAACTGTTATCCAAGTGGACCTGACAGATTTTACACATCTTTTCTCCTCTCTGATTTCTTAAGTGACACGTTTCATACCATAAGAAAACAGATGACTAAATCATTGCAGGAACTAGATTAGGAATTTCCACAGAACTAGAATCTGAAATAGGTCTGTGCTTATTATATTATATTATATTATATTATATTATATTATATTATATTATATTATATTATATTATATTATATTATATTATATTATATTATATTATATTATGCTTAGTTATTGTATTTCAATGTTGCATATCTTAACATGGATGGTTATGGTTATAATATAGTTAATAAAGTTATGTATGGATAATTATATACAAAATATGTAACAGCAGTATTGGTAGCTAAATATATGATGACGGTATCTCCATTTATATGTTTGTAGAATAGATAGAAACATTTTATGGTGCTTTCTTTACAACAGAAAACTGTTATCCTAAAATATTTCCTAGGGACTAAGACCTACTTGAAGGGACATGCTGGCTCAGCGGGTTAGAGTACTGAAACAGTTGGCTGCAAAGTTGGCACCTCTGCGGTTCAAATCCCAGGTGCAGCACAGCAGAGTGAGCTCCCGCTGTTAACCCCAGCTCTTGCCAACCTAGCAGTTCAAATGCATGTAAATGCAAGTAGATAAATAGGTACTGCCATAAAAATTGGGAAGGTAAACAGTGTTCCATGCAGCCATGCCGGCTACATGGCCACAGACTTGCACAACACTGGCTCTTTGGCTTGAAAATGGAGATGAGCACCTCCCCTAGAGTCAGACATGACTAGCACACACGTGTATTGGGGGCCTTTACATTTACCTAAGACCTGCTTAATGTAGTAGGAATTCTATGATAGGGTTATGCTGTAGCTCAGCCATACTGAAGAAGACGAACAGAGGTTCATCTTCTGAAATGATGTTCAGCAGGATAAGAAACGGATAATATCTGTTATAAAGATTTAATGTGTATCATTTTAAATATTTAAAGATGTAAATTTGAAATGGCCATATTTCCATAAGAACTACAGGGCAGCTCAGTTGTTTAGATATCTGGCTGTAGAGTTAGAGGCTGAGAATTTTATTTAGCTACTTACCTCCTTGACAGGGGTTGGTCTACATGATCCACAGGGTCTGTTGTATCTCTGCAGTTCTAAGATCATTGTTACAGTTCATGGGTGCCAACCAGTTATTAAAGATAGAAAGATGAATAAATTGGTAGCAAAAGGATTTCAGGTTCAGTAGATTGGCATAATTTCTGACTGAATGTTTGTATTTACCAAATTGAAATAGAAGGAAAACTAAAAGCAAACAATGTTATTGCTAGGAGGTGTTTTTTTTACATATTACACTATTTCCTAAAAACAGTAGAGATTATGAGTGAATCTGTTGATAGAAAAAATATCTGTCCCATAGTTCCATATTATTCCCGAAAAGTAGGCGAAAAACTGTCTGAGGGCTTCCATACCTTTTGCTACTGCTGGGGAGGGCTGAATTAATTCGCTTTTTAAAAATTTTGTTTCTATTTTATTTTATTTTATTTTATTTTTATTTTATCCTCTGTTGATTTGCATTTCCTTATCTATATATACACAGCTCATTCAGTGATGAGATATACTTACACTTACAAAAGCTTATGTGTCATTTAGAGTTGGGAGTACTGAAAATCTAGTCCAAGAAGCAGACAGACCTGGGTCTGGAAAAAGAGAAACCAGAAGGCAAAAGAGATGTCTTTTTACCATGGTTGTCTGTGTCATCCCATGTGTTTCAGCTAGAGGAAAGAGGGAAATGTCCTCTCAGTCCCACTGCTTCCTGGAAGTGACCCCAGTGTTTCATGGGAAGGGTAGTCCACTGAGAGGTTCATTCATAGGATCTAATGAATCCAGTAGTTCCCTAAGTGGGATTATCCTCTGTAGGGCAAATATACTGTATTTCCTATTATCGCTTGAGTTGATTCAGGTAAAATATATAAAATATTAGGGGAATTGAAATGAAGGAGTGAGTTGGTTGGTTGGATTGGTTTGGTTGGTTGGTCAGGATAAAAGAAAAACTACTTCAAATTGGTTTCTAGATGGTGTCTATACCACTCTCCAAATGTGAAAAAGAGCTTGGTAGCATCTTTGGTGGGAATGTGAAATAGTCCAAAGGTTCTGGAAAAAAAAAGTGTTTTTAGAGCTAAGTAATATGATTAAGATGGATATAGATTGTAATTCAGAGATAGCATTACAATGAGGCCAAAGGTTAACTTTGGTTGTGGTGTAACATACCTAGAATTCAAGATGGAAGACTGGTATAATGAACTTTGGGATATACTATTACTGGCTAGAGTCTTACTCTAGTTGCATCAGCATGTGCAGTTGCATAAATTGCAATGGTGAATTGCCACAGTAGTTAACAAGTTTGCTGCCTGGTAACACACTGGTACATGATGAAGGGTGCCAGCAGCCTCTTATCAGTAATGGAAGTTGATTTCTGCAATTTACAAAGTATCACAGATAATGAACTTCAAGGCCATCAAGTCCAACCCCTTGCTCATCACTGTAATGGCAAGGTAAAAAACTAATAGCATTTTGACCACAGTATTTCATTGCCCTTGCTGAATGAAAATGAAAATATGATTGGTATTATATACTGTCAGTACTCACAAAAATCATGGGCTCTTAATTTTATTTACTTGTTTCATTCGGTGCTGTTGATTGTGGCAACTGCAGCAGCTGCTCCTGATACATGTCAATTTATTTTTCCAAAAATGCGATGGTTACTTGGGTAGTTTTGTGGCATAAGATTTTTAGTACTCTGTGTCTTAAAAATGCACCACTGATTAAACTGTTGCAGAGTAGCTGGTTTTATGGCAAGTCATTTAAGTTGCCATCTTTTTTTAGGCAGCCTGAGGATGACAATTAGAAACCTGTTTCATGATGTAATTAATGATACTTGAAGCTCTGATTATTTTTGTTTTTGAATTGGCTACTCAGTGCAATGCCAGTATAACCAATATGCCGTGGGACTTTTATTCCCCGCCTGTTCTTTATTTTCCACAGAAAGTCTAAGTGTAGGAGTCTGTATACTTGGCATTGAAGATATATGTTGATCTTTCTAACCAGAATTTTCTGCTGGTTTTCTTATTCTGTTACATTCTTGTGCCAAATAAGATGGTATTTGATTTTTCATAAAATTGTTGTGGACTTAGAATAATTAATTAAAATAACTGAGTGAGTGAAATGATGCAGTTAGTGTAGAGATTAATGTGAATGCACTGTGCAGGAAAATGGTGCTATATAGTCTTATTGGAATTGGCATATCGCTTTTGATTTTACTTCTCATTTGACAGAGCATCTGATAAGTAATGTTAGGCTGACTTCTCAGTATCATTTAACTCCATTATTTAGATTACTTTATGTGGTCTAAACACAGATCCTCAGCTGGTGTCAATCAGCACAACTTCAGCTGAAGTCAATGGAGTGATGCCAGTTTATATAAGAAAAGGATCTGAGCTAAGCTCTTTATTATGAATTACTAGAACGGACTGTACTCTGCGCTGGGCATTTGTGTGCTGGGAGTTCAAAGTACATAGGAATGCATGAAACATTTTCCTCATTTTCATTGCCAAGCTTCAAGAACTAAAAGATGTTGCTTATACAATTCAAGCTACAAATGGGTGCCTGGTTTTTACAGATTTAGACTTGCTCTAGATTTTTTTATCCTTTTGTATTTTACTTAATTAAGATTACATATACCCGTGTGTGTTTAAACAACCTTTAACTGGCTTATTTGATGACCCTGGGTGCTGCCTACAACATTTCTTCAAGGGGTAGCTACTCACCCTCTGCTCCAGCTTAGAAAATTGGAAGCTGAGAGGAGAAAGTAATGGAGATCACTATGCCACCACCATGACTGTGACAGGCCTCTGATTTCCTCTTGCACGTCAGAGCCAAAAGTTCTTAAAGCAAGTGACAGATAAATATCTGTGGGCACAGCGTACCAAGTGATTTCTGCTCTTTCTCAACATAATGACATCACTTCATATATGAGCTGAAGACAACTTGCTTCTTATTTACAATAGCAAACAGGTGAGTAATGATTTTGGTTTCAGGCAGAAACACAGTGAGGGGATAGGTTATTTTGTTTATGAGTTGGTATAGAGCTAGACTTAGTAACCTCTTTAAAGTAGTGTTGTCATAAAATATATGAATTTATGTCATTAGCTCATTCTGCTGCAACATTATTAAAACTGTTAGTTTTGTGATTCACTTGATTTTGTGTTGTTGACATTGTTGTTTCTGAGACAGAGGAAAACTATAGCACAGTATATTACAATATAAAACAAAATCCTAATTGATGTTATAGTTAAAGAAGAGATATCAGGCTGTATTCTTTCTGTGGCCTTCAACAAGCTTCTTAAAAGTACTAGAAGACATTAGCCATGCATCTTCATTATGTTGCTAATAGATTAAATATTTAATCTATTAGTGAGTCCTTTACTGAAATATCAGTGGCTGTGGAAAGTGATATAGGGGATCTCTTGAACAGAGAAAAAAATGTCTTGATCTCCGTGTCTCAGTGACAGCCCCCCACAATCTTTCTGGGCTGGCTTATCATTTTGCTTCCTTCCTCCAGTGGGGTAACATATGGACTGGCTTCTTCTGGCTTTGAGGAAAATAGAGTACAGACATGTTCTGTTACAGATGCCTGGAAGTTTCCTTTCTTTTCTCCAATCTCATCTAGAGGATTCATTTATGGCATTCATATATTTAAAAAACAAACATGCACATGGTGCTCTTCCTTCCCTATGAAATTGTTGAGCCTCCTCCTTGCAGATTGTTTATTTTTTTTAAAGGAAAAAAAAAACATTTCCTCCTTAAAAGGACCTGAGTTGACTTAGACAGTATGAAATCTAACGACAGTAAGTATACAAATGTTGATGAAATAGATGTGTCAGAGAGAGAACTTCTTAAATATCATCAGGTTTTTTGAAGAATTTCCTGGATCTTAATGCTGAATTGAACCATGTGAGTTATGAATTTCCAGGGTCTGTGGGGATTGGGTTTTGGTGTGCATACGTGTGGGAATCAGGCATTGTTTGGGAAGCCATTGATGGCTCTCAAGTCTTTACTTGTAATTAGTTCATTTTTGCAAAATAATAAATGTATAACTATATTTAGCAGAATAAGAGTCACCTCTTTTCTTTCTGAGTTTAATTGTGACTTTAATTTACAGTGGACCCTTGTATAACATAAAAACTGTAAAACAAAAAATTGCAGAGATAGGGGAAATTTTCTTAACAGAATCGCCTATGGGGAGAATCCGTACAACATAAAAATGGTCACAGTTAGGGATTACTCCGTTTTCAATGCATTCCTATGGGAAACTTGTATAAAGGAAAAATTGCTTAACAGAATTTCATTTGGAATGAATTAATTCCTTTATACAAGGTACCACTGCACTTGGATAGTTGTAGAGCTATTACTCCTATTTGTGTATTGATGCATTTTAATTGTGCTTTTAAATCTGATTTTAACACTTACTACTGTATTAAGATGCTGTTTCTATACCAAGAGCACACTGGGTATCTGTGAGGTCCAGGGCCTGCATCTGATCTATAATCCCAGGCCCCCTTAGGCAACAAGCAGTTACTTTTTTTAAAAATGCTATTTGGAACCAAACCGAGGTGTCTCTGTAACATTTAATAGTAAATTAACACTACCTGAAGGTTTCTGGAGACACAATTCTCCATTTTAAAAATATTTTTTTGCAGGGACTTGGAGGGACTAGGTAGAAAGATCCTAGAGGGCCACTGACAATCCTCCAGCAGTACAATTTCTAGCCTATGTTCTATAGCTACAATACTACGCTATCAATGTCAACAGTATATGTCAAATATTCTTACCTTCTAAATCTTTAGCTAACCCCATTATAAATCCACATTAACTTCCAATTAAAAAATTCCACAGTTTTATAAAACTTGACAACATAAAAAGCCATAAATTTAAAAATAATAAATAAGCAATATAAGCAGGCAGAATAGCTCAGTGAATTAGCTATTTGGTTGGTTATTCTCCATTATACCGTACCTCCCTGAAGAGCCAACTTCCATAGCCTTAGGCAAGCTTCACAGTCTGAGAGCACAGCTACAAGAAGGGATCGTAACTTCTGAGTATTGCATAACTAGAAAATCCTGGAGAGAGACAACATAAGTCAGAAGTGATTGTAATTATTGATGTGTAATTATTACCAGTAGTAGCAATCATATCAGATTTCAATAACTGTTCACCGTCTTCCTCTGTGGGCCAAAATCTACTGACAGTTATTCCATTTTTTCTTTACCTTTATTAGGCCAGAAAAATATACCTAATAATCTATGCCAGAGTTCAAAACCTTGCGATTTCTTCACGAGGCCTGCCATTACAAAGAGCTGACAAGAGTGTGTGTGCAACAGCTTGGGGGGGGGGTTAAAGTCACCCACAGTTGTATTAAAAAGCAGGGCACCAAAGCACTAATAATGGTCCTTTTACTAACTTCAGAGGCAGAGGAATAGTTTTAAACAGTTTTAAAGTTATGTTGCTCAAAATCCTATTTCTTTCTTGAACACCATTTTGTTTCAGATTCTTCCCCAGGCCCCAAGGCTAGGATTTCACAAGTTTATATGTCACTTACAACTGGACCACGATTTTAGTTCAACTCAGTCTCCGGTTTCAAACCACAGGCAAAAATTATCAAGATTTGATAACTCTGTGACTTCACCAAGCCTTACTTTGTAACATCACTAGTTATCACACCAGTATCTTTCAGTCCCTAACATTTGGATTCTGAGCACATTCTTATTGTACGTATGTAGACCTCCAAGCTCTACACACTTCTCCATAAAATTACCCTTATCTGAGCCTGCTAGGTATACCACAACATACAGTGTATATGAAGGTGTGATTCAGTTGTTAAAAGCCAATATTAATACCCTTGAATTGCAATATATTTTGCTACTGCAACCAGAACTTATTTAAACTATCTCCACAGTATTTTCAAAATACGTTGATGTGCCTATACCAGGGGTATATCTGGGGGGGGGGGCAGAAGGATACATCTGCCCCGGGCACAACAATCTGGGGGGTGCCTGGAGGGGGACCAGGAGGGGGAAGCTGTGCACCCTATGGCTACCCAGCAGTCCTCCTTTCCCTAAGGCGTGGTGACGGGGCCCCCTCCGCCCCCTCCACTGCTGCTCGCACGGCGAAGCACGCAGTCAGGAGCATGGTGGACACGGCACCCTCCTCTTCCGCACCTTGGCACCCCTCCTCCTCTTCCTCTCTCTCTCTCTCTCTCTCTCTCTCTCTCTCTCTCACTCTCACACACACACACACACACACACACACACACACACACACACACACACACACACACACACACACACATGCACCCGTCCACCTGTGCACATGCGCACACACCCACTCCATGCCGCATGGTTTGGCAGCAGGAAGAGTGTAAAAAACAAACTTTGTCCCCAGGCGCTCCAAATCCTGGCTACGCTTCTGGTCTATACATGTCTTTATTGCTATCTTTTGATAAACAGCCTTTCTAGTTCTTCTCTAGTTCTTCAAAATTATTTATATCATCTCTAGTAAGCCATAATTACAGAGCCACTATACTGATTTTTTTAAAATGATGTTCTAATGAATGAATGATGGTCTCAGCATTTGCATTTATTCTTAAAAAAACTGCTCTTTCACAAAATTCAGTAACTTGTTCTGGTGTTTTCTAGTTCCATTTTTATATATATAATGTTCAAAGTTGATAGGCAGAGAGGCAAACATTACTGATATGGGATCTCCACAATCTGTTACAAAGCCTTGCAAGCGTTTCTTAACATGTAAACTTTTACAGCTTGGAAAATATTCTTTAACTGTATCTGCTGCCACTTCCATCATTATATGGAAAATATATACATTTATTTTATCAAATGGAATGAAATTTAGAACCTAGAGAAACAGCTCTTCCGATCATTTTAGTTGTGGTAGTAATGCTTCAAGGAGTTTACTATATTTACAGAAGGGAAATAATGCCTCTAATAGCATTTCTTGACATGTGAGAGTGATTTAGCATGGACACAGTTCATTTTATAAAAGAGATGGAATTAGCTTAAGAGAGGTATTGCTTCCTGTGGTCTGCACTCATTTGTTCTGTCCTACTGCTACCTCTGATTAAACAGGTTTTGTTGGGTTTTGTCACTGTCCTAAGTCTTGTCTAGTAGAGGCAGATGTGGGCTCAGCATACATCACAGACAGCTATTTTTCTTTCAGAACAGACTCCACCATTCTGAAAATAACTGCAGCCTGTCTTTGCTATTCATATTGACTTTACGGATTTCCTTCCCACCATTTTATGAGTGGATTTTCTGTAGTACTTAGGACATGAAGCTACCTGTACAGCTGTATTTTCCCACTTCTCTGTTGATACACATTTCATATCCAGAAAGATAATATGTAGCTCAATTCTATGGGCATATAATCACATTTACAGTCATGTTGTCAAAGCACTGAAAACATGAGGAGTGAGTGCTCTGCTTCCTTGGCTGGAAGAGAATTCTAAACCCCAATAAAGTCTTTCACGGCCGGTATCTGATAGCTATTGTGAATTTTTTGGGCTGTTTGGCCATGTTCAGAAAAACTCACAACAGCTACACAATGAAGTTCTTTGAAGAAGCTATTGCACCCGTAAGATTTCTCTTAAGACACTAAGGCTTCTGTCTATAGGTGTTTGTGTATAGCTGAATTATAGTTAAGGAGACAGTTTTGGAGGAAGCTCTAAGGGCCTTTTCACACGACCCCTAAGATCCGCTGGTCCCTTAAATTCGGACCAAAGATCTTAGGGGTTCGTTGCCCTTCCTTCCTCCCCACCAGAGAAAGAGGGGGAAAAATGCAGCTCACCTGGAGGAGCCTCCCGGAGCTCCATTTCTCTTCAGTTTCTCTTCCGTTTCTCTTCTGCTTGCTTTTTCCCCTCCCACCTCTTCTCTTAAAGGGGCAGGAGGCAAAAAAAACACAAGCAGAAGCCAGGAGACCAGATTAAATCCGGACCTGGGGATTTTCACCCACCTCAAGCAGGTACAAGAAAGTGCAGCTGGGTCGCGCTTAGGTGGGCGGGGTCGCACTTAATTGTCTGCAAAGTCCGGAGCTGGTGGGAAAACACTTGTAAGGTCCGGACCTTGCAGCCATTTCCTGCGGAGCTTAGGGGTCGTGTATAAAGGCCCTAAGTAATTGTTTGAAAATAGTTTCTTAAAGAACTGTAACTGCAGGTGAAGAAATTGTCTTTTCTTTCTCGAGTTGTATTCACTTTCACTAGACTAGGGGAGAGATGAGCAAATGAACGATAATTGTATTACTTTAGAGGTAAATAACTAATAGAAGCTTGAGTGACGAGGAGAGTACTGTTTTCCTACAGCTGGGTTTGCTTCAGTTGGGTTGGATCTACAATTGTTGTGTATTGTTGTTGTTTTGTGCTATCAAGTCATCGTTGACTTATGGTGAATTGATCCTATGAATGAGTGATCTCCAAAATGTCCTTCCTGGACATCTTTGCTCTTGTAAAGTCAAGGGTATGATTTCCTTTGTCCATCCATCCTGGAAATAAAGAATCAAGACACATTTGTGTGGGATTGAATTGGGCCACAATTTATTGCCTTAAATTGTGGCAGTCAGTGCAAGTGGCAAAATGATGTCAGGTTAAGAGCAGCGAACTATGACCTATCAGATTGGCAGCCCCCAACAATAATTAGGAATAGATTAGGATAGTAGATATGACAGCCCATAATGATTAATAACACGCCAAGTGAGGAGGCATATGGCAACCTCCTTACTTAATTTACTTATTTTTTTTCCCTTTTTTGCCTGCCTCATCTTGGTGGAGAGGTTGTCTCTCCCCATTTTTATTGTACCTACTGGCTCTCTGTTTTTGTTTTTTTGTTGTTGCTCTGTTTTCATTTGTTAGCCGCCCAGAGTTCCGTCAGGAAGATGGGCGGGATATAAATATAACAAATAAATAAATAAATAAATTGATGGGGGCTTCCCGAACCATCTAACTCTAAGTCCAAGTGCAAGTTTATGTTCAAGTTCACATACAAGTGGGAGGAGCTACCAGGGCCCTCCCAACAGTAACTACGTGAACACCATGTAGCCACTTGCACTTTCAGGCTCCCTTGCAGGAGAAAAGAGCACCAGTGACATACTGAATTTAAGACAATAAATTGTGGCCCAATTCAACCCCACAAGCGTGTCTTGATCCTTTATTTCTGGGATGGGTGGACAAAGGACGCTCTGATCCAGCCCTGTGCTGGGAGGAGCTGCTTTGTCCACATGACCGGGGAGACAGGTTTGACCAGTGGTCAACGTGGTCCAGAAGGACCAAGGCCATTCTGGGGTAGTGAGTCATGTGGTTTGGCTATGTGCCAAGGGCACTTAAGCACTCACTGCTAGGCAAACAGCCTGTTTGATCGCCAGCCATCTGCCCAACCTCCCACCCAATAAAAGAATGAGAGCAGCTGGTGAGACCTTAAATGCCCTCGGCCCATAGCCAAATCACATGACCCACTATTCCCAGAGTGGCCTTTGTCCTTTTGGACAACGTGATCACTGGTCAAACCTGTCTCCCTGGTCAGATGGACAAAGCAGCTCCTCCCAACACAGGGCTGGATCAGAGTGTCCCTTAGGGAGTCAGTCCATTTGTTCTGCATTATTTGATCAGTGAAACAACAACTTTGAAAAAAGCTGAAGGAACTGCTATAGCAGAGAGTTAGAAAAGTTGTTCTAATGCTCCCCACCAACATTATAAGGAAAGTGTTATACATTGGATATTTGATATTTGGTCAGAGATACTGAAATATTATTAGGAGTGAGAAAGTATTTGTAGGATTGTTCAAGCAACTTAGAGATATAGTCTCTGCCCATCAGCTCTCATGCTGGTTAAGTTTATGGTGCTACTGTAGACAGTAAGTGCGGGACTTTAGGGTCACAGTGAATGGAAAAGCATGCTAAAAGAGGCAATCACACTCATTTTAAGTGTAATCCATCACTTTATTTATTTTATTTATTTATTTATTTATTATTTACGCTTGTATACCGCCCCATTCCCACAATGGGGACTCTGGGCGGTTCACAGCATCAAAGTTAAAACAGCAAAAATCAATACAAACAACAATAACAAAGCAACAATGTCCAAAAGTAATTAAGCGGGGTTACAAAGTCCAGAGATATTTAGGCGGGATTAAAAAAAAAAAAAAACAGAGTGGGTCCTTAGACATCGCCGTAAGCTTCTCGAAAGAGGATGGTCTTAAGATTCCTCTTAAACGCTGCCACCGATGGAGCCAGCCGTACATCACTAGGAAGTTTATTCCAAATGGATGGGCCCACTACCGAGAAAGCCCGCCCACGAGTACCAGCCTTACGGGCATCCCTCGGTGTGACTGTCCGCAGTGATAAGTCCACCGAAGCTCGGGTGGGTCGGGCCAGATCTAATTGTCGGGAGAGACGCTCCGCCAAATAAGCCGGGGCCAAGCCATGGAGGGTTTTGTAAACCAAAACCAACACCTTGAACCTTATTCGGGAGGCAACGGGTAACCAGTGTAGGCGAGCCAGGATAGGGGTGGCGCGGTCATAGCGGTGCGCACCAACCACCAACCTGGTCGCCGTATTCTGGACCCGCTGCAATCGCCGAACAAGGTTCAAGGGAAGCCCCATGTAGAGAGCGTTGCAGTAATCCAACCTCGACATGACCAGTGCCTGTACCACAGTCCTCAAGGAGCCCTCATCGAGGTACGGGCGAATCTGGGCGATAAGCCTAAGATGGTAAAAGGCCGACCTGACCACGGCTGACACCTGAGGTTCCAGGGTCAGATCCGGGTCCAGGACGACACCCAGATTCCTCACTCTTTGCGCCAGCTGGAGGGCGGACCCATCCAGACTGGGAAGAGGGCCACAGTACCCCTCCGACGAGCCCCGAAGAACATAACCTCGGTCTTGCCTGGGTTGAGCCTGAGCCTGTGGGACCTGGTCCAGTCCAGTACCGCAGCCAAGCAACGATCAAGGGTTCCGACGGCCTCCACTGCACAGGTGGAAAAGGAGAGATAGAGCTGCGTGTCATCAGCGTACTGATGGCAGCAGACTCCATAACTCCAGATGATCTCAGCCAGCGGCTTCATGTAGATGTTAAAGAGCATTGGGGAGAGCGACGACCCCTGATGCACCCCACAAGAGAGTGTCCAGGGAGCCGACAACTCACCCCCCAAGCTCACTCGCTGGGTGCGGCCCCCGAGGAAGGACCGGAGCCAGGCCAAGGCCTGGCCTCCAATCCCAACCTCAGAGAGCCGCTCCAGCAAGATACCGTGGTCGATGGTATCAAAAGCCGCTGACAGGTCGAGAAGGACCAGCAAGGTAGAGCAACCCCTGTCAGCCCTCCTCAACAGATCATCATGCAGCGCGACCAGGGCCGTTTCGGTCCCATGACGCGGCCTGAACCCGGACTGGAAAGGATCCAGGACATGGTTCTCCTCCAGGAACGACTGGAGACGCAGGGCGGCGACTCGCTCGATCACCTTGCCCAAAAAGGGAACATTGGCTATGGGACGATAGTTGGACAAATCGTCCACTGCCAAGCCGGGTCTTTTAATAATGGGCTTCACCACCGTCTCCTTCAGAAGACTGGGAAAAATCCCGTCTCTGAAGGAGGTTGAGGCAATCAGTGAAGCCCATTTCGGCATGCTCCCCCCTGCGCTCTTAATCAACCAGGAAGGGCAAGGGTCGAACGGAGAGGCCGCAGGCCTGCAATGTCCCAGTGCCCTGGAGGCATCCTCCGGTGTAACAGGCCCAAACTCAACAAACCGAGGCGACCGAGGCGGCCCGACACCGGCCATGACATGGGCCAGATCAGGGCAACCGGCATCCAGCTCGGAACGGATGGCCTCTATCTTAGATTTAAAGTACGCTGCGAATGACTCACTAGTGAAATCACTAGGAGGAGGCCCCGGCGGAGCGGGATTGGTGAGGTCTCGGACCACACGGAAAAGTTCCGCTTGACGATTCGAGGCCTCACCAATTCTCAGGGCGGCAAAAGATCTCCTAGCCGCCCTTATCGCACGAGAATAGCGACCGTTCAACGCCTTTACCGCAGCCCGATTCTGAGCCGTCCGAGCGTTCCGCCATCTGCTCTCTAGCCTTCTCCGCTCTTGCTTCATCGCCCATAGCTCCTCGGTAAACCAAGGGGACGAACGGGCTCGGCATCGGATCAGGCGCTTGGGGGCGATCCGGTCAACAGCCCCAGCCACCTCCTCAAACCACCGCTGGGCTAGGGAGTCAGCCGGATCGTCGTCCCAAACTGTCTGGTACATCCCCGAGGGCCTCCGCGAGCCGCACAGGGTCCAGGAGCCCCCGGGGGCGGGCCCAGATGGACGGGCCCGGCTCCCCGCGGGGCGGGGTGGATACTGCTAGAG
Organism: Phrynocephalus guinanensis; assembly: GCA_037367245.1. Lineage (NCBI taxonomy): Eukaryota > Metazoa > Chordata > Lepidosauria > Squamata > Agamidae > Phrynocephalus > Phrynocephalus guinanensis. The sequence goes on along the minus strand of CM074736.1, from coordinate 102,316,785 downwards.
AGAAAGTCAGTAGATAATGATCTGACCATGACACGGGTCGGGCCAACAATCTCCCGACCCCCAGATCAAAACCCCGCGATGTGGAGGCAAAAACCAGGTCCAGGGTGTGTCCACCAATATGAGTGGGTCCGATGACTAATTGGGACAGGTTCATGGAGGCCATGGACTCCATGAATTCCAGAGCTACTCCGGACAGCCCAACCTCGGCGTGCACATTGAAATCCCCCACCACCAATAGGCGGGGGGACCTCAAAAGTGCCACCGAGATGAACTCGGAGAGCTCCGGAAGGGAGAGTGCAGGGTCGCGGGGAGCACGGTACACAAGCACTACCCCAAACCTGTCCCTTTGACCCACCATCAGGTGGAGACATTCCAAACCCGGACTCACCAACGTCGCGGATCTACTGACATGGAAAGAATCCCTAAAGACCATAGCCCCCCCCCGCCCCCCCCCGCCCCTTCGACCTGCCCAGCTGCTGCAAACGGTAGCCCTGGGGGCAAAGGAGGGTGAGGGAAGCCCCACCCCCCTCGCCCACCCAGGTCTCCGTGATGAAAGCCAGGTCGGCACGCTCGTCCACAATGAGATCGTGGACAAGAGGGATCTTATTGTGTACCGACCTGGCATTAATAAGCAGACAGGACAGGTCGGGGGACAGGCGGTTTGGATCCCAGCCATTTGGCGGTGAGCCGACGGATCAGAACGGGGGACAGGCAATAGATGTCTGTCCCGAGTTCTCCTTATCCGATCGACCCGCCGGCCCACAGCGTATCTCCCACGGCCCGACACCACCCTAATGGGGCATCCGGCGGGCTCCATAAGGTCTCAAACGGTCAAGGGCCCAGACCTGACAATACAAAAAAAAAAAAAAAAAACTTCCAAAGGTAGCCACCAAGGTACAATACAAAATAAAACAACCGAAAAACAATAACCAAATAACCTGGTAACAAAACAAAACAATACAATAGACACTATTAATAATAAAATTAAATATAAAAAGGTCAAGGGTAGCCCACAGGCAGATGGAATAAGTGAGGAGGAAAAAGGGGGGAAGGGGGGAAAGGGGGGCAACAGTAGCACAGGGCAGCAAATGGTCATAGATGTCAAACTCAAGGGAGCAGCAAAGAAGGCTCGGAGGAAGTCCACCGCTAGGGTCGACAGCCTCATGGCTCGATTGATCCCAGGGGAGGGCCACTCCAGGCCAACCTGCACCCTTGGATCATAAGTAAATCGACAGTCAGGTAATACAGCCAAGCGGCTCGCAACTTACAGCCAGGCCCGTCCGGCCCGTCCGTGTGAGGCGGTTCAAGAGTTCCGGAGTCCAAGGCCGGTCCTCAAGCCAGCTTGATGGTATAAGCTCGTCATTCGAGTACCATGGGGAGCAGTCCGGGCGGGTCCATTGGGCATGGTGGTACCGGCGGCCAGGTGACTGCCCAGGGTCCGCAGCCAACTGCCGCCCAAGGCCCTAGACCCTCCCTCCAAGGGGGGGGGCAAGAGATGGAATGACCAACGATGGCACCGGTGACCGACCCGAAGACCGACCCACCGCCCGAGAACCAGCCCGGCGGGGGGGGGCGGCTGCGGCAAGATGGAAAGTGACCCCACCCCCCCGGCAAGGGACGCCGGCGGCCGACCCGCCGCCCGAGAGCCAGTGCCCCCCGGGGTGAAGATGGCGGGGGGGGCCCCAGCTCAGCCTCGGCGGCCGCCCCGCCACCCAAAAATCCCCAACAATGGCACGGGCGGCCGACCCACCGCCCGAGGACCAGCCCGGTGGGGGGGGGCAGGCTGTGGCAAAGATGAAAAGTCCTCGCCTGGCCCCACCCCCCCAGCAAAAGGCGCTGGCGGCCGCCCCACCACCCGAAAGCCAAGGCCCCGCCGCCCATCGGGATCCAATGGTCCCAATGGTGACACCGGCGGCCGACCCACCACACGAGGACCAGCCCGGAGGGGGGGGCAGGCTGCGGCAAAGATGGAAAGTCCGCGCCTGACCCCACCCCCCGGCAAGAGACGCCGGCGGCCGACCTGCCGCCCGAGAGCCAAGGCCCCCCGGGGCGGAAACGGCGGGGGGGCCCCCAGCTCAGCTTCGGCGGCCGCCCCGCCACCCGAAAGCCCCAACAATGGCACCGACGGCCGACCCACCGCCCGAGGACCAGCCCGGTGGGGGGGGGCAGGCTGCGGCAAAGATGGAAAGTCCGCGCCTGACCCCACCCCCCCGGCAAGAGACGCCGGCGGCCGCCCTACCGCCCGAGAGCCAAGGCCCCCCCGGGGCGAAGACGGCGGGGGCCCCCCCAGCTCAGCTTCGACGGCCGCCCCGCCATCCGAAGGTCTCGATGGTGGCGCCGGCAGCCGACCCACCGCCCGAGGGCCAGCCCGGCGGGGGGGGGCAGGCTGCGGCAAAGATGGAAAGTCCGCGCCTGGCCCCACCCCCCCGGCAAGAGACGCCGGCGGCCGCCCCGCCGCCCGAGAACCAAGACTCCCCGGGGCGAAGACGGCGGGGCCCCCCACCTGCTCAGCTGCGGAGGCCGCCTCGTCGCCCCACCACCCAAAAGCCCCGCCAGCGGTGCCGGCGGCCGGCCCACCACCCTAGGACCAGCCCGGCAGGGGGGCCAGGCTGCGGCGAGATGGAAAAACCGCGCCTGCCCCCCTCCGAAGTGTAGAGGGGACACCGACGGCCGCCCGCCACCCGAAAACCAAGGCCCCCCAGGAGTAAAGACGGCAGAAGCCGCCCTACTCACCTCCGGCGGCCGACCAGCCGCCCGATAGCCCGACCCACAGGGGAAAGCAGGGGACAGCAGCGAGAACACCGCGAGATGGAAATGGGGCCGGCGGCCGAACTGCCGCCCAAGATGTAATGCCCCCGGAGGGAGGCGGCGGGAGGGGGAGAAGACCCCCAAGCCCCCGAAGCTCCTCAAACGGCCAGGGCAGCCCCATAGACCAAAACTAAAAATAAAATAAAAAACAAGGCAGCGCTAAAAGAAAAAATAAGAAAGCGCCCGAGCGCGATAAGCCAGAGAAGCAGCTGCCGCCCGCCATCTTGGAACCCTCTTTCCTGAAGAGAACCTCAACATTACTACAGATCCAATTTGATGAATATGAGTGACACATGTCATCTATAGTTATGTCTCTCCATAATTTCTCATCTCGCCTCATGAACACAAAATTGTGTCATATTGATATTTTAGCAGTCTTCCCACCCATGCTGCTCTCTCCCCTTCTTATCCTTGTCCAGCTGCTGCTACCTTTGTGGACCTCACTCTCTTGCCCAAATAGCTCCACAACACTTATTTCCTTACCTCTTGGACCAGTCAACCTCTCTTTTCTCCTGTCTTTGGAATGCACCTTGCCATCTGCCCAGCAGCCAACCCTAAAAAATCTGTGCAATAAAATTGTAACTTGATATGCACAACAACTGGAATCTTATTGGTGCTCAACTGGAATCTTATTGGTGCTCATGCAATTTTTGCAGTACAGTGGACCCTTGTATAACAAACAGCTTGTATAACATAAAATTTGTACAACATAAAAAATTCCAGAGATAGGGGAAATTTGCTTAACATAATCGCCTATGGGGAAAATCCATACAACATAAAAATGGGATCACTGCATTTTCAATGCATTCCTATGGAAATTTGTATAAAGGAAAATTTGCTTGACATAATTTCATTTGGAACAAATTAATTCCTTTATACAAGGTACCACTGTACTTGCTGAAGCTGGTTGTGGCTAAGTGATGAAATGCCAAAGTGCATTTTGGTTGTGGACACAAAGCAAGCCTGGCACACAACAGCAGCACACACCAACCGTTAGCTACAGTTAGCCACAGCAAATCATGCAAATGTTACCAAGATGTCAGTGGTTCTAATGATTTGGTTTTGAATGCTGATCAATAGCTGAATTCTAAGTTAAATAATTTCCTTATGGAAAAATAGTCCTGGTACTTTAAAGACCAACAGGTTTATTATAGTATGAGATTTTAAGGATGTGTTGCCCATACTATCAAATGAAAAAAATGAAAAAAAATCTGAAGAAAGCTTCATGTTATATACTAAATCTGTTAATCTTAAAGATGACATTTTGTTATTCTCATTTACAAGCTTGGCAACAAGAGCAAAGCTTTTAAGTCTATATCTATATACACTGGAGAGAAAAGTGGCTGATACCTTTGTTTGAACACTAAAACATCCCATGTATAAGCTAAATTTCGACTACTATAGACATTTCCATGAGGCAGGGAATTACAGAGTTGGAGGTAGGACAGAGAGATCCTTAAAAGTTCCTAAGATCAGGGGTCTATCTACATTCAGAAAAAAGTGCCCAACTAGCATCATAAAGGGGGATTGGGTGGAGCTAAGCCTAGCTAAGCCTTCCGGGTTAGACCCTTTCTTCCTGGCGAAACACATTCAAGTGTCTGTAGGGTATCTGTCAGCTAAAACTCCCAGAACTGGGAATTATGGGTTTTATAGTCCCTAAAATCCAAACATTTCATCCCTAATTTTTTATGTTGTTTTGTACTATCTTGTCATTTCCAGCTCATGGCCACCCAAAGAATTATTGACTTCCAAAAGGCTGTATCTATCTTAATGCCCCTGCTTGGGTCTTGCAACTCAACGTCATTTTAAGGAGGTGACTTCCAGAGCTAACCCTTTTGCAATCCAACTCATTTTCATCCTTCCTCTTTTCATGCTACATTTCAGCTTTTCCAACATTATTGTCTTCGCTATTAAGTCTTGAAAAATTATGCCAGAACACATGGTCGAAACAACAATAAACAACCAATTCATGTAGTAGTTTTTTTAAGAACCCCAATAACTTTTTGTTATTAAAATTTTTAGGAAGCTTATAAAATGTCCTTAGCTGCTATCATTGGGGTGTTATGGAAAGTTAATTTGAAATACTCCCCAGTATTTAAAAAAATGAAGGGAAGTCTTTAATTATTTTGTATTTGTATCTCATATAATATTGTGCAGTAACATTGCATTGAAACTGGGAGTTGAGTCATGGGTACTGGACTTCTTTTTTGAGAGATAGAAACGTTTCGCTGTTCATCCAAACAGCTTAACTTTCCTAAAACAGCAGAATCTTTGGGTAGGATGTTTGTGTAAAAGCTGTGGTGAATGATGTTGTGCTAGGGAGTGCAAGACGTCGTAGGTAAAGGCTGAGCATCTGCAGTGCTTTTAGGAATGATTGCTCTGTCAAGAATTCTCATTGGGTCAATTTTGATGGAGAATACAGCTTCAGAAGGAGTGACTTACGGGCTCACATCTTTGGGTGTATTTTCTAATAAATATATTAATTTGGGGAAAATTGTGGAACAGAAAATGCTTCAGTGCTTACTGAAGGCATAGCCGTCTGAGATTGTTGTTTCTAAAGCTATTGATTTTTGCAGCAGCTGATATTTCAATCTGGATGCAGCATGTCTGTGCCTCCACACACACTGTCAAGAAGAAATATGATAGTGTCTTAAAAGATTAATAATATCACCGATCCCCAGGAGGCCTGTCTTAATTCACTGGCCTGTTCTTTGACATGTACTGTAATTTATCTAGTCTGATTTGAATAGCAAATGGCAATCGGCTGCCATTAGGGAAATAGGCATCACTCTTATTGATCCAGCATAGGCTGGATTTTATTTAAGGAGAACTGCAAAATGTTATTAACGTCATGATGAGAAGCTAGAACAGTTCTCTTCCCCACCTTACCCAAGTCCTTAGTATAGAGGAGGTTCCTCCTGTTTGCCTCCACTCTATGTTGTTGGTGGTGGTGGTGGAGCTGCCATCAGCAGCTGACTGTGGAAAGTAGGAGGATTTGACATCCAGAATGCCTCAAGTGATTCTTTTTTAGGAAAGGCTAATATAGGGCGCTTTTACACGACCCCTAAAATCCGAGGCAAAGGGCTCCCAGATCCGGAGCTTTAAAATGTTTTCCCACCAGCTCCGGACTTTAAAAAAAATTAAGTACCACGCCCACCTAAGCGCGTCCCAGCGCACTTTTCAAGTACCTGGCCTCCAGGAGGTAAAAACTCTTCCGATGCGCTTTCTGAAGCTGTGAAGGCCAGGCTCCCTCGCCTTCTGTTTGTTTTTTTGTCCCCACCGCCCCTTTAAGAGACAGGAATCACTACGGGGCGGCTCGGGGCGGCTTCGACCGGCAGACGGAGGTGAGCCTGCATTTTTTCTCCCTTTTTTCTCCCTCCCCTCACGCAGACAGGAACAATGGAGTGCGGAGGGGTGGGAACACAGGAAGAGCGACAAACCCCCACGATCTCTGGTCCAAATTTAAGTTGCAGGCAGATTTTAGGGGTCGTGTAAAAGCGCCCATAGAGCATGCGAAAAGAATAATAAAATGAACCACAGGAGGAAGGGAACACAGAGTCATTCCTTCAGTGCATTTGTAAAATATGCATGGACCTTGCTAACATCCCGGCAAGCTGCAAGCCCAGAATCACCTAACCTACTCCCACTGTTCTGGGCTCTTATTGGGGTAGTTAATCACCTTTGTGTCCATCAATGTCCTACTCCTCAGTCATTTCTTAGAACCCCTCCCCTCCCCCCCAAAAGGGTGGATCTGATGGAGAAAATTTTAAAAACATGTGAAGGGAGAACATGTTAAAGCCAAGAGCATCTTGGGTTGTGAGGATAAGTATTAGTTATAATTTATGTAATGAAACATAGCTGGGTTGAGATAGTAAAGAATGTGCCTTTACATATGGGTACTATATTATTATTATTTATTATTTATACAACTTATATGCTGCCCACTAACCAAAGGTCTCTGGGCGGCTTACAATTAAAACAATTAAAACATTAAATGTCGATAAGCAATTAAAACATTTAAATACAAAACACTAAAATTGCCATCAGGACCTACAACCTATATTATGTCCTGGAACAGGAAGGTTTTTACCTGGCGCCCAAACATCATCAGCATTGGCACTAGGCGGATCTCACTTGGGATGGCGTTCTATAGCCTGGGGGCAGCTGCCGAAAAAGCTGTATATCTACAAGCTATCCCTTTCACCTCCTTGAGGGATGGCTCTTTCAGGAGGGCATCCTGGCTAGCTCTTTTTTATGTAAGATACATTCTTTCTAAAAAAATTTGTTGAAACAGCTGCAGATTATGTTTTTACTTTGATATATAAGTAGCTCATTTGTCAATCTGCTAAATTGTATGCCCCCAACGAAAATCACAGTACTCATTATTTATTTATTTATTTATTTATTTATTTATTTATTTATTATTTACGCTTGTATACCGCCCCATTCCCACAATGGGGACTCTGGGCGGTTCACAGCATCAAAGTTAAAAGAACAAAAATCAATACAAACAACAATAACAGAACTACAATGTCCAAAAATAAATGGTTACAAAATCCAGAGATATTTAGGCGGGATTAAAAAAAAAACACCAGAGTGGGTCCTTAGACATCGCCGTAAGCTTTGATGGACTTTATAATATTCTGGTTGATAAGAGAAGGAATATGAAGAAATGTCATGTAGACTAGGAATTTCCTTCAATAATTACACTTTATAATTATAATTATAATTATAATTTCCTTACAATAATTACACAATACTTGAATGGATTGTGCTGTTGGATCTCAGATAGCATTGGAATAAACTCATATGGGAAATTGTTTATGCACATCAGCTTCATTCTGAGCTTGGGCATAAACTCGGTCATCAGTGGAGCCTTACTGGCATGCCTTTGGCATTTAACATGGCTTGCTGCTGAACAACAACACAATCTATTCCATGAGATGCTTTTCATGAAAAGTGTTTAATTCTGCCTGTTATGTTTCTCTGTTATAGTTCTGTTTGTTTTTGTTTGAATTTCATTCTGGGTTGCTGTGTGGAGCGGCACGTTGGCAAATGGGTGGATGAATATTAAATAATAAATAGCTTCAAACTCCCCCTGCTCAGCTGCAGCTGGGAGGTGCTTCATCATTCTTCCTGCCTGGCTTCTTGTTTTTAGAAGCATTGCATGCTGTGAAAAAAGGGAGGGTAGCCACGTAGCTAATTCAGTTCATGTATTTAGCAGCAGTGAGCCTTACATGAACTATTATTAGATTATTAGCAAAGAAATGTTTGAGAAAAGGAAAAGAAGAAAAATATGTTGAGATATTAAAATGCAAAGTAATATATAAAGGAAGGGTTATGTAATTTGAATTTGCACTTTGAGATTGTAAGTCAAAGTACAGCCTCAGCTTTTTTATAGAGTGGGATGCAACACTGCCTTCTCTCATACATGCTGCAGACCTTACAGGGAAGGTGTTATACTATCTCTGTGTTATACAGATAAAAAGTTATATATGGCAACTCCCTCTGAATCCAGTGTTTGGGAAAATTGAGGAAGATGCTGAACCATAGATAATGGCAAGACGTCCTAAACCAAGAGAAAATTTAGAAATATTTTTAATTTGATTTATGTACTGGCCCATTAGTGTGAGCACTACTCTTGGCAGTTTACAAATTAAAAACCTAAACCCCACAAAACTCCACCTAACAAAACTAATTTAATATTATGGCAATTTAACAGGATGGGAGTAAAATTCATACCAAAAAAGGAGGAAAATAACAAAGTTAACAGCATTTAGAAGAATGAGTTTTTAAAAGAGATCTTTAAATCTGTTTTCTTCAGGAAAGGAAGAGGAAAGAAGGAGCCTGTTGTATTTCACTTAGTAACTTATTCTAAAGGTTAGAGGCTACCACCAAAAAGACCTGATTTTTTGCCTTGGCTTTTTTTGCCTTCTTCATTGTGGCTACTTTTAGCAACACTGACAGTGACTCTTGAGATTTTAATTTATTTCATCTCACTACACGTTAACCACTTTGCAGAATTATTTCCAAAATGTCCTCGTCCTTTTTAAGTGACTTTCTCTTTAGCAGTACTCTTACAGTGCCCTGGAAGGATGTGAGGTAAAAAGCATAGAGGAAACTAAAGAGTGGCCAGACTGCCAGCTCAGTTGCTATTGACGCCACTTACAATGGCAGCACATGTGCGCACCACATACAGATGTAAACAGAAATACTTTGGGGCAGGGATGTGCCTGTGAAGATTTCTCAGTCATCCAGGTGAGTTTATCTGGAAGTTGAGTCATGGCAACTGGACTTCTTTCCTTGAGAGTTTGAAACTTTTTGCTGCTCATCCAAACAGCTTTGTCAGTCTGAGGAAAGCTAGTTCAAATCCTCCATTTTATGGTTCACTTTGACCTCATGTCACCTGGTCTGAAATAGGCTCATCAGAAGAACAATGGCCTGAATAGGCTCATTAGGTGGCTCAGCAGGCCATTAGGTGAACAATGGCCTAAGGTGCTGAAACCCATAAAGTATGGGTCATTAGCTATGGCCTTGGTGGTAGAGGTGTGAAGTATTTTTTATTTGTCAGGGGATTATTAAAAGCACTACCTGATAAGTAGCAGATAGACTGTGCCTGAACCCCCCACCTCTGTTGAGAAAGGGGTTTTCAATGCTCATATGAATGTCTTCCCTGACCCCTCTCAAAAACCACCTGTCTTGTCTGTATAATATGTGTACATCTTCATTTTTGAATGAGTGCCCTTTGTCCTTCAAGTGGAGGTGTACTGCGGATTCTGGTCCTGAGCTGTTGCCCCCCCCCCTGTGTTGGGGGATAAGAACAAAGCTGTGCTACAATCACTGCTGTCAGTGGCTTCATGGTTGAGAAATGGTTGGAGAATTTCTCCTTCTAGAAAAACTATGTGAAATGGTGCAAAACAGTTTACAAAAATAATGAACACAGTAAATCATGATTCTTTGAAACAAAAGGACTAATTAGAGAGGTATCCAAATGCTTCTCGGGTTTGACTTCATGTTGTAGTAATGAATGTCTACATCTGAAATTCTTAACTAGACGCAGATCTTCTTGGTTATAGAAACTTTGGAGGCAATTCTGAATACAGCATTACAAATAGTCGCAATTCAGTTTCTTGAGAGTTTGTTAGTTGCACTGGTAATTACAGTATATCTTTGCACTAATACCTTGGGGAAATGCATTAAAATGCACTATAAGTTCACTTTTTTATATACACTCATGGGGGTTTCAATCCTTTTGAACTCTGCAGGATATGTATAGCCTTTAATTGTAAGTTATTTTGTTAAGAATGCATTTAATAAGCAAATGTATCAAAGTAATTTTTAATCTGCCATCACCATCCTGTAGACTAGAGAATGAAACACCATAGAAGTACCTATAGTTCTTTGCTGATTTCTCCTTTTCTTCTTTATTGAAAGTAATCTGGGAATAAGACAGTGCTACAAAAAAAAAACCTCAAGTAGGAAGTAATAAAATAGAAAATCAGTTGGTTATTTTGAGATGCATCAATTGCTGTATATTTTGGTGCTTGCATAAGAATTTAGTTAATGTGTAGCAGAACATCATGTGTTCCTTTTTATTTGTCTAATGACTTTTCTCTGAATAAATGACTTATTAAGGTTAACAAGAATTCACTGGTTGCTGTGCAATAATAACAAATTTAGCACATATTCCATTCTACAGAATGGAGAAATAAACACATATAGGTTCAAATGTTTGTGTAAGGGTTCAGTCTTTGCCCAGGCATCCCGCCCTTCCAACTTCAAAGAAGGCATCTCACGTAACAAAGAAACAGAACTTTTATTTGGTTCATCAACAGCAAATGGGGTTTTTCTTCTAACAACAGAGTCAACTTCTTTAACATCAGAAATAAACGGGTTCTTCCGTTCGTAGGTCGGGGTCTCTAGAAAGTGATCAAATTCCCCATCACCACCTGTGGGTATTCGGTTCCACTACTGCTCTCCTCCTCTCTCCCCGAAAGCCTCAGCCCTTCCATCTGTGTCCCAATCTCCCTCATGGAGGTTAAGGGGGACCCTACTTGTATCCCAACTTCCGAAGTGTATCTGGGACCACGTGGTCTCGGCCTGGGCGTACACAGAGGGTAATCTGGTCTCTTGCTCAAGTCCTCCTGGGGGTCCAAGGTCCAGGCCTCGATCTCCTGCTGAATCTTTACCAGCCATCTCTCTAGCTCCAAGTCCTTACGGATCTCCTTCAATTTACGATTGCACTCTCTATATTTTCTCTCGCCCCAGTAGGAACACTTTTGGCGGTGAGCTCTGCGTCTGTAGCTCTCAGCTTCCTTGTGTGGCATCATCATTTGTTCCCAATTCCCAGTGTCTGGGTTCTCCATCCACACCCACTCCCATCCTTCTGGAAGCACTCTCTTCCCTCCCTTTTTACAGGCTCTAAACCCCACCTCCAAGGGAGTGGATTGGTTCCCCTTTCCCGCCAAGTCCTTTTTTCATTTCCTGCCGCCCTCTGGTTCTCTTCCTTCTCCTTATCCCTGAGGGCATCATAGTAACCCTTTAGTGCCATGAACCTCTCCACAGGTGAAAGGTTCATTAGGTTTTCAGATTTCTTTGGCTCCTTCATCATCTCTGCTGGGCGTGCAGGGGTCCCTCTCTTACCATCGGAGAAGTTCCCCTCACAGTTTGCTCATTTCTGCTTTTTTTCTTTTTGAATAGAGATGCTGAAAAAGAGCATGTATTCTAAATTGTCTTTCTTTTGCCTGCTTGCTTGTCTGGGCAGAAATGCTATAGCTTTCTTAATTCTCCTATGTGATTTATCATCCTCAATTCATTGTTTTGCATAACTCTGCTCAAAATGAAGAAATGTCATTATTTTGCAGTGAAAAAGTTGTCGTTTGCATAATGCCTGCCATTAATTATTGTGAGACTAATGCAGCTGTTGATATTTTTAGGGCAAAGTGGTACTGCCTGCACCTTGTATAATGTCATTCTGAAAACATTGGTAGTTAATAGATGCCACAATATTACTCAAATGTAAGAAAGGAAAAGGGAGAATATAACAGAACAGTCTGCAATCTTTATTTAGCATTGAGAAATAATGTGGGAAATGTGAATCTACTCAGGTGAAGCCCGCTTCAATTAATCCTTTGAAGCAGGAATAATGTCCACTATTTAACTCATGATCCTTGAGGAAAGTGCTGAAACTCTGTGCAGATGGGCACTGAACAATAGTTGTGTCGTTTCTCCTTCACTTGCCTTGGACATAAATTCAAATTTGTGTTGCCTGTGATTAGACAGACACATATAGGACTATACTATTATTGATTGCATTCGATTATCTGAAAATAGAAACTGAGGAGGACTTGCCATTTAAATCTAGGCACATAAGGGATTGGTCTAAAACACAATCTAGAAATATATTAAATAATTCAAATAAATTATTGCTGCACTAAAAATGGAGTCGGGTTTTATGATTTCCCCCTGTTTGGTTTCTCTTTCTGAATAATACTTAGCATAAGACTATATCCTTTTTCCTATGCAGCAGTATTGCATCATTTCTTGGCATTTTGAATGGATACAGAAGCATGAATTCATAAAGTGGAGGTTGTTTGTTTGTTTGTTTTTTAAAATAATTGAACAATATATGTTGGAACTCATTCCAAACGGAAATTTATTGGAAGTAAGGGTACAAAGGAAATTACATAATTTAGTATAGTTAGAATGGCTGCTTCAAGGACAATACTTGATATAATCAAGGCTTATTCTTTTGATGGTGTCCCTTTTTGCCTTTCTTGCTACATCATGAGGTTTGCCTGCTTCCTATCATTCCACTAAGTTAAGCTTAAGTGCTCACAAGGATGAAAGTTTACTGTGGTCTGAAACAGTTCCCTTAAAACATATTTTCCTCTATGGGTGCAGAATATAACTGATTATATATGAACCCCATAGATTAAAATTGTTTTGATCAATTAACACAAACACACACACAGAGAGTTTTTAATGCAAGTACTTCCATAAATAACCAATATTTTAGAATTGTTTCCCCTTCTTTCTAACACACTGGCAACATGGCAGTTCTATCATTGTGCCTACTATGAAAAATATAGACAAATTTAAATAATTATTCAATTCAAACTGGCTGTTAATAATTAAGATTGCTTTAATTGGATAACAGCCCTCTCTTCTCTTTGGGGGTCAATTTCTGTGCTTCTGCAGAGGTACCTGTAAACTCCTAGGTACACTTTTTTTACTCATGGCCAACTTTGATATCTTGACTTGGGACCCAGACAGACAAGAAAAGATCCACACAAGGTGCAGAGGTCTTGTTTATATTACAGCTGTGCTTTGAGATGCAGTAGCTCTTATACCTTGTTCCCTTGCATTTCCTGTTTATACAAATTACACACAGTGAATATAGCAGTTCTATAATTAAGCCAGTGATGGGCAGTCTTTGTCTCATGGGAGTTCTCCATCCAAACTTCCATCACATGCTGTACCTTCCCCAGGCAGCCCTTCCTGTAGTCCTTTACCAGATAGTGGACACTGATGACATCAGGGATATGGTGCTTTATGAGAGATAATGACATTGGATAAGGAAATTTCCCTGCACCTGCATTATTAGTGAAGCAGCTAGGCACCTCAGGCAGCAAATGCTAAAGAGAAGCCCATCTACCATACCATAATCTTGAGGAATGTCTTAAATATTGCTATTTATGTTTCATATTCTTCACATATGTTAATAGCTGTAGATAGAGTGTTTGTTATTTTTTCTAAGAACATTAAAGCAACAGCCAAGGAAATTAAACCACAAGCCCTGAAATTATAATTCTCCAACCCAATCTACTTCAGTTCTGCAAAGAGAGGGAAATGCAGTTACAGAGCTGCCAGTCTGTGCTTAGATCACCTTGTCAGCTGAAACTTTAAAATTCCTCTAATGCAGGCCTGCCCAACAGGTAGACCAGGGGCTACCAGTAGCCCGCGAAGGGTTCAAAAGTAGCCCGCCAGCCATCAATTTTAAAAAAGGAGGGGATAAGTTCTCCACCCCTCCCTCCCCCATCCCAAGGACCACCACTGCCCCAGCAAAGTTCTGGGTCTTCCAGCGCACTGTCTCAGCCAAGCAGGGCAGTTCAAGGGCCATGACACATTGAAATCTGTTCCCTCCATAATGGATTAATTGATTTTCAATGCATCCCTATGGGAAACTACTGCTCTACTTACATTTTTTTTTACTTATGAACATGTGTTCAGAACAGATAAAATTCGTAAGTAGAGGTTTTAGTTTAGTAGCCCTCAGGCACTTTGGGCTGGAAAAAGTAGACCTAGGCCTGTTCAAAGCTGAACAGCCCTGCTCTAATGAATTTAGGAAGGATCCTATGGGGCAGTTTTTGGACACATCAATATGAAATATACTAGAGAGATATAAGGTCTCGACTCCTTATTTGTGAAACAATATGTTCCCTTTTCTAATTAAGTAATCTTGATAGGTCCATTTTAGCTACCTATTTAACTTTTCCCATATGTTAATAGTTTTCCCTTTGGAAAACTATGTGAAATAAAAAAAACATGCATTTCATGTTTTATAAAAATATGCAGTTCCAAGGAATATGCATAAAAGATGGGGTAGTCCTGCATCAGTTCAAGGTTCACTGAAGGTTTGAATTCTAAAGCCACAAAAGGTTGTCCAGACTACATTGTTGCAAGGATTGTGTCTCATTGCCAAAACATGCCCCCCCCCCCAATTCTGTGTTGCTATATTGCCTCCTTAGTTAACATTTTGTCCAGATTCTAAGCATATTTCCCTGATTCCCTACATACCCCTTTTCACAATCATCTGGCCCATAAGCAGTTGTGTCCTCCACCAATCCTTCCCATCCTGGCTCCTGAGATGTCACAGTTGCTCAATCCTGGTCTTCATCATGAAATCTCAAAGAAAAGCATGCTAGTATCATGATAATCTTATGCGTGTCCCAACTTGAACCCCGTGGAAAATCTCTGCTGGTATTTCAAGAAGACTTCTGTGAGGATTCTCAGTCATCCAGGTTCGTTTAACTGGGAGTTGAGTCATGGCTACTGGACTTCTTTTTTGAGAGATAGAAACGTTTCGCTGTTCATCCAAACAGCTTCATGACTCAACTCCCAGTTTCAAGAAGACTGTTGCAGCACACAAATCGAAACACCTGCTTTTATTACTTTTCCAGGTAAAAATTACCCATGCCTTTGCTTTGTGAACTCTCACGAGGTCACGTTAACATAAACAGCAAAAGTAGGATTTCACCTTACACCACAGTTGGGATCTAATTCTGATCTCAGACACCTTATTAAATTGCCTTTTGTGGAGTTGGGCATTCCATAGCAGCTGGGACAAAGGCTTGAATATTTTGAAAACTTTCTGTCAGACACTGTCTCTTCACATGATCCACAAACAGAAAAAAGCATTCACAAATATCAACATTCTCTGTCTGGCAAACCTTTTTTTAGATCTGCCTCGAAATGTGATTTTTAAAAATATGATACCTAGCAATGGGCCAACAGCCGGTGAACAGAATACTTGCTTCTGGGATGAAAACAGAAATAGGTTTGCATATTTTAAAATGACTGCTTTTTCCTCTTTGTTTGACAACATATCAAATGTCAAGCAGCTTTGTAAACTTATTTACATATGTATATATAATATTTTGTTCTAAAAAGTATTTGTGCTTTTTTATAACATGTAAACATGTGTTTCTGACAAAATCCTCATATGAACTTGAGTTTGTATTGGCAATAGTACAAATGACTTGATGAAAAGCTGATTTAATATCTGTTACCCAGAAGTACAGTATCCTGCATTCAGAAACCAGACTTATTTTGAAGTATTCCTAAAATGAGTTTTGAAATGAAAATGCTGGATTTTTAAAATTAAAGTTTAAATATATGTGCACTACACCGAAATTCCAAGAGAAATATCCTTCAAGTAGAACATGACTCGAACATGAGTCAGCCGCGTGACACAGCATCCAAGAAAGCCAATGTTGGTTGCATCAACAGAATCATAGTTTCTAGAGCAAGGGAGGTGATAGTACCACTCTATTCTGTTCCGGTCAGACCCACCTGGAGCACTACGTACAGTTCTGCACACCTCAATTTTAAAAGGATGTTGACAAACTTGAACAGGTCTAGAGGAGGGCAACCGGGATGGTTAAAGGTCTGAAACATATGTCTTAGGGATCTGGGAATGTTTAGTCTTACAAAGAGAAGGTTGAGAGGGGATATGATAGCCATGTTTAAATATCTGAAAGGATGTCATATCGAAGAGGGGGCTGGCTTTGTTTTCCATGGCTTCAGAGGCTAGGACTTGGAGAAATGGTTTCATATTACAGAAAAAGAGATTCCATTTGAACATTAGGAAGAACTTCCTGATGGTTATAGATGTTTGGCAGTGGCATATGCTGCCACGGAGGGTGGTGGAGTCTCCTCCTTTGGAGGTTTTTAAGCAAAGGCTGGATGGCCATCTGTTGGAGGTTCCTGCATGGCAGGAGGCTGGACTGAATGGCCCTTGAGGTCTCTTCCAACTCTCTGATTCTTTGATTCTATGACTTATCCAGTGGGATCCCAGAAGAGTAGCACTTGATATGTACTAGGGTAGTTTGGAGAGCAGAGCAACAAGTTAGCATATGACTGTAGTCTATATGTGCTAAAATACTTTGAACAGCTGTTTTTAAAAAAAATGTATTTAATCCCCTGAAAATTTATGACAAAATGTCCTTTTCTGTAGTACTGTTATGCCTGTTAAGCAACATCTATCCCCCCCCCTTTTTTTTAAGAAAGCCTGTCTTTGGGGAGTTTTTGTGACCTTTCATTGTCCTCCAAACATCTCCCTTTCTGGTTTGTGAAGCTTCAGTACTTGTGCTGATAAGCCAGTTCCACACATGCTATAACAAAGCGATTAAAGTGCTCCATGCTGGCTATAACAAAATCCATCTTCATCCCCTTTGAAATGCATTTTTGAGGAGCCCCTGAAACTTGGATACAGTATTTTCCAAATAGAAAAAGCAGATGGTGCTGACCATTCTCTTTCAAAATAAGTTAGATTGGCCCTTTCAAATTGTATGAGCTATTTTAAATCAGTAAGTTTAGGGTCTCTTGTTTCTGCAGAATGTGTATGAAACAATTTTACTTTATAAAAAATCTTTCTGTGGAAACCTTGCGCCATAATGCCCCCATATTTGGCAAGAGCGAGAGTCAACTATCTGCTAAGCTGTTGATGAAGCTGTTTGGATGAACAGCGAAACATTTCTATCTCTCAAAAAAAGAAGTCCAGTAGCCATGACTCAACTCCCAGTTAAACGAACCTGGATGACTGAGAATCTTCACAGACATCTGCTAAATTTGTACCAAACTTCAGAGTTGGGGTTTTAGAGTTATGTTTTTGATTGTTGTTTGTTTTTGTTTGGGCTGCTGCATTTTTCTAATTGCCTTGTAAATTTGTTCTGCACTCTCATGCAATGAAAATTAATATTCACAAGGTAGTTTACACTGCAGCTGCATTTCCTTTTCCACACTCAACACATACATTTGCCATAAACAATTTGGCCCCTATGGTCACCTTTGTCCTTTGAGGTTTTCTTTCCTACTTACTGAAAATATTTTAATTTCATTATCAATTCAGAAATTATTTAATCTCTTTGTTTTCCTATGTCACCCTTGGTCTCTCTCTCTCTCCCTCCCCCTCTCTCTCACTCATCTTTCTATCAATCAATCTATCTATCTATTTATCTGGGGGAATGGTATATCAGCAAGAACATGCTTTTTAGAGAAGCCTTAAGGTCTTGTTTGGATGAAACATTTTTAAATTGGAAAGTTCTCCTAATAATCTCAATTAGAGTGTCCACTTGACAGATCCTGAACATTCATTGTTTTGATGGCTGAAGTGTCAGTCTTGCTGAAGGCATATCAACATTGTGAATTCAGCAGATGGGAAGCTATATACAAAACTTAATTCTAGTTTTTAATGTATGTGTATATTATGCTGCCCTGATTTAACTCACATTTCAGAGGTACCATACTTTTGTAATACCAAAACGGATACCCAGGCCAGAGATTGATGGGTCAGTAGACTTCAGGTGGGGCCTGAAGCAGATCATAGATAGCTTGTCCAACTTATTACTGTTATGTGGTTACCAGCTCTTGGAAGACCAAAAATATTAAGAAGCAGTGGGACAGAGCTGAGCAGTATATACACTCAAAATAAGTAGGGGGCTGGGGGAGAAGGTGGAGTGGGATAGCAAAAAATAAAATAAAATGAAAAAAATTATTTTTAAAACAGTTCTAATATGGTAAATGTGTAGTTTTAGCAAGAGAAATACTTCTATAAGAGAAAAATATTCCAAAATTCCTAACTGAATGGAATTAGTTGCACTCTCTGTTATATGCTTAGTTCTGTCCTCTTTTATTTCTTGATTTAGGGTACACACTGTAATGTTAACTTGTCTCAGAGCAAATGACATATTTGATAAAAATCAGATTAGAAAAGAAAAGGATTCTTTCATGCCTTTCCATTTGGAGCTTTTATACATTTCTGCACAACATAGACAGTTCCAAACATATCAGATTACAGCTGCCCAGTTATAACATTTCCAGTTCTGGTGGTTTATAATTTATTTCTGTCTTTGGAATGTCAGTGCTTTTTATTCTTGGTATCATTCCATGCAGTATACAATTGGTCCATGTTTCAGTTTAGAATTCATAATTTAATTGGATTAGTTGTGTACCCCCAGCTATTTGAACTTCTCATAGCACCACTGACATGGAAAATGTGCCTGTCATTTCCTGGATGGTCATCATATTCAATTCATGCACATTTACATTAAAACTAAATATAGTGCTGTGGACTTCTGAGATATTTTAGTACAGTGAATGGTCCTTTAATGGAGGAAACAAAAAAATGTCCTGTATGTAAAAAGAGCTAGCTTGTTTTCCTTGCTGAATTGCAACATTCTGAACTCCAGGGGGGAAATGTTATATCCTTTATGGATGGTGGTGGAAGTCACTGCACCATCCATAAAGCATATAACACATCCATATCCTTTATGGATGGTGGTGGAAGTCACTGCACATGTGATAACTTTTCCAGTGCTTTCAGAATCTATTTCCAAAATGGATATGAAAACAGTGGGTGATGCTAAGTTCTCACTTGTACCCCTTGCACCAACCTGCCTGTTTTGATGAATGCTTTCAGATATATGAATAAAAATAGGACATCGTATGAACTTTTGGTGATGTTTCCTTTTTAACATCAAATTTCTTAAATTATTTTTAAAGAATCAGTTCAATGTGTGACACTTGGTAAACGAAAAGCAGAATCCTTTCCCAAAATATAGACCTTGAAAATGGTATCTCTTTACACTGAAATATGCCAATTAGCTTGGCTTGTAGTCATACTGGCTAGGAGTTGTGGGAACTGTACTGTAGTTCTAACATCTAGCTTTTCCAAGTTCTTCCAAAACATTGTATGTGTTTCAGGAATAACCTCTGGTTGGTTAATTATCATGAAAGTGACACTTTTGTTAGGATGTGGCTGCTTTTTATAATGCTAAAATATAAAGTAGCATTTTCAGGATTTCATTCTTTTTCTGTTGGATTTCAAAGAGGAGTGAGTCTGCTGGAGCCATTTTCTCCACTGAAGACAGTGATAAAACATTTCAAGTATTCAAAGCACAAGAAGCTCCTGAAAGGCTTTATAGAATTCATTGCAAAAGCCCGGGAGATTTGCCATTTGGACGGTCCTTTATACCATTTTGAACTTCATCTGTCGATATTTCTGTTTCAAATGGAACTTTTTGTTCTGTAATCTGTAGGGGTTTTAGTTTTTTCCAAAAAAGCGATGTGTTCTAAACTATGAAATTCTATCACTGTAGCCATTCCTAAGGGTACAAAACTTTGTTGTTGATGTTGACAAATGTTTCTCTTGCTGCTTTCTTATAATTAATTTCTTCCGTACAGTTGAGGGTTAGAATGATTGGGGCATTAGTGGGATAGCATATTTTTAAAAGCATACAGTTGGCTTTCCAGTTTTTTTTCTAAATGTTTGGGCACATGAAAGAGCTGCTGGTGCCTAGAGATGTGATTATGTTGCCAAGTTGCACATGAATATCTTCAGCTTCAGCTTTTGTTTCTTGGGAAGTGTCAATGATCAGTTGTTATTGAAGAGATTTTAGCATCTTTTCCAGGATGATCTGTCGTGAAGGCTGCTTTGGTTTTCCTCTTCTAGGTAATGGCCTTCCTCTAATATACCCTTTAAACAACCAAGGGGCATAATGTCCTCTTGCTATTTATTTCAAACTTCTGCTATATATTTTCAGTGGTAAAATAGAAATAGGTTTTGTTTGTTTTTTTAGCTTTTGAGGGAGAAACCTCCAGATGGGTAACCAAATGCTGACATCCTGTGTTTTGCATGTAATATTGCATAGGGTCAATCAGGGGCATAACATGACTTAGCTTTTATTTGTCTTAGAGCTTAAAAAACTGTCTGCTGTTGGAAACGAGTCCAGTGCTGCTTATTCAGCATAGTGAAGACCTGTATTTGTTCATTCTTAATAAAAGGGTGAAACTGATGTATTCTCGAAGGCTTTCGGGTGGAATTGATCTTTTTAGTACAGTTTGTAGTTTTCTATTTTGTTTGTTTTGTTTGATATATGTGCGCATTTCAGGGCTAAACAGGTTAAGGTGCAAACCTGTTTATGGATGCATATTCTTAAATTTGCCGTCCGATACATAATGACTTAGGAATAATCACTACGGAAATTATTGGGTCTTAATTTTGAGTGAAACCTACATGAGATTGTTTTCTAAATATCTAGAATATTTGTAAATGGAAATGCATGGGATGTGGAAAATATACAAATTATTTAAAAGAAACGTCTTTTTTAGAAAGGAAAATAAACTTCCAGAAACATATGAAAAACAAAAAGTATTTGTGTGCTAGTATAATACAACTTTTGAATAAAAATTGATTCTGATTTATTGTCCCTGACAAATTTATTGAGAATTTATATTTCTTTCCTCGATTTGGATCGTATATTTTCCAAAACATATAGAAGGGGTATCTGTAAGTATTTTATCAAACTGTAATTTATATTTATATTTCCAGAGATGTTTAAAAGAATGGAGAATATTTATATAAGATTTCTCGAGGTGCCTGTAACCAAAGGACACTTTTAAAATATCTTACTGGGGTATAGTTAGTTTGGCAGTGCCCTCTCATCACTATTATTTAATTGTATTTATGATTGCTTTTGGATGAGATTCGTGTATTGAATTACAGTATATCTTCTGGTTGTTGTTTTCTAAGACCGAGTTTTCCAAACAATATGCAGTTTTCTTTGTGTTGTGGATAGCGGTTTAGAATATTTTTATTTTATACAGTGTTGACAATTCAGTTGAACTTGATTATAGATTGATTCTGTGGAAGGTAATGGGAATTCCATTTGTTAAAATTATGTTTCACTGGTTTCTGTGAATTTTAATAACAACAGAGATTAGCCAAATAGAGTGTAGTCTAATGAAATATAGTCTGAAGTATATGATAGGTAATATCTAGCATTTCTACTAACTCTTGTGCATATATGCTCAAAATAAGATCCTACTGAGTCCACTAATATTTCCTCTGAAGGGTGCACAGAACCACCATATATATTGGCCAAACGTTAATTCAGACAGTTTTAAAATCCCTGTGGAAGTGTTAACAGTGCTATCCAAATACAAAAAGACAGAAATAACACCACTGGGAGGATGGAAAATAGGGAGGAAATAAGTTTAATACTAAGTACATTAAATATGCAGTGGGCAAGTTCTTACCTGAGTTTTTTTTAACATTTATTGTGTACTAATGGAAAGTAAATACCCTATAATTGGAAAAGACTGTATAAATATATTTTACACATCCCCTGACATATCTTGATATAAAACTTGGAAAGCATGAGAGTTAAAAAGCATAATTGTGTTGCCAATCCTTTAGCACTTTTTCAATCTCAGTTCCAGATATATGTATGAAATTGCAAAGACTAAACACCTACAGTCCTGTTTGCAGTAAAACCTAGGATTCTCCGAAATCTAATGGGATTAAAGTAGTATTTTGAAGATCGTGGCAACTATATGCTCTCTCCATGTTCTCCAAACAACATTTTATTGGAGAAGAAAAATCCTCTTTATTGGAGAAGAAAAATCCTTAGAATTTTTGGACAGAGGATTTCCCTATCAGGCATGAAGAAAACCTATTGTACTTTTGCATGAGTACGACTATAAACTGGAAGCATTGTTAAATATGGTGCAATGATCTAGACACCCACAATTCAAGGCCAAAATAGAGCAAGATTAGTGTCTGCCTTGAATCATGAGCCTGACACTGGTAATTGAGTTCTTTACATCAATAATTAATAACTAAATAACACACTGAATCTACTAGTATGTTGAGGATAAATTTTCAGTTGTATATAGATTTTGTGCTTGGTAAAAATATATTAAACTAATAGTTACATAGTAGTGGAATATTAAAACTTTTATCCTTTGGTACAATATTTGTTTAGTGTTGAGTAGCTGCCTAGATGCCCTAAGCACATCCAATCTTGCCTGATTTCGGAAGCTAAGCAGGATCGGCCCTGGTTAATACTTTGATGGGAGACCACTAGGGAACACCAGGTGCTGTAGGCACTTAGAGTAGGAACTGGCAAACCACTCCAATATGCCTACCAAGAAAACTCCATGGACATGGAGTCATGAAGAGTCACTCACGACTGTAGCAACACAACACACACACAGCATTCATATATGTAATTATTTTATGTATAATTTAATGCAATGTACTTGGTTGATTAAAATTTCTAAAGACTTTGCCATAACAAACTGTTTAGATTTCTACCTGATGTGTTTTGATTATAAATAAAGAGGCCATTTGAGGACTCAGCCAAGTTTAAGATCAAATGAAAAAAAGTGTCAAAAAGCTTAGGATGAAAGGCAAATCTACTTCGGTGAGAAATGCTCATCAAGTTTTTGGGGATTTTTGTATAGTTCTCCTAATGATAAATAAATTGTGGCGACAGCAATTCAGGCAACATGCCAGTATTCCTAGCGTTGTGTCAATCAGGGTCATTCAAAGTAACCCTATAACATAGCCTTAAAAGAATTAACAGCTGTTGCTTCTCAGTGAAATGTAAATGAAACAGAGGCTAAATTTCAAAGTAAAACCATTAGCCTGTAGGTCAGCAGTGAATAACACCTTGAAATCCCATATTGCATATGATGGCTTGTTTAGACTATATAATCTTTTTTATTGCTGTGCTGGGTCTAGTTATGTGTTTGTGCATTTGTGCCGTGTACATTTAATCAGTCGTATTTATATTTTCTTATTTTTATTATGCTCTTGCTGCTATCTTTGGAAACATGCCATGATGTATATTTATGCGGATCCTGAAGTGCTGTGAAAGTCATAGATATGTATTTGTGTGTGTGTTGCTTGTGTATATGAAAAACAGATGCACAGTAGGCAGATAAAGTGGATAAATATAGTTTCAAATAATAAGCATAAGTGTATAAATATAACTATATGGATTGAAGGCAGGCAGATCAGCCCAGTTTCATTATTACTTGTATTCTGTATAATAAAAGAGTCTCTGACATTAAAATGACTACCTGAATGACAATGTCAGATTGCAAAAGATGTAAGGGAAGGGAAGAAAATAACAATTCTAACAGTTTGAAGAGCAATTAAGGAGAAAGATTTAGTGTCTCTCTTTGTTTGCTTAATGCATTTTTACTGGCTACGTTTCTTCAATGGGAAGCTATAGGTAAAGGATTCTTGTTCTACCTTAAAATATATTATTAAATAAATTGAATAGTTAATAATAATAATTCCAGCTCTGAAACTTTGTTGGACTGAGCTGTTCAGTTTCTTATAAGCTTCATTTGTAGTGATTTCCAACTTTTCCTTTTGTTGATGTGGATAGGTTTGACTGTTAAGTTTTAGCAACAATTCATGAAGGAATTAAATTAAAATGCTTTACATTTATAAGTACCATTGTTAGATATGTATAAAGTGTGTTGTGGGAGTTGCCAGCATTGTTTATCTCATTTTTTGATCTTATCACCGCTGCTTTCATTGTTAAACTCAGGTAGGTAGGTAGGTAGGTAGGTAGGTAGGTAGGTAGGTAGGTAGGTAGGTAGGTAGGTAGGTAGGTAGGTAGGTAGGTAGGTACACACATAGGCAGGCCTCAACCATAAAGGCTATACTGGATTACTGTCACATTTACTTCTGTTGACAGCATTGCATTTTATGTATTTTACTTTATTTCTCAGACAATGACAATGAAAGACAAAATCCATATACTAGTATCAGTATCTGTGTCAAATACAGATAGCTTATTTCTGATGTTTATATGTTATAGAACAACAATTTTAATTGGCTTTATTGAATTTTTTAAAGTAGCAAAAACAAAGGCTCTACAAATCAGAACATGCAGCAGAAATGTTTTCTTTTTCTTCTCACCAATGTCCCTTAATATTTAAAAAAAGACTAGAATAACTAATTAAAAGTAGAAGTGTGCAGGTTTGGCCTGGGAACTAGAGTCCAAAAACACATATCTGCATATTTCTCGATAAAAAGGTACTGTGCCATTTTCACTTGTGGCTACTGCAACTCTCACATAGCTGGATTATGACATCAAATGGAGAGTCTTAATTTGAAAACATGGACACACAAAGTTGACTTGATGTGTGCATAATTTGGGGGTAGCCATTCAATATACTATGGTTAGAAAGAATGCTTACTGAATTCCATTCACATCAGTTTTTGGACTATCTTGACAGGACATCTCTGAGAGGAATTTATACAAAATCTCACATCTAGCTGAGAGCGAGACAAAGAGCTCTCCCCCATAATTCTCTCCCTATAATTTGTATAAAATATTCTAGTGTCCTTTCTTTTTGAGAAGCAAAGCACACACAAGTGGTAAGTTTGAGAGGATGGGCATGTAGTTAAGAAAAAACACAAGCTAGTCTACTAGTATTTTCAGTTCTTAAGCAATGATAGAATCATCCTGATTTTGGGAAGTTTACTCAAAACCGGCTTTTTTGGGCTGAACAATTTTGTTTTGTCAATATGAGGCTTTCAACAAAAGTGCTGAGAAATCCTTTTCCATCATTCTCACCAAGAAGAAAAATGTTGTAATATTTTGGTCTTGCCTCAAGAATGAGACTGATAAGTTTGTACTGTTGCAGCATAGACATTTCTTATCAGTATAAGTATTATTTATGGCAGTACATGATAAAATTTAACAACACAGTATATAACAAACTTTGATCAACTTCTTATATGTTGACTTTTTTTTTTACTTTCCTAAATTTATAGAACATGTGTGAATAACAGGTTAAGTGAGGCTGATCTGATTAAGATGTGCAGCGCATGAAGTGAGACTAGTCATTGTCACAAGAAGAAGGAAACATGTTTTGTTTGTTTGAATCATGTTTTGTAATGTGGGGCCCCACTTTAATCCAGTATCTTCTTCCACAGCTTTTGCCCTGTTGTGATCAGTTCCAAAATGATGACACTTTGGACATTCATGTGACTAAATAAAAGGCACTACGAAATAACAGGGTAAGTTGCACAATTAAGAGCAAATCTAGATGTTCTGAGATGTTATTATCTGATTGTTATCATACACTCCTGTAGCATCTTCATTTAAAATAATATTATGCTTGAGTCATGGCAACTGGACTTCCTTTCTTGTGAGACTGAAATGATTCGCTACTCATCCAAGTAGTTTCTTCGGTCTGAGAAACGTTGATAGGATGTGTCTAATTGATAGTTCACCTTAATTTCACTTCACCCTGGTCTAAACAGGCTCATTAGATGGACTATGACCAGGGATGTGTGAAAGTCACACCTACGCAGCCCTCCTAGCACCCATTAAGCATGGGTCCTTACCAGTGACCTTCTGGTATGAAGTGGTCCTGATTTTTCTGGGGATAAATGAAAGGGCAGTCTGCAAAATAGGAGACAAATTGTGCCTAAATTATCTAACCCTATTGAGAGGGGGATTTTCTATACACACATGAATGGCCTCTCTGACCCCTCTCTTGAAGCACCTATGTTCTCTGTCCAATATGTTTATATTTTCATCATTATGTGTCAGGAATATCTATCTATCTATCTATCTATCTATCTATCTATCTATCTATCTATCTATCTATCTATCTATCTATCTATCTATCTATCTATCTATCATCTCACCCCTTTAGTGCAAACTGCACATCACGTGTAAGGAAGGGCTACAGAAAAAAATATGTTCAGGTATATCTATATATAGCTTCAGAAATTTAAGTTTTTCAGTCAAATATCTGAGGAAATGCACAGTCTCTCTTTTCATTTTTAAAATTGAAGAAGAAACAAATTTTAGTATATAGTAATTACTGATGTATCTTAATGGAAACAAGTGTGTATTTTGTAAAGAATACAGTCAAATGGTTGTCTCAATTGTGCAGTCAAATTAAGGTTGTTTCAGTTGTACTGTAGCAGTGTGAATTTCATAGTCCAGTCACTCTCAGAGAGAAACCCAGAAATATATTACTCTTTTCTTCTTGTAGAGTGATTTGCCCACACACTTTTTGCCCCTGAAAAACTTTGTGGGATTACTTGGAAGTTTCCTGTTATTTTTTATTTAATGTTTGTGGGATAAAGGACAAGCTATGCATTCATTTGTATCTTGAATGATGCATTTCCTGTGCAGCATTGGCAAGTGAAGAACAAATACCAGTCTACATTGATTTTTTTAATGCCTGCAGAGAATCGGAGCTGTCCAGCTCAGGATTTCCTGGAAAGGCATAAAAGCACCAAGCTGTGCTTTTGTTTGTTGTACTTATATGCCACAGTTCTCCCAAAACCTGGCCGCAAAGTGGCTTACAAAACAGTTAAAAATAATGGAAATTTAAGATGGAAATATTACATACGATAAAATAGGATTAAATTTGTTATGACGTTAAAATTAAAACATCACTTTAAAATGTTCAATTGTTACAGTTCCTGAAAAGAATGGTGTATTCCTTTCACAGGAGTCAGGGGAGAGAGTATTACCATGTTCAAAATTCAAAAATAAATAAATAAAAATAATAGATAAAATGAAATTGGTGTTCTACTTTCGTAGGAAGGCAAGAAATCACTCTGATGCAAGGTGAAGTCTCATTCAAGAGCTTTGGAAAATATTTGAGAACTATAGATTTTGCTGTTGTCACATATATCAGATCTGTTCTCCGAATTCGTCTGTATGAACTGAAATGGAGAATCAAGAACTGCTGTAGCTGATGAATTGTCCTTTTAAAGGCCCTTTCATCTTGCACACGCTATTTGCAGCCTCATGGAATTTTTTTTATTTTAATTCCCCCTCACCGAAAACTACAGGGGTAGTTGGTCAGATGTGTTCCAGGATTCTATAGCTGCTTGTAGATACCATCATGTAACCAAATGTATATTTTCTCTTCACTGTTATTATTTAAAAATACTGTATGGCAGTGACCAAAATACATTAATCTTACAACATTTGGTTGGATCTAGATTGGAGGGAGATAGAAGGAAATAAAAGTCCTAATAGGACTATAGAATTAACTGGATTTATATAGTTGTTGACTTGCCAGTCTGAAATTGAATTAGATATGCTTCGTTGGGATTTATTAAGACTTGTGCCTACCTGAAAGTTACAGGCTTTGATCAGAGTGTTGGAAAAGTACTCAGTATATGCTTACAGGTGCCTCTTCTTCATACTTAAAATATCTTCTGGACGTAGAGAGCTATATGTAAGTCTAGTCCAATTAGATACTGGAATGTACTCTGTAGAATTACACCTAGTTCAAATGGAAGGAGAGAATAAAAATGAAATTACAAAGGATTTAAAAAGATAGCACACAAACTGGAAAGGAACATACAGACTGTGATAGGAAAGAGCCAGACTGACGTTTTAGGGCACTGCAGGCCACTAAGAACGAGCTTCTTTGCTGCTTTTTATACATTTTGCAATATAAATAAAACATTGGCATTTAATTTTGTTACCTTAGCATTTTTACTATGGTACGTATCTTTGCTGCTTGAGTCTACTGCATATTAGTTGGACAGAAAAGTGAAATTGATTTTAATAGCAGAAGTGCTTTCTATTTATTGATTGATTTGGTACATGTATAGTCTGTCTGTTGTTCAATATGGACCTTAGGGCAGCATATATAAGAATAATTATTCAGAAAATAATACAGAGAAAAGGAGCAATCAGAGGCAAGACAATTGCTATCATCACTTTTATTTTACCTCATCCATATCTAAAAAGTACAGAAGCACATTTAGTTAATATTTGTATTAAAAGATGGATTAATATTTGTTATTATTTTCCACAAGTGCAGAATTCTTCAGTTATATTATGCTATTTATATAAAAATAGTAAAAACAAGATGAAAATTATCTGTGCTGCTATCATCTGCTGTCCTAATTTAATAATTTGCCCCAAACAGTTTTTATCTAAAAACATGAAAAAGAAGATTGAAGAGAATTCTGGTCTTTTAATTTTTAGGACTTTCTTTTTTAAATTCAGACATGAACACTATGGATCTATTTAGGTGTTGTTATTTTAGATTTATTTTAACTCTAGAATTCTCACTGAGCAATTTTCCTGTCACTGTATTCTCAGGGATATCTGTGTCTTCTGCAGATTATATTTCTGCCTTTTTATAAGTCTCTCAATGTACAAAATAAAAGTACAGTCTAATTCCCAACCTCCCATATAGACTTTTCTATGTGAACAAGATGTTTTGGTCCTTCTTTTGAGTGGCAACATGGCTAAGCTTCAAAAAATATAGATAATTTTAAAATAGGTTGTTGTTGGTTTTTTTGCTTTGTATAAGGTATGCAGGCTATATATGTGATTTGCTCTACATATTTATTTAAAATGTAGAAATAATATTTGAAGGAAAATAACATGTTCTCCACAATGAAAAGGATGAATGGTAATGCAGAGAATTTGAATTTTCTTTCCCATCCCCCTTTTATGAAGGGGAGCTGTTTCTTGCTTTACGTATGCTGAAAGCAAATTTAATTTACTTTCTTAAAAAGTCACTGGTATATTTTGAATTATTTTCTCAATTATACTTCTTCAAAATTCCAGCAGGCTCATCAGCGGCATACCTTCTAATTTAGTTGTGTATAAATAATGGACCAGAAACTATTCTACCACATGAAATGTCATTTCAGGTGAATTTTGATATATTACTAAAAGGAACATGCATAGTTCTTTTAAGTTTTTTTAAAAACTTTTTCTTACAGAATACGGATACAGAGAAGTTTGTAACAACCCACCAAACCTTTCACTGTCATGTTTAAGAGTCAGGAACTTAGAGACTTTTTCACATAGAAGTCCTGAAAGGTTTTGACAGAGGTGGCATGAAGGGTATTCTTGAGAAATTAGATGCAGACATTTTTTCCAGTCCAGAACAGATTTCCTTGATAGTTTAGATATTTTATCAGTATTGCCAAACTTCTCTGATCATTCACTGCTAATATGAAGTGAACTTTCAAATCTGACTTGTTCTTTAATACTCCTACGCTAACTTGTGGCATGGTTACACTCTGCATATTATATATGTTAGATAAAGCAATTTCATTGATTGTATTTTTACTATTGTTTTACAGGTATTTTTCTGCTTTTGTAAGCTTTTATGATTTATAAGTGGTATTAAATCAGTTTTCCTTGTCTTGGAATCTAGTATAACCATGCACTTTGCTCCGCCGCAAATGGCTGCAAGGTCCGGACCTTAAAAATGTTTACCCACCAGCTCCGGACTTTGCAGACAATTAAGTGCGACCCCGCCCACTTTAGCGCGACCCAGAGCAGTTTTCTTGTACCTGCTTTTTGGATGTGACAAATATTTGATCCGGTGTAAGGATAGTGAGTGCGGGGCTCTCCTGGCTTCTGTTTGTTCTTTTTTTGCGCCCCGCCCCTTTAAGAGATCTGAATGCTGCCGGGAACAAAACGGAGGTAAACCGGCATTCTTTTCTTTCTTTTTTTCTCCCTCCCTCAGGCAGCCAGCAACCAGGAAGTGCAGAGGGGGGTGGGGACAGAGGAAGAGCGACGAACCCCTAAGATCTCTGGTCTGAATTTAAGTGGCCAGCGGATCTTAGGGGTCGTGTAAAAAGGCCCTTTGTGTGCTATGTAAAGGAATCTTTCCATCTCTTATCTGTCATAACAATAAACAAACAAACAACATACTTTCATAAGATAATACAGTCTGCTGGGAATATTGCAATGCAATGTCACTGAAGTTGCAAAAGGAAAAATGCATTATCTATATTTTCAGTTCAAGACATAATTTATATCTAGAACAACAGTGACCATATTAAGGGAAGTGCCTTTATAATCAAAGATGAAATCAAAGTTCAGATGAGGTTAAATAGCCCCAGTTGGCAAAATGTGTTGATTTGTTTTGTAAATAGACCATAGGTAACTGATTATGAAATCATACTTTGGTTTGAAGTTCTCATAGTACATCAGTTTTTATTAGAAGACTAAAATAAGTCATTCAGGGTTCATGTAAGTAGTGTTGCACAAAATACAACCATATTCAAAACTAGCCTGAGAAATATGTCATTGTGCTATATTCAGAATTCAAGTGTAGCATGAGAGAAACCACATGTTACATCTATTCTCATTGTAATGATGCTATTGGGTTCAAATGCATGTATCCCAAATGCACTTAGTTAATTCAAAAACGGCATGGTTGACTTTTTTGTGTTCGTGCACTCACAGTCACTTGACTTACTTATGATTTACTTACTTGTTTCTTATGATCTGATGCTTTATTTCTATTATATGGACCGGTTGATAATTTCCAGACCTTTAGTTCTTGATGTTGTATACCTGACTTACAGCGTTCTGGTGGATGGAGTGGGGATGGAGGTCCTAGATTGCTTTTGGATCTCACTCTCACTTACGGAAAGTGAGAGCCACTTTAACACAACAGTTCTGTTACATTTAGTATTACTTTGCGTTAAATCTGTGTTCAAGTCAGTGATTTAGATAAATAAAATGGTATATGAACTGATTTACAGCCTTCCTGTCCAAACCCATATGCTCAAAACATCAATCAAGTTAGGAAGTATTAATATGTATACCTGCCTAACTTGTGACTACATAAATCTGTTCTGTTTTACTTTATTTTATTTCTTTTGTAGATGGTATTGCTGGGTATATTAAATATTGGCGCCACCTACTATAGACTCCGTGATACTTGTTAGTTGTGACCAACAACTCCCATTGTTCTCATTAATGACTTTGCCCTAATAATACTGATTATCTCTTATTTAGGAATATGAAAATGGGTTTGAACGGCTTTAGGCATTGTAGAAAGAACTCTAGGAAGGGCAGAAAGAAATCGTTCAGCACCATTTCAAGCTACAGAGTTGTGGAACAATTTGACAATGAGGGAACAGTGTAAGGAAATATCCCCATTTTTAGGCTCAGGAGCATGTAGATAAAAGCAACAGGAGATGCATCTCACATCACACATGCCCAGCATGTTTTTAAAACAAACACTTCAACATATTTGTTGCAATCAGGCAGGTTACTATACTTCCCCATGTTGCCACTGCATCATTCCAACTTAGCCATTGTGGGAATATAGCTAATTACAGCGGTTTGGTGCCACTTTAGAGTGGTGAGAAAACATAACTAACATGAAAAAGTGGAGAAGATGCCTGCAGCTATTGCTGCTTAATACCAGTATAGATCACTAAAAAGTCACATTTTTCATGCATTGCTAAACAAATTATTGCTTAACCCTTTTCACCACCCATTCTCCTGACTTTGATAAAAGCATTTCTTGTATAATTCCCAAAGTAGTATTCATATAAGTACTGGTGGTGATTTGTATGCTTTTGAAGCCAATATGTATACAATAAATGCACATAGACCCTGGTCTGCAGTCTACTCATTTAACATATATGAAAAAAAGAGATGACTGAAAATGGGTGCTTCTGCAGTTGTCTCAGGGGCCTCAGATGAGCCTGGTTGTATAATAATTAAATACTTGTGTCACAATCTATGTCCCTCCACAGCTTCATGTGCCAGAACCTGTAGATAAGTTGCTCTTTCTACAGGCACATCTTGAATATCATGATTGGCCATATTATAGTGAGCTTGGGCAGGGCTCAGAAGTGGGCAAATCTCAACAGTGCTTCAGTTGTGGTCTTACGTTGATATACAGAAAGGAAAATGGGTATTGGCTACCATCACCACTGCGTCAGAGGAAAAGCTTTCCAGTGGAAATGATATATTTCATGCCTATTCTCCAATCATTGTTTGCTATCTAATTCTGTCACTACTTTTTTTTTGTTAAACTTATTATACTATCTCCACAAATGTAAGTGATACATTTTTACATAACCTGTAGAGTAGTAATTTCTGAGGAAGAAGGCTGTTTGCCCTAGTCTCATTTGCAGTCTGTGGATAAAACCCCAACATTAGTTTGTAAATGTAATGAAATCTATCTATTACACAGTGTTGCAGGATGAGCAAGTGTCATAATAAAAAGATAACTACAGTATCCCAATAGAATTTAATGAATAATGTGCATCAAATTATTTATTTAATACAGTCAGAATTTTATTTTTATTCATGTAATATTCACAATTAGATGATAGTCTCCTTGAGCTGTGGTTGTTCCTGAAACATTGCTTCCTGTGGAAAAATACATTCATGTAAATGTTACTTTCCCCCCTTCTTATGATGTTTCAAAATTATTTTTAGCCGTTCATTTTTCCTTTGACACTTTTCCTATAGACACATTCTTAAAGCCTGCCATGAGTTAAATTATTACAAGGATTTTCAGAACTTGAATCTAATGAGACATGATCTCAAGATAATCAGTGTAGAATTGAAGTCTTAGCCTTCTCACATGAGGAAATTCCTAACCATATTTCTTTCCTGTCTTGTACTTCTTCAGAGTTGTGGTACTCTATCTGCAATACATATGCAGAACCAGCACAGCTACTGGAGACATATATTTAAATCTACTCTCAACAATAAAACTCGCTTGCTGAAATCCCATACCATAGCTAGACATATGCACACAAGCTATATTTGTGGAATCAGGACGGCTGGTCTCAAATTGACACAAAGAATGTACTTATTTAAGTAGCTGTATACAACAAAGAAGGTCAGCCATTTTCCTACTGCTAGACCTGTTTACCACATTCAGACTCCTCGCAGTTCCTCACTTCCTTCCTTTCACCCTGCCTCCCTATTATTGGTGTTGCTTAATCTATATCTGTTCTTTCACTAATTCAAAGCAAGTTTTTGTTTGTCTGTTATTGTTGTAGTGTATGGGTTTAATTTGTACAGACAAAGCCTTTACTGCTGGCCTATTACTCCATTAGATCTCATGGTCATTCAGGTAGGCTGTTCATGTTACCAGCCTTCTGCTTCTCGTGTGTTGTAGCACTGGGGCTTCCCAGTTCCCTTTGGCTCTTTTGTTTTCATTCTGAGGTTTGGGCTCTTGTGTGACACTTTCATCGGTAGGGTCCCAGTCTTCCACTTCCCCTGCCACAGGCGTAATGTTGTCTGTTTGGCTGTCCCTGTTACAGTGGCCCTGTCCTGATCATGCAAGCCTGGAGTTGGTTTTGTAGGCTGCTTGCCTATACTCCACAGCTGCCTTCTGTTCTGCTTCAGGCATTGTCCTTTGTAGGATATATTTTCCACTCTACTATGCAAATGCACTATTATCAGTTTCCTCAGAACAATACACAGCAAATTTACATAAGTGCAACTTTATATTATGCTTAAATAAATAGGATTTCAGCTGCTCAGTGAGTTTTGGCCAGTTGCTGTCTTTCACTCTCTAATCTATCTAAATAACAGGAGTTCTTGGAGGAAAGGTAGTGAAAAAAAAGTAAATAAGAAAAAAGTGGATGAATTGACTGGTGTTTGAGGGAAGGGATAGCTAAAACAACAGCAAAAGTAATATGCCTGTCATGATTTTGTATTCCTTTTGTAAATTGTCCATTGAAATTTGCCTCAAAGATCTTTGATTTCAGTTGTGAAGGCTGTCCCTTCAATAATGAAGACTGCAGCTATTTCACAATATCCTTATCTTCATAACTGCTGTGTTAATGGGTTATCAATCTTTTGATGGCAAGCCTCTCCATACTTAATTAAGGTCCTCTTGTAATAACAGATGTACAGTCCACCCATGAGATTATATTTTAAGCCTTAGCATCTTGTTGGAACCCGTGAATTGCTCTCATGGTATGTGAAATTTCTTTCAATGATCATTATTTTTTCATTGCAAAACTAAATACAAATTATTTGAACATTTAGGTTAGGTTTCAGTTTGGTGAGTAGGCTTTAATTAATGTTTTGTTATGTATAATCTTTCCAAACTTCCTATACTGTAGTTTTTATATTTGGTGGGGGGGGTATTGTAGGATGGGAGTATGTGGGAATCATACAAACTTGAATAAAAAGCAGCTTATAGTTCTTGGCTTGTATAACATGCAGAGGAAGTGTGCAATATTTATGCAAGCCAAGTTCCTTCTCCTCTTTTCTTTTGTCCCAGGAAAGACATGAAATGTGGGACAAAGTACAGCTGTGACAGGAAAAATCAGGGACCATGTTGTGACCATGAACAGCCTTCTGAATCACATTCCAGCTCTTTTCTGAGGTTCCCAAGTTCATAGGGAAGCCTGTTCAGGGGTACCAGGGGTACTATGGAGAGAAGGGGTCAGTAGTTAATGCAAGTGCCTTTCAAGTTCTGCTCTATTAGACCCAATCCATTAGGATTTACAATTGAAAGCAAACGTGTAGCTGCATAAATAAATATGAGAAGCCTTAATACATGTGGACTTACTCCAAGGGAACCAAGCCATAATATATCATCCCAGGTAGTCATCTGGCTTTCTGTAAAAAAAAAAATATGGTTCCACTGAAGAGCAATATATGGTAGATGCACATTTCCATGCATGCATTTCCTATGTTCTGTTATGCCTTGGGGAAGGGGAAGTTGTTGTTTTGCAATATAGTGGAATAAGTCACATTTTATAGAACCCCAGTAGCAAGGTTCTAAAGCATTGTGTGCTACATGGGGATACTGTAAAGTGTTAGTGGCAGAAGCAGAAGAGGTGGGAGGACAATCATTCCTGAGTTGTTTCTTGGAACACATTTGTAGCAAAACTGGATTGCCTGAGCCACTCCTATGGAGCACGTCTCATACATTTTTTGTATAGGAAAGAGCCACTTTCCAAATGCTCTTGATCTGCCTGAGCGTCTGAGAAATTTTCTCACAGTTCTGCCTGTGGAGCCTGTCACTAGCAGTCAAATAAGGACAATTTTACCATTCTCTCCTGCTGCTCTGATTTTTTTTTCCAGTGCCAGTACATGTATTTGTTATTCTTTATGACTCCCTTTGAAGCTGGGAATCCAAGGGGAAGCTAAAAGCGACCAGATGTTTCTCTGCTGGATATGCAAGAAGATGGCAAGAACTCCAGTTTAACTTAAACTCAGTGCCGCATGAATGCCATTGCAGCTAAAATGCTGTCTTTGCTAGGTTTATTTA
This sequence comes from Phrynocephalus guinanensis, assembly GCA_037367245.1. Taxonomy (NCBI): domain Eukaryota; kingdom Metazoa; phylum Chordata; class Lepidosauria; order Squamata; family Agamidae; genus Phrynocephalus; species Phrynocephalus guinanensis. The sequence goes on along the minus strand of CM074736.1, from coordinate 102,281,385 downwards.
TTTATTTATTTTACTTTGCACTTGCCATCTAAGACGTGATGCCTTATGTCTCTTGTCTAGGAGGGGAAAATAGATAAATTATCCAAGTAAATAGGATGAAAAGACAAATGCATGATTACATTTCACCCTTTTGCCCTTTCAGGCCTCATATACAATGTTCTTCGGTGTACATACATATGTTGGGGAAGGAAAATAAGCTGTTGTTATAACTTATAAGTAGAAAGAGATAACAGTAAATCTCTAGAAGCTGGGAGGATACAAGTGGCACAGCAGATGCAAAGGGCTTGATTAATTTCATTTTTAAAAATAACTTCTAGGATAATGCAAAGATTTAAAAAATAGTTATCCTCTATCTCATTGCGCTACCATTTAAGATATTATGCCACGTGCACTATCCCTAGGCCTCTTGGATTTATTTTCTCTTCTGAAATTGAAGACAGTGCAGTTTGGATTATTTAGCTATGTCTGGAAGGGAATAATAAAGAACCGACATATGTGATATATGAATTTGCCCAACAGACCTTAGTTTGAAAATCTATATATAAATTGTCAAAATATGTCAAAGACAATGTTTGTTAGATATGTATCCAGATCATAGAATGCTGATCCTAATGGAGGCTCAAGATACTTTCAGTCTTTTTTTGGAAGTGTGTGTGTGTTTCTGTGCTTGTGTGTGTGCATGTACAGTATTTCCTTTTGTTTCTGTGATAAAAGTATCACAATAATTATTCTGTCATCTGAATGTCGTGTCCTTCAGAATGTATATGTTCCCCAGATACTGTATTCTCTAGATTTCTAAAGATTTCTGAGGGATTTACTGTTTTGTCACATAGAACTCTGTTCTGGCTGAAAATAAGTTTTGCTGGTATCAAATCAAATCAAATTTTATTATACGGTCGTTGACCTGAGTAATTAAAAATAGGCTTATAAAATACGTAAAATACATAAAATACATAAAATACATAAAATGTTAAAATATTTCAGATAAGATTAATCCCTATCATATGGCTATCTAGTGATAACTTTTGCGGATTCTCAGAGCCGCAAATAAAAACTTGGCCACAGACTGTGTAATTGTTTGGTTTGCTCCTGATAGCTGGAATTTGAAGAGATTAGTGGAGGGCATACCGGTATATTTGCTCGTAATTGGGTGGAGGTAATAGAGGCATTCGGACCTATAGAGTCTGCATTCCTGTATGGTGTGTGACAGGGTCTCAGTTACTTCGTTCCCCCAGGGGCAGAACCTTTCTCCGTATGGTGTGTTATTAAAGCACCCTATTAACTGGGCTGAGGGAAAGCAGTTGAATCTGGCCCTAGAGAATGCAAAACGGTTCCTTGGAATTGTAATTTGTTGTATATAGTTTGCTGGCCTGGGAAAGTTAAATTTTAGGCCAAGGTGCAATGGTGAACAGATTCTATCTGCACCTGCTAGGGAGTATTGATATTCTATAACTTTAATCCTTTGAGTCAACATTGACTTTATGGAATCATGGAGGTGAGTTTGAAGAAAATCCATGGAGGAACCTAAAAAATGAAGTTTATCCACGAAGCCCTTATGCCATGAGCTGACAAAGGCATCTTTTTTGTATATAATATAGGTACCCACTATTTATAGGGGTGTATAATACCTTTAGCCAGTATTGGTAAGAGTAGAGCCATGCTAGACATTCCACTGAGTGAAAACCAGCCTCTAGGCGCAGAGCTGCTGAAGAGACACATCTTGGCATACCAAAAAGTGATCTCAGTGAGTTTGACAGTACTCTTTCAACCGAGAGGTTGAAGCCCATGATCCAGATTGGAGCCCCATATAAAAGCTGAGTGAGAACTTTGTGTTTGACTAACTGGAGTGCAGCAGGACTAAACTCCCCTCCCTGGATGTAAACTTTGCTTGTGTTATTTGCCCTCTGCACTGCTGCTTGTCTATGATAATACCACGAAAGGGTGTGTGAGAAAAAGATGCCTAGATATTTAAATGTTTTAACTTGTTCTATGCGCTGTCGCCCAATGTGCCAATCTTTGGTTTTACGGTGTCTTGAGAAAATCATAATTTTGGTTTTCTTGAGGTTGATTGATAAGGAATTGATCCTGCAGTAATTCATGAATGCACATAACGATCGTTTGAGACCAGCTTCCGCTAATGACATGACTGCGTCATCTGCATATAATAACAAGGGCACATTTATTTTGGCCAGTTTTGGAGGATGAAATTCTGGAGCTGAACAGCTTTTGTGGAGGTCATTTAGCAACAAGTTGAATAATGTTGGCGCCAGAATGCAACCTTGACGAACTCCTCATCCTGCCTGGATGGGGTTCGACAAATTGCCATCCGTCCCACATCTTAACCTGATGGTAAACTTATGATAGAGCCTTCTGATAAAATATAGTAGCCTCTTGTAGATAGAGGTAGAGTAGAGTTTTCCCCATAATTTTCCCCTAGGGATTGAATCAAATGCAGACTTTAGATCACAGTTTTTGCTTTTATTTTTTTCATAAAGCTTGTTTTTCAAGATTGAAGGAAAAGCAAATATTTTAATACATTTATTTATTTATTTATTTATTTATTTATTTATTTATTTATTTATTTATTTGATTGATTGATTGACTGACTGACTGACTGACTGACTGACTGACTGATTGATTGATTGATTGATTTCTATACTGCCCATCTAGCAACAAAGGGTACTCTGGGTGGTTTATGAAAACTGTAGAGAGTAAGTATAACACACCTGCAAAAGTTTTAGTCCTTGAGTTGCTCAGTTCAAGGTAGACATAGCTAAAGATAAAATAGAGTTGTTGTTTTTATCATTTTTAATGAAAAGGGGTTTCTCAACACGTTAAGACATCCTGTTGTAAAAATTGTCACCTGTGGCTAAATACTACCTCCTTTACTGGACAAAAAATGATAGCACTTAAGCTTATCAGTGGAACATTATAATCCTTCCCTCCAAAGTGCCATATTTTGGTTTTTGTCAAAACAAAAAACCCTGACCTGTACAAATGGACAGTATTGTGAAAACATTTTTTCACAAAAGGCAGGTTTTTAAAATGCAAAATACAAGGTTTGTGTGTGTGCATAAAAATCACTTCATTCATTCATTCATTCATTCATTCATTCATTCATTCATTCATTTAAAATGTTTTTATCCCACCTTTCCTCCTGAAAGTTTTTTTGGAAGAAGACACTTACAAAATCATATAATCTTGCACAACATGGAGAAAACAAGTGAAGATTTTAGAATATATCGTTAGCCTTAGGACACATATGGGTCCTGGAAAATGGATGCTATTATGATTGAATTGCACAGAGAAAATATTTCACAATTTGTTCCAGATGAAAATGTTCAAATCTCTCTTCACAAATAGAGGACAGAAGGAGGAAAGTATTTTCCCAGGTAATGCTTCCACAGCCTTTTAATTTGCTTGAAGATTGGGTGGCTTTTGTTGTTGTCATTAATATTTTCATTGTCTTCTTTTTTTGGCCAGGGCACATGTGTGCAAAACATTTATACATTTGTATCCTTCTCACTGCTGATTGAACTGGGCCTAATAAACCAAGACATGGAACTGGGGCTTCAAAAATGGATATTTTTTTCCTATTCACCAGGCTGTCAAAAGGTTTTGTTAATTGACATAATTTAGTATCCTGCCGAGAGAGAGAGAGAGAGAGAGAGAGAGAGAGAGAGAGAGAGAGAGAGAGAGAGAGAGAGAGAGAGAGAGAGAGAGAGAGAGAGAGAGAGAGAGAGTTTCATTTACCTGTTACTAGAACATAATACAGAAATCAGACTGGTTCCAGATTTTAAAATGTATTTGCCTTTAATTGTTCCTTATGCCCTTGTTTTATTAAAAAAGCCTTCCTTGTCTAAAATATAATCCTTCTTTCTTTCTTTAAAATAGTTCTATCCTGTCTTTCTCTCCGTAAAGACCCTTATATTATATTTGCAGAACTGAACAGAGAAGAATGAAAGAAAAGTAAATATGAGGTACAAACAAACATCCAACATTAAAAGAAAACAGTTTATTTTAAATATTTCCATTTTGCATGCTAGGATCAGAATTAAAAATAAGTGTTTGAGGGTGCTTTAGAGAAAATGGTGCTGTCTTTCTGATTCAGACACCTGCTGATGAATGATAGTTTGGGACCAATTCATAGGACCAAGCTCTTGCATGGAAACATCAATAGTATAAATATAGGGTAACAATAAAAACAATACCAGTACAAAATGTTTTTATTTGTCTTGATCCATCTATATAAGAGGTGAAAGTGTGAATCCATAACTATAGCGAATAAACAGAAATCAGGTAACAACAGCAGCATCAGATTTGTCATGGTATCATTCAAACAAATACCAAATAAACCAAATTTAATTCCACACCCAATCAATTAGCAGCAGGAAAAGATACTTACCAAAAAAAAAAAAACAGTTCACTGCCTGTCTAAAAGTTTATCATGATGAGATCACACAAAGGGCTACTGCCAAAAAAGGCCCTTTCCCTCATACCTTCCAGTGGAATTGTTTGCGCCAGCAGGCACATAAGGGGCTGCCTGTGTAATCTTGGACCTGTTGCACCATCCAAAGATCCCAAAGAAGAGGGGGGGATGCTAAACTAGTGTTCTGTGCATAGAAAACTGTGGAAGGCATTTCTATAAAGTAGAATCAGCTAGCTGTAATATAATTATTGTTAGAAGTGAGCAAGTCCCACCATCTTACCAATGACTTCTTTTTATAATTTATTATCATGTTTTATTTAGTTTATTACTATTGTTATTGCTTTCATTTTGTTATAAACCGCCCGGAGTTCCTCCGGAAGATGGGCGGTATATAAGTATTTAAATAAATACATAAATAAATAAGTTTATTGTAGCATTGTTTTTTGTGGGGATCTTACAAAGTTTCCATTGGTTTCCCTGTAATAAAGTTCTATAGACATTAAAGTTGGGCACTTCATATTTGTGTCCTTAGAATAGAAATGGTGGTCCAGAACCAACTACCCCTCCCCTGCAAACCAGACAAACCATTTATTGGGCTCTACGCAATGCACATATCCATAATTGTCAATAGTGTGTCAATCCAGGAAGCAGCCGGGCCAGCCCTTTCCCACGTTTGTTTATTTGTTTGCTTGATTCCCTGTTTGTTTGTTTTTGCATGCATGCATGCAGTAATGATGGCTCAGTGGTTTTAAGTGACTGGCTGCAGAGACAGAAATTGGGAGTTCATTCCCCACCGTGCCTCCCTGACAGCAGCTGGATTCAGTGATCCATTTGTGATACACAAATAAAAGTGCTGGGTTTTATTTGTACATGGAAAAAGGTTTAGTGGCATATAAATGCTCCAAATAAATAAATAAATAAATAAATAAATAAATAAATAAATAAATAAATAAATAAATAAAAAAACTGATTTAATATAATACAAAACAGTGGATAATGGTGCCGAGGCAGAAGTCATATTTACAGAGCAGTTGTGCTTGTGACTAGTAGTCACTCTGATTGCACAGTTTGGATTGCTTGAGTGTAACATGAGGCACACTTATGCAGAAATAATTTTGTGTTATGCCAAAATGAACAGGATGTCAGCTAAATTTTCATAGCTTAGATTAACTTTGATTGTTAGTGGTGGACTCGGACAGATGGTTTATATTGGTGTTGTATATTTTGTGTGTGTGTTGTATTGTTACAGTCGTGACTGACTGAAAACCCCATGTCCATGGAGTTTTCCTGTCAGGAATACTGGTGTGGTTTGCCAGTTCCTACTCCAGGCACCTACAGCAACTGGTATTCCCTGGTGGTCTCCCATCCAAGTACTAACCACGGCCGAGCCTGCTTAGCTTCCAAAATCAGGCGAGATCGGATGTGCTTTGGGCATATATTATACAGTTGGACCCCCGTATCCACTGATTCATTATCCACTGATTCCATTATCCACAGTTGGCAGAGGAAAAAATAATAATTCAACAGCCACAAAGCAAGCTGTAAAGCAAGCTGTTGCCACAAACAGCATCTGTAAAGCAAGCTATTGTCACAAATAGCATCTGTAAAGCAAGCTACTGTCTCAAACAGTGGCCATAAAGCAAGCTACTGTCTCAAAACAGCAGTTATAAAGCAAGCTACTGTCAGGAAAGAGCAGTTTGGGGGTGGCTGGGCAGGTGTTCTCTCTTATCCACGGTTTTCATTATCCATGGGAAGGCCTGTAACCAATCCCCAGCGGATACCGGGGTCTTACTGTACTTATTTTTTAATGGCCACAGACCTCCAGTCACTGGAGCAAATTGCACTCTGCAGTTAATCCTCCGAAAATAAAAGACTGGATTAAGAACTTCTCTGCTTCTAAGTTATAGAAAATACATTGCATATTCAATGATAATACCAGAATCCTAGCGGTGTTATCTGTTTCTAAGACAAGTGCCTTTGGGAAGTAGTACTTACCCTTTGCTATTGCATTGCCTTCATGGAATCACACTGGGAAAAAGCAAGTTAAGGGGATAATTCAGAGGGAAGTAGTGGGTACTGGGGGATCCCCACCTTCTACTGCTTGTAAACTGAAAATGGATGGAGGAAGTAATGTAGGTTGAACTGAATGAGAGATGTTCAGAATCCTCATTTAGATTTTTTTTCTATCACAGTAAAGCTGATACGGTGAATAGAGAAGCTATTTATTATTAATTAATATATATGTATTGAAGGCATGTATATATGAGCTTACTTTTCAGTATTCATTCCAGGGTAATTGTCTAGTGTAAAATAATTATGATGTACCATAAAACAATATAAAACAACAAAGAACAGAATTAATTGGTAACACAGTTAAACCTTTAGGGCTCAATGTTTCTTGACATACTAGTTATTTTTAGGGTTAGAAGTGCACATACTAGTTCCCTTCTCACTGTTGATTGTACCAGATTACTTATATCAAGTATTCTGTGCAAATGGTATATAAAACAAAAACGTTCACTCATGATATTATGACATTGCTCTTGAATGGATGTACCTCCATTATATTTTGGCAGATTTTAAGAATTGATTTGCAGATGGGTTTTTATTTTTGTTTTGGTTTGTTCTGGTCTTATATTTGATAAATTGACAGGTCATCAAGAGGAATGTCATCTGACCAGCATATCTAATTACTTTGGCTTTAATATATCCCTTAATGAGCAGAATAAAGCCTCCCTATTCTTATCTCAGTATGTCCAGGCAGCCCTTTACAGAGTTGGCTTCTAATGTTTTATGGTTTCTCCCTTGATGGCTCCAAGGTTGGAGTAAATCATTAATCTGTTAAATAGTTCCCATAATGAACCCCCCCAAAATGTAAGTTGTTAATTATTTTTTCAGTACAATGGCAATATAATGTACCTCAATTGAGCAACTCAGTAATACCTGAAATAGCTTTGGAGCTACTTTAGAACTCTAACAATTATTTTTGCTTAGATAGCATCAGACTTTTGAGGATACTGATGTACTTTGAAATCACTAATGGATAAAGCTTTATGTACATCCTGGGGTGGTACTTAAGTAGTATCAGTACCACTTGCAGGTAAGGAAACTGGTGCATGGAGAGGACAAGTGACTTTTTCTACATCTTGCAGTATATTAGTAGTACTGCAGGGAAATCAAATATTTTTAGGGTTGCTGTGGGAATGCAATGTCTAGTTCTCACAAACAATTGATGAGGTGGCAAAGCTGTATCTCAAATGTACACTTCCAGCTGGAAGTGGGAGTTCACAGGATTGAGTGAGCCCCAAACCACACACAAAACAGCCATGCATAATGATTCATACAGTCTGTTCCTCCAAACCATCATTTGTAGTTCTCGGATGGAGGGCAAAAGCAAGCCATTGTTCCAATTCATAGCAAACTTTGATTCGAACTGAATAGGGAATTGATTAAGTGGAGGTCAATTTATTCAGGATGTGCTCTATAGCAGTTGGGAATGTTCAGGATGAATCTGCCATAGTTGTTTCATAATTAGAACATATATCCTCTTCCAAAATATAGTGGGATCAGCCACCTCTTTTTTGCAGTTCACAATCTCCCTTTAGATCTACCCCTAGAAGAAATTGTTTTTAAAAAGTCTAGGCTAGAACCTTTTTTCACATAGCTGGCATCCTGTTTGCAGCAGATTTAGAGTACAGTTACAAGAAGGCTTTAAATGATGGGTATTCCAACCTTTAGTCTAAAAGTCATGTGATATTCCAAACTTCATCTGCTGGATTAGATCATCAAACATTGGTAATGCTGAGATTTTCCTCCATGACACTCCATGCATTGTTCACATAAAACTGTCACTTTTCTTCATCATACCATTTGGTAAATGAAATAGCCACACAGTTTTCAAATATTTAATAATCTGGAAAACTGAAAAAGTATTCATATCTATTTCCTTCTATGGTTGTCTTTCTCCTCTTCATTAGTTTTGTCAGTTCCAATGTGCAAAGGTTTCCCAAGGACTCTTTATCCTAGTAATAGGGTTCTTTTAACTGACTATCCTAGCAATTATGGAACATATGACCATGTAATTGACACTGCTACTGTGCTCTCGTCCTCCACCCCAATGGACATGCTCCTGTTGGATTTCACCATGGGGTCTGAAATCCTGTTAAGCCACCTATACATTGCTCCCATTAGTAAGGATTTACTGTTTTGTTCACAAGTGTACCTATATTGCTCGGTGCTTACAGAATGTATTAGTCATTTCAGTTTAATGTAGGATGGAGTCTTCTAGGAAGCAGCCTTTAATTACCTTCCTTTTTGTGTGAATTTGTCCATTTCATGTTTTCAGTATCTAAGATGTACTTTTCTTATTATTAAAGGAGAGAGAGCATCTAAAGGTAAACTGCCATCAGCATTTTAATTCTTTTTGAATGTAATATTGGCTTTGTGGCTAATGTGGTGTAGTCTTAATGGATTAGCTCCCAAGAGCGCCAGACATTGTGTGGTGTATTTAGCATATGCAGACAAAGGATGAAGTGATCAATATTTATTCAGTTGCATTGAAACCTTGAGACAAAAGACAACTATAGACATAGGCCATAGTGCACAAACTATTTCCTTGGCGGTTCTGGGTTGCTAACTGTAAATGTTATGACCAGTTTGTGAACTCTTGCTGAATGTGGTGGATTTGTCTGCAGGCTCAAAAGATTCGTGTCAGAAAGAAATTCCACAAAGAAAATTAATTACACCTTCCTCTTCAGCAGATGAGTGTAGAAGCTGCTACTAAAAATAATCAAGGCTAAATTGTCAATAGCCTGGAGTGACTGTTTAGAGATGCAGAGGGGGCAAAGGAAATTTCCTGCTTTGCTGTTCTAGCCTCAATTTAACTGCTACCTCAGATTTCAGTTGTCTTAAAAAGACATATATCATACATAGTTCAGTCTTAGCAACAGTGATGGGTTTAGAAGGCACCATTTTATAAGGGTGTAGGCAAAATCTAGGTTAGACTGTTGGATTCCAGAATCAGCTCTGTGTATCTAATGATGTATTAAGGGTAGTCTAATGTTGCTAGAAAACAAATAAGAGAGAGATTGGTAGGTAGGCTTCCTGATTGCTGTAAATATAATGAATGCAAAATAGAGGACTCACTGAGCCATCATGGATTGCTTTGGAGTTCTGTTTGGAAGAGTTTCAGGACAAGCCCTTGTCTTCTGTGACACCCTGGAAATAGAATTCCCTTAGAATTCCCTATGAGTAGCTAAATGAGGGCTCATTTGGCTTCTCATTATGTATGAACATGCTGCCCAAAACTTCTTTCTCTGCCTTGTCTTCAGTGATTCATTCTCATCTTCTATCTAGGCTGTTTGGATTTTAAATATTGGCCTAATTTATTTTGTTCATCTTTTCTTGCTTTGCAGAATGTATGCTGCTTGTTCATTAGTTTCATGCTTACCATAGCATCTTTGTCACCTTCACCTACTGCTACTTTCACCTGTTGTGCTAGACCCTTCTTCTCCCCTACCCTAGAGGCTGTCAGAGTCAAGTGCCCTTTGAGAAAAGAAAATTAGTAGGCAACATTGTTACTTGGACTCAGGTCTGCTTCAGAAAATGACCAGCCTTTGGCTGATGAGGTGCTGCTGTTATCTTGCAGCTAGGAACTCAAGTTTCCTCTTTCTCCTTACCAAACTTTTCTGTTTTCACGTTTTAAATTAGAACTATGAGGGCAGCACTGTCTTATAACTGCTCAGAGCCTGTTTCATCTGAAAAGCACAATTTTTTTTTTGCATATATCTTGTAAGGAGAAAAAAACCAGCATGCAAATATGAGAAATGCAACAAGCACAACACCAGGATTAAGCAAACTAGATTTAATGACCAGAAAAATAACCAAAATTGTGGTGAATGTGATTCTATTGAAACTTAACAAGACTTCCGATGGTGTTTAAATAGATTAGAGGATTGACAAGCAGATATTAAAAGTATTTAGACTTTGCAGTCCCTAAACGTTTAGGTCAGTATCATTTTGGTTAGCTTTTGCTGAGTAGCATGTCCTGTCAGTGTAAAAACACAATGACGTGTCGACAATGTTTTGCAAGCAGCAGTCTTCATGAAGAAAACTACCCTTGGCTTGTACAGTGGCAACAAATACAGTATGATCAAGGTGCGCAGTCTCACATTATTACCCGGGAGGGGCTTTCTACTCAGCAGAAGCTTAATAGGATACTGGCCTTAATGTTTTGCTCCAAGCTTCAGAATTCTGCCTTCTGGCCATTTCTAGGTTTTTACAGGATTGTTAGCAGCAGCAGCAGCAGGAACAACAACAACAAAGTCATTTAGTCAATTCAGACTTATGGTTTGAATCTCAAAATTTTCTAGACAATACATATTCAGGAGTAGTTTACCTTTCCCTTCTTCTGGGGTGCCCTGGGACTGTGCAGTTTGTCCAAGGCTACATTTGCTGGCTGTTCCAATAGGAAGCACAATGGGGAATCAAACTCCCAAGCTCTTGGTCCACAATCAAAAGTAGTAAAAGCTACATTAGACATCATAGCAGCAAACCCTATTTGAGTCACAGAAGAATTGAAACATAGAAAGCTGACCTTTACTAAGTGAAATCATTGGTTCATTTAGGGACCAACAACGGCTGAGAACATTTCTCAATATCATTTTTTTATTTGTCTAAATCCCACTGCTTTTTATTCCCATCCTTCTTTGTGTAGGCTGTTTTTTACCACTATTTTTCTCTCCCACATTGAACTTTGTGTGTATTTTTCACTTATTTTCCAAATGTAGGCATTTATTCATAGACTTTTAGTTGCTTCCATTCCCCTTAGTCTGAGGTGTTTTAGCACAAGCTATTTTCCAATGGCATTAATTTTGGCTGTTAATATTTCAACCTATATGTATATTTACATTTGTTCTGGTCCACAGCTTGGGACCAGAGTACCTGTCAGAGCGTATCTCACAGAGTTCAACGAGAATGGTGCAGGTGCACTCACTAAGGGTGGCCACACCCAGGGAGGTGTGGAAATCGCTCACACATAACCGCAGCTTCTCTGTGGTGGGCCCTACGCTGTGGAATCATCTCCCTAGTGAGCTGCGCCTAGCAGAGTCCCTCCCTGCCTTTAAAAAAGGCCTTGAAAACCCACCTCTTCAAAGAGGCATATGGCGACCTTTTTGTTTAATTTTTTTTTGCCGCCCTTGTCATCTGCTGTGGAGGGTGTTGTCCCTCCCACTTTATTATTACTTGCGGTTTTTTTTTTGTTTTTTTTGTCTTTTGCTGTCTTGTTTTAATTGTAAACCACCCATAGTTCCATCCGGAAGATGGGCGGTATAGAAATATAACAAACAAACAAACAAATAAATAAATAGTTTCTCCAAACTTGCTGTAAGCATCACAGATACGCAAATTACTGAGATGAAGTGTATTTCTTTCTGGCAATGAGCCTTTGAAGGTCCAAACACACCTCTGTTGACAATATAGAAACTACCAAAATTCCTTTCTGTTCATACTGCCAATACTGAGTGATAGTGGCTGTCCAGGATTCCAGGTGAGAGTTTTACTATCCCATCTGCATATATTGAGGACTTAACTTGGGGCCTCTGTGTACAAACCATGCACTGTGTCACTAATGTGTGACCAGTCCTGTTGTCTCTACTGACTTTAAAAAGTGTAACTTGACCTATGGAAAACAGAGTATGTGGCAGTAAACCCTTTTTTTCATATGTGATTTTTGCACACAGAAAATCTCCACAGGCATTATCTGTTGTATATGAAGTCAGTATGCAACAGGAAGTATCTGCAGTGATTAATTTACGATAGCCTGCCACTAAATGTTCAGCCTTTTGTTTAACTGCCAGCTCCCGGAAAATGCAAAAAGGTTGCTATAGTACTCATATCTGCATAGGCAACTGACTGACCACTGTGTAAACAGAATGCTGGATGCCATAATTCTTTGGTCTAATCCAACATGGTCTTTTCTTGTGTTCTTAACTTTTTTGTTTCTGTTGGTGAAATCATTTTGTGCCATGTAAGGCGACATCATCTGCTGCAGTTTTTCAAAAATAAACAAGGCTCCTGTGGACTTTCTTTTATCATAGGGAAGCTGTTGGGGGCTGTGGGATAGAAGTCTTAATTCTGAAGACCATTACTGCCTTAGAGGGTGCAAGTTGCAGAGCAGGATTTCAGACTATGGGCCTTTTTACACGACCCCTAAGATCCGCTGGCCACTTAAATTCGGACCAGAGATCTTGGGTTCGTCGCTCTTCCTCTGTCTTCCTCTGTCCCCACCCCCCTCCGCACTTCCTGGTTGCTGGCTGCCTGAGGGAGGGAGAAAAAAGAAAGAAAAGAATGCCTTCTTACCTCCGTTTTGTTCCCGGCAGCATTCAGATCTCTTAAAGGGGCGGGGCGCAAAAAAAGAACAAACGGAAGCCAGGAGAGCCCCGCACTCACTATCCTTACACCGGATCAAATATTTGTCACCTCCAAAAAGCAGGTACAAGAAAACTGCTGTTTGGTCTTGCTAAAGTGGGCGGGGTCGCACTTAATTGTCTGCAAAGTCCGGAGCTGGTGGGTAAACATTTTTAAGGTCCGGACCTTGCAGCCATTTGCGGCGGAGCTTAGGGGTCGTGTATAAACGCGCTATGTACTCTTTGCCATACAAAATTGTACTGCCCTACACTCCTCCTCCTCTTAGGTTCTGTAGAAGGCGGTTGGAGATCCCCACCACTAGTTTTCATTTCATTTCTCTCTGCCTTCATGCTGCCTTCCAATTGTACACATGCAAAATTTCACCAAAACCTATGTTAGAGAGAAATAGTTTGCTTATTACTTTGTACTCTTCCTCAAAAATATTTCTTCTGTTTTTTGAGAAATTGTTCATTTGGAAAGGCTATAAATACCGTATATACTCGCGTATAAGTCGACCCGCATATAAACCGAGACCCCTAATTTTACCCTCCAAAACTGGAAAAATGTATTGACTTGAGTATAAGCCGAAGGTGGGAAATGCAACTGCTACAGGTAAATTTCAAAAATGAAAATAGATACCAAGAAAATTACATTAATTGAGGCATCAGTAGGTTAAACATTTTTTAATATTTATTTCAAAGAAAAACAGTAAACTAGCTCTGTATGTGCAAAAAACAAGCTAAAACACATGAGTTAAAATCCTTCAAAACTGGATTCCTCATCATCTGTGGCAGGGAGTTCCACAGACTAACAATGCACTAGGTGAAAAAAAATATTTTCTTTTGTCTGTTCTTACTCTCCCAGCCCTCAATTTGAGTGTATGTCCCCTAGTTCTGGTATTTTATGAGAGGGAGAAGAGCGTCCCTCTATCCACTTTACTCATGCCCTGTATTATTTTGTACATCTCAATCATATACAATAATGATGAATGCTCTTTCTTCATTGGGGAAGATGGGGAAAAGCCAGTCCTCTGAGGACATTATAGAATATTTTCAGTGAAATCTGAGCCACTAAGAAACCTGATTTGGGGTGGTGTTGGAATTGGTTCATTTGAAATGTGCTGCTGGAGGGGAGCTTTGTGGGTACAATGGACTGACAGAAATATGAACAAGTGGGTCTTAGATCAAGTCTTGTTTTGTTTTTATTGAAATAGATAGTTTCTCTGATCAAACCACTTGCATTTGAGAAAGGAAGAGAAAAGGGGGGATAGATCTCCCAACATCCCCACACCATGTTTAATCTTCCCACAAATGCTCAGAATCTCTGAGATGTCTCTGAGAAATAAATATCACTCAACAAAACAAAATCTCTACCTTGCCTTGAGTCCCGACAATTTTAGCTGTGCCGGGAAGAGAGGGACCGCTGCAGGAGGGCGGAGAGTCTTCCTTCAGGCATGTCCTGATATTTTGGACCACAACTCCCAGAATTCCAAGCCTGTATTGCCAGTGGCAAAGGACTGTGGGAGTCGTAGTCCAAAACATCAGTCTTCCTTTACATGTTTACTATGAGCTGGTTCAATAGACTACAATAGGCTTGCTGTTTTCAGCAAGCTAATTCTAGCTAACCTGCTTGGAGACCAGAAGCCACTGGCCGGCTAACACTAGCTTTATTTTGCGAGTTAAAACTTTTCCCTTTCCAACTGCATACCTTGTACCAGACCTCTTTGGGTTGCCATAGAGACGGCTGGTAGCTTATTTTGAATGTGAAAAAGCTTCCCATGCCTGCAAGAGCTACCTCTGCTGCCTATATAATTTGCATGTGGGAGACTTCCCATGATTCCATGAGAACTAGTATATTGGTGCTACGCCAATTTTTAGCTGATTTAGATAAATTTTATCAAGCAGTATCAGCCAGAATACTTTTACACACTCGGATCAACGGCTTGGAAGGCAGAGAAAAATTGCTCATCCTAAACTCAATGTCTAGAAAGCAAAGCAAAGCAAAGTGTTCTGCTTATATACCGCCCCATACTACTACAAGTAGTCTCTGGGCGGTTTACAATTTTAATTACAGAGTGCAGGCTACACATTGCCCCCCCCCAGCAAGCTGGGTACTCATTTTACCGACCTCGGAAGGATGGAAGGCTGAGTGAACCTTGAGCCTGCTACCGGGGATTGAACCCAGGTCGTGAGCACAGTTTTACTTGCAGTACAGGCATTTAACCGCTACGCCACGAGGCTCTTATCGGGAAGAAGCTGCCTTTACCTGTGTCTTGGGTGTGGTGGTTCAATGGACTAAGGCACTGAAACTGTAGACTGCAAAGTCAGCAGCTCAGTGGTTTGAGTCCTGGTTGCCATGCAGTGGAGTGAGCTCCTGCTATTCACCCCAGCTCCTGCCAACCTAGCCATTCAAAAGCATGTAAATGCAAGTAGATAAATAGGTACTGCTGTAAAAAGCAGGAAGGTAAAACAGTGTTTCTTTGCTGCCATGCTGGCCACATGGCCATGGACTTGCACAGCACTGGGTCTTCTGGCTTGAATATGGAGATGACCACTGCCCTTCAACAACTTAGCCTCTGAGGCATCTCTTTATTGCTACTGGGCACTAGTACTGCCTCTTCCACCCCCCAATTTTTTGTTGACCCGTGTATATGCCGAGGGCCCTTTTTTTAGCCCAAGATTAGGTCTAAAAACCTCGGTTTATACACGACTATATATGGTATATGTGAGCAGGCCCTCCTCTGAACTTCTTTCAATTTGCATCCTTTGTAAAGTGTCAGAGAGCCTATGAGCGATCCTGTAGGTCATAATGGAGAGTTTGACTAAATGTGGTCCACCTGGGGTAGGAACTGGCAAGCCACTCCCCTATCCCTGCCGAGAAAGCCCCATAAACAGACACAAATCAAATCAACCCTGAACTATCTCTGAAGGCAAGCATTATGAAACTAAGGCTTTCCTCCTTTGTGCACTTAATGAGAAGGCAGGATTTGGGGTGTGTGTGTGTTGGGGGGGGCAATAATGCTGGAAGAGGATAAAGGGAGGAGGAAGGGAGGAAGAGAGACTATGAAATGGACTGGTGCCCTCATGAAGGCCACCGGCTTGCGTTTCCAGGATCTGAGCTGAGCAGTTGAGCAGAAAACATATTGGAGATTGGTCATTCATAAGGCCACTGTGGGCTTGTGGCGACTTCACAGTACATAACAATGGTCTTGTACACTCCTCAGAAACATATACTAGCTATGTGAGAGAAGGGGTGCATTACATCATACTGTATGCAGTGCACAGTCTGGATTCAGCCCACAGATTCTTATTCGCTAGATGTAGGCCGAATAAACATTCACATTCTGTATATGGAAAAATGAGTCTTGAATTAATTGTGTTGGATAAGTTCAGGTTTTCATTAAGTACCAATGCATTAAAACCATAGGGTTTGGCACACAAAGTGTGTTTTGTCCTTTCAAATAAGATAGCATTTTATAAACTCTTAAATCAAGAACCTAGTTCTAGTATGTAGAAAACTACAATAGAACTGATAATGAACAGAAATGGAAACTGACAACCTATTTCCATTTGCCTAGAGATACTTTAAAAAAAGCCAAATGCCTAAATACATAAAGTAGTAAATTAGATTTAAAAATGTTTCTGCTTAATAACTCCAAGTGTTATTAGTAATACAGGTAAGGAAATTACTTAATAAAAAAACCTGTGGTTTTTAACCTAGCAGTGTCCCTTTTAATTAAGTCATATGAAGTGCTCAGATGAAAGATATTATAAAGGTGCAGTATGTAGCTTCTATTATTTATAACAGTGTGCAAAATGTCTACCTAAAACCGATTAAGTCTAGTCACAGCAGCAGCAAATCACAGCATACATAGTCTCTAAGGGCCTTTTTACACGACCCCTAAGATCCGCTGGCCACTTAAATTTGGACCAGAGATCTTAGGGGTTCGTCGCTCTTCCTCTGTCTTCCTCTGTCCCCACCCCCCTCCGCACTTCCTGGTTGCTGGCTGCCTGAGGGAGGGAGAAAAAAGAAAGAAAAGAATGCCGGTTTACCTCCGTTTTGTTCCTGGCAGCATTCAGATCTCTTAAAGGGGCGGGGCGCAAAAAAAGAACAAACGGAAGCCAGGAGAGCCCCGCACTCACTATCCTTACACCGGATCAAATATTTGTCACCTCTAAAAAGCAGGTACAAGAAAACTGCTGTTTGGTCTTGCTAAAGTGGGCGGGGTCGCACTTAATTGTCTGCAAAGTCCGGAGCTGGTGGGTAAACATTTTTAAGGTCCGGACCTTGCAGCCATTTGCGGCGGAGCTTAGGGGTCGTGTATAAACGCCCCAAGTCTCTTTCTTGTTTTCATGTTGATTTCTAGATATTTGCAATAATAGTTTCCATAGCTGTGTGGCTGTATGTGCTTCTTCAGCTTTCTCAAATAAAAGAGTTCCATTCCCCCCCCCCATTTTACTTGTATCTTATGAAGAATGTACTGCATATTGAATTATTTCAAGCTGGGTTCCTGTGATGTAATGTCCCCGCCTAGCATATGAACCTGAAAGTTTTAAAAACAAGTCTACCCATGTTCCCCTTCTATTTAAACCCCAGGGTCCTTTTAAAGATAGCCAAGATCCATTTATCACAAAAAAGCATCCTAGTGTGGGGGAGGATAGAGTGTGACAAGAGATTTCACAAGTTTCCACATGGGGAGAGGTGACTAGTGGGGTGTCCCAGGGGTTCTGTTCTGGGTCCAGTGCTATTCAATATATTTATTAATGATTTGGATGAAGGAATAGAGAGTATGCTAATTAAATTTGCAGATGATACCAAATTGGGAGGGGTTGCTAATTCCCTTGAAATCCAAACTGACCTTGACAGATTAGAGTGCTGGGCCAAAGCAAGTGGAATATGTTTCAGCAGAGAAAAATGTAGGGTCCTGCAACTAGGCAGAAGAAATGAATTGCATAGATATACGATGGGAGACACCTGGCTGGAGAATAGTATTGTGAAAGGGATTTGGGAGTCTGGGTGGACCACAAATGGAACATGAGTCAGCAGTGTGACACGATGGCCAAGAAAGCCAATGCAATTCTTGGTTGCATCAACAAAAGCATAGTGTCTAGATCAAGGGACACTATTCTGTGCTTGTCAGACCCCATCTGGAATACTGTGTTCAGTTCTGCACACCTCAATTTAAAAAGGATGTTGACAACCTTAAACGGGTCCAGAGGAAGGTGACTAGGATAGTTAAAGGTCTGAAACATATGTCTTTTGAGGAGTGGTTTAGGGAGCTGAGAATGTTTAGCCTTACAAAAAGAAGGTTGAGAGGGTGTACGATAGCCATGTTTAAATATCTGAAAGGATGTAATATCAAAGAGGGGACAGGTTTGTTTTCCAAGACTTCAGAGACTAGGACATGGAGCAATGGTTGCAAATTACAGGAAAAGAGATTCCATTTGAACATTAGGAATAACTTCCTGATGGTTAGAGCTGTTCAGCAGTGGAATATGTTGCCATGGAGGATGTTGGAATCTCCTTCTTTGGAGGTTTTTAAGCAGAGGCTGGATGGTCATGTATTGTGAGTACTTGGATTTGGGTTCCTGCATGGCAGGGGGCTGGACTGAATGGCCCTTGAAGTCTCTTCGAACTCTATGATTCTATGTTTGTGAATTAGATATGGACAGGAATCTTGTCCACATCATTTGATACAAATGATAGCTACTTTAAGAAGAGCTGCCGTGTTACACAAGTTCCTTAATCTTTAACAGGTAGATGTACCTCATTTTTTTGTGCATGTCTTTGCAGCTATTCTGTAATGTGCTCTGCATGGAACCTGGTCATGATGGTCATGATAATGATAATATAAACAAATATATATGTCAACATGTATACTTTTGAATATATATCCTCATAAAAGATTTGAAATTCTCAATATTTTTGCTTGTATGTCTTTTATTTCTAAAATATGAATAACCAATTAATTGTGAAGTCTTTTTTTCTGAGAAATATTGCAGGTGCTACAAAATGTATCATTTCCTGCCACATTAATTTTGTTTGGAGGAAGATGCATTACCAACATTTTTATTTTAAACTTATATTCAGGTTTAAACTAATAATCTCAGAATAAACTGACTATAGTCATGTGTTATATAGTCATAGGTGATATACTAAATGACTGACAAACTACCTTTTGTCTAGTAGTAATGGACAACGCCTCTTTTTGGTCCAATGTCTGGTCTACCAACATTTCCTCTATGAGCATAGACATAGTCTTTCTATAATACAAAGGATTTCTATTTCAGTTGCTCTGATTTATTAATTTACTTACTTTTTAAAAAATATTGCTCCTACATAAGGATCGAGTACAATAGAGATGGGTACTTAAAATATGTACCAGGTCCCGTGCACCAGACTTAGCTGTTATAAGACTCCTCCTTCCCCTGGAAATAGTAGGTGAAAATACTTTTCAGCAGCATGTTCATCATATCAAGCTGCTAATAATATTCACAAAGGCTGTTTTTTAAAATCTCTCTTAGAATGTAGACTTTTTTTGGAGGCTCAGTTCTCAGACTCCACCAGCCTGCATGGCCACTGGGGTAATAGTGGAAGTTGACCTGAAACGTAATTTTTTCAGGCTCTGGTTTTCCTACTGAAAAGTACCAATCTGTTAGCGGTAAACTGAAAACTCTGTACAATTTTCTCATAACATGTTATCACTGATTAAATAAATCCTTTGTCTTAGGCAACTGGTTCTCAAGCAAGGTACCTAAGAGAACTGCGGTCCTTGAGATACTATGTATCTGACCATAGATTACCTTTCTCCGATTTAACCAGCTACATTCTGCCTTAGGCAAGTGGCTTCTTACATATTGCACAGACATTCAAATACTTCTGTGTACCCAAATGCAAGGGGGAGGTAGTGTGTATAGCTCAACAACTAATTGATTACCCTTCTCAAAGATTTTAATATCTTCATTTAAAAGCAGCTGTATGGGAATTGGGGAAGGGAGTTCAGGTAGAGGACTGACAGAGGAAGACATTTTGCTGCTGCATCCTGAACTGGGGGGGGGGACATGGGAGGATGGCATGATTTTGTTTGGGGAAACAGGAGGGAGGGGAGGATTGAAATACCTTCCCCACTGCTGTTACTCTGATCAAATTAGCAATTTCCGTTTATTTGCCTTATTACTCTGAAAAGAAACTTGAGAAATCTGGTCATGTTTTTTGTACATGACATGTAGTTTGAGAACAATATATGGTGTTTTGGGTCCCATTTTAGTTCTGTCCAGTTCTCATTATGTGTTTTCTTTGTTCTGCTTCACAGATAGGCCTTTGTGACCCTCCGGTTGCTTTTGCCTTGTAACTCTGACCAACCTTAGCCAGCTTAGTTAGGAGTGAAGTTCTGAGGAGTTGCAGTCCAAAAACTTTTGGAGGGGCACAGTTACTCATCCCTGTTATACACCATGGAAACATACTGTCTCCATCAATTTGTCAACATTACAAGACAGTCTTAGCAATGGCTCTAGTACAATAGACACGGATGTTTTGACTAGTGGCTTGCTAGTCAGCTGTAATTTTTTTCCTTTTAGGTAGACTGGGGGGTGGCTTTGTGCTTCCAGAAATAAATAGTTAGGCTTCAAGATTTTTTTCTATTTCTAGTTTTATTATGCAGTGTAAAAATGCATAACAAAACACTATTTTTGTTACACAGTGTAAAATACAGTGTAAATGCTGAAGCTGAGAAAGAGTAGCCCATGCCGGCTGCCTACGGAGTATAAGTTGACCCACAGTTTTTAGCTTAACCATTTTTGGGGGGGGCATGTTATAGATGGGGGGAAAATAGGGTAATCCCTACCATCCTCAGTTACTAATGAAAAGAGCCCTGTCTGAAATCCTGGAGAACAACTCTTAGGGCGTTTATACACGACCCCTAAACTCCGGGGCAAATGGCTCCCAGCTCCGGAGCTTAAAAATGTTTCCCCACTAGTTTACAGGAAATTAAGTTCGACCACGCCCACTTTAGCGCGTCCCAGCGTACCTTTCAAGTACCTGCTCTCTGGAGGTGAAAATTTCCTGCAACATCTGCTCATCTCAGGGGGGTGTGAACATATTCTTTGATGCAGTGTAACGATAGTGAGTGCGGGGCTCTCCTCGCTTCTGTTTGTTGTTTTTTGGCTCCCGCCCCTTTAAGAGCTACTTAAGAGACTGGAATGTTGCCGCGGCAAGAGCGAGAGGCAGAACGGAGGTGAGCCATGTCTCTTTTCTTCCTGTTTTTTCTCCCTCCCCTCACACAGCCAGCAGCCAGGAGTGCAGAGGGGGTGGGAACGCAGGAACAGCGACAAAACCCCTAAGATCCCTCGTCCGAATTTAAGTGACCAGCGGATCTTAGGGGTCGTGTGAAAAGGTCCTTTGTTAGTGCTGAAAATTCTGAGCACAATGACCTGACTATTAAGATCAATCTGGACAGTACACTTTACCTGTATTTAGAAGAGTTGCTTCCCCAAGAAGTGAGAGATGTCTTTCGTAACATGTTGCTTCCCTCGTCACTATATCTTGCATTTAGACCGCTTAGATAAATGTGTTGCTCATTGGAATTATCATGGACATAATTTGGAAGTCTGGTTTCTGAGACACTAATCTCTATGGAAATCCTGCCATAGAAGCAAATTTAGGAATTTGCATTCCTTTGTACTCCCAGATTCTTTGTAAGATAGATACTTATAGTTTAGTTAATATAGGATGACAGATGGTCTACATGTGTGGTGGTGATGCTCTGCATATCGTGCTATACATAAGCAGCAGTTATTGCACATATTAGCCAGTGTTAAAAGTAGGATCCAAATTCATCCATGTTTTGTTTTTTTTCTTTAAAGGTGCAAGCAGCTCAGAGCAATGAAGGGATTATTGGTTAAAGCTGATTTTCATCTAATAAAGTATCACTGCTTTTAGTGGAACTATTCCCAGCTTATGGCAGGCCAAAAGAGGTCAGAATCAGACCCTGAGTAAGGACTTCAAGATTCAGCCCAACTCTAATCCGTCTCTGTTTTAATTTTTTAAATTTTTTAAAAGCACATCTAAGCTTAGTGCTAATAGCCTTTCTCTCAAAGTTCATTTGCAAGCAAGGTAATAAGATTTTTTCTATAAAATGCCAAAAAACCTAAAAATATAAAAGTTGTGCTGTGCGCAGCCAGGGTGGGAAATTCCATTGTGGCTTCATGCCCATGGCAGGTAGAGTGGAATTTAATGAAGGAAACTGCTGTGTTTTTGTGTCTTTCTGTATGTTTTTCCTTTAAAACCGAGAGCTGGGCAGCCTTCCCATTTGACCTGATATGACCCAAACAAATTGCTTCTTATATAAAAACAGCTGCAGACTTAGAGAATGTGAAAATGTGCCCTGTATCCTTTTTCTTTCAACTCTGGGGGGGGGGTGAAAGCCTGAGAAACAAGGCTGCCCTGTCCAGAGTCATTGAGTGGAGCTATCACTCAAGTTTGATAAAAGCAGATTAGACCAGGTTTCCTTATACTAGATGGCTGTTTTTATTTTTAGTGAGTGTTGTTTTTAAGGAGACGGGTTTCCTGTTTTTAATGATGAAATGTTCAAGAAGGGGAGGAGAAAATGTGACTCTTAGGATGAGGACATTATTCCAAAACTCAAAAAGAAGGGGGATGGGGAGGGAAATCAAGATGATGTCAAGGGGAGGGGAAAGAGAAAGAGAGATGCTGGCTTCTCTTTTTTACTTTTTGCTTCAGATGTAGATCATTCTGGGCGTGCCCACTGATATTGTATTCAGATGTGTTTCCTTGGCATGCATACTCCCAGATTTTTTTTAAAAAACAGAACAAAAAGGGGGGGGCATTGTGTGCTTACAAAAAGACTTAATAAACCCCTTCCCTTTATGAATTATTTTGATCACAAGTTCTGTTGTTTAAATTTTGCAGAGTGCTATGTTTAAAAAGAAATGTCCTTCTGTATAGAATTGTCTGTTCTGAAGTTGGCACCTTTCACATAATAGCACACAGAGATTAAAGGCGGGGGAGTACTGAGGCTTTAATCAGACCAGAGAGCTAATGTAATGCATACTGAAGCACAAATCTGCTGTAACAAATGAAATGAAATTCAAGGTCCTGGATGATCTTGCAGCATGTAGATAAATAAACTGAGAAATGTCTCTTCTTCCAACCCTACCCCTCTCCCACAAAACAAAATATCTCTTTTGAGGTTTTTTTAAAAAAAAAATAAGTGGATGATCGCCTTTCTTACAAAACCACTTACAGCAGAAATATTCCAATTCCTTTAAGAAAATAGTTGGAGTAAACTTTTGTGACAGTGTATCTCAAGTATGTTTGTTGTACTTAGATTGATTGGTTGGTTTGGTACAAAATCCTAAAATATGAAGTTTGTATTTAAGGGATATACCGTCATCTGATGCTTCTATTGAATGCAAAGGTGGTACAGGTTGCAAGGGGATGAGTTGTCCATAATTACCTGGTATGTCAGTTATGAACCTTCCTACCAAATCAGATCTTTGCACAAACATTCATTCCTACTTACACTTAAATCACACTAGTGGAAGACCACTGTAATGTGGGGATGCCCTTCAAAAATGTTCAGAACTTTATTCAGAATAGTAGGCTGTCACGAGATTGCTAGCTGCTGCTAAACATTCAGAATATATTATGCCAGCTTTATTCAGTATGGTTAATTTAAGGTGCTGGTTTACCTTTTAAAGCAGTAAATGGCTTTGAACTTGGGTTGGAGATACAATAGTACTTGTTAAACTCTTCATTCTCATCAGTTTAGGTTGCCTTGACATGATGAGACACCTCTGCAAAGAAATTTCAGTCATGTGAGATTCCTCACCTCCAAACAAAAGCAAGTTGAGGAATGCATACTATCTTTTCTCACCAGGGTCTCCATAATTTCCACATGCTCAGTGAACATATAGAGAAGGCTGAGATACCTGTACAAAGACAGCACAGAACAATGGCTTATTGTTAAAATAAATACAAACACATTCTTTGATCTGTGTATTCATTACAAAAACTATGCAACAACATGGCAATGTTGTCATTTGGCACAAGTTGCATTATTTGTGGTAAAACACTTGTTTTGGAGCAATTTTGTGCAAAAGCTTCTTTCTCCCTTTCTTGTTAAAAGTGCAGCAAAACACCTCAAACTTTGGGTCAGAGAAAATAATCATTTTGCTATTGCTCATCCTCATTTATGACAAGGGGGGGGGGTTAATAGCCTTAGCATGGGACCCTTAAGGTTGTCACATTCTGTTCATTCCTCCCTGGATTTTTTTAAACAATTGTTTCTTGTTAGTTATTTCTGCCCATGTACCTATTGCCAAGTTTTAATCTTTGAAACTGTGATAACACGTGGTGCAGTTAGTTAAGAAGAAATGAGCTCACCTTTTATTATATGTTTTAATAATTGTGCCCTCATGTAGCTACAAAGTCTATGTTTGATGTCCTTCTATAGGAGATGCAATGAGTGTTTAGTAGAAACAATATTTCACACTGCACTCTTTTACAGTGTTCTCTTTTACGCTACACTCTAAATTTCGAATGACCAGAAGCATACAACTTGACTAATTAACATGTGTGCATTTGCCAATTGTTGCTTAAATTAATAATTGGACAAAAATAAATCTTTATGTTTCAAAAAAATAAATAAACATGGCTGATTTCTCATGCTTCGTTTTAACCATGCCAACAAAAACAATATGCTGATCATGAACATATTTGTGTGTTAGAAGTTACTTGGTCTTGGAAATTAGTTGCAAAGAACTATATCTGGGATTTATTTATTTATTTATTTATTTATTATTATTTACACTTGTATACCGCCCCATTCCCACAATGGGGACTCTGGGCGGTTCACAGCATCACAATTAAAACAGCAAAAGAGAATCAAATACGAACAGCAATAACAGAACTACAATGAACAAAAATAATTAGGCGGGGTTATAAAATCCAAAAATATATATAAGCGAGGAAAAAAAAAAACAGAGTGGGACCTTAGACATCGCCGTAAGCTTCTCGAAAGAGGATGGTCTTAAGGTTCCTCTTAAATGCCTGCAGCGATGGAGCCAGCCGTAAATCACTGGGAAGTTTGTTCCAAATGGATGGGGCCACTACCGAGAAAGCCCGCCCACGAGTACTAGCCTTACGGGCATCCCTCGGAGTGACCGTCCGCAGTGATAAGGCCACCGAGGCTCGGGTGGGTCGGGCCGGATTTAATTGTCGGGAGAGACGCTCCGCCAAATAAGCCGGGGCCAAGCCATGGAGGGTTTTGTAAACCAAAACCAACACCTTGAACCTTATTCGGGAGGCAACGGGTAACCAGTGTAGGCGAGCCAGGATGGGGGTGGCGCGGTCATAACGACGCGCACCAACCACCAGCCTGGCCGCCGTATTCTGGACCCGCTGCAGTCGCCGAACAAGGTTCAAGGGAAGCCCCATGTAGAGAGCGTTGCAGTAATCCAGCCTCGACATGACCAGTGCCTGTACCACAGTCCTCAAGGAGCCCTCATTGAGGTACGGGCGAATCTGGGCGATAAGCCTAAGGTGGTAAAAGGCCGACCTGACCACGGCTGACACCTGAGGTTCCAGGGTCAGATCCGGGTCAAGGACGACGCCCAGATTCCTCACTCTTTGCGCCAGCTGGAGGGCGGACCCATCCAGACTGGGAAGAGGGCCACAGTACCCCTCCGACGAGCCCCCGAAGAACATAACCTCGGTCTTGCCTGGGTTGAGTCTGAGCCTGTGGGACCTGGTCCAGTCCAGTACCGCAGCCAAGCAACGATCAAGGGTTCCGACGGCCTCCACTGCACAGGTGGAAAAGGAGAGATAGAGCTGCGTGTCATCAGCGTACTGATGACAGCAGACTCCATAACTCCGGATGATCTCAGCCAGCAGCTTCATATAGATGTTAAAGAGCATTGGGGAGAGCGACGACCCCTGAGGCACCCCACAAGAGAGTGTCCAGGGAGCCAACAACTCACCACCCAAGCTCACTCGCTGGGTGCGACCCCCAAGGAAGGACCGGAGCCAGGCAAAAGCCTGGCCTCCAATCCCAACCTCAGAGAGCCGCTCCAGCAGGATACCGTGGTCGAAGGTATCAAATGCCGCTGACAGGTCGAGAAGGACCAGCAGGGTAGAGCAACCCCTGTCAGCCCTCCTCAACAGATCATCATGCAGCGCGACCAGGGCCGTTTCGGTCCCATGACGCGGCCTGAACCCGGACTGGAAAGGATCCAGGACATGGTTCTCCTCCAGGAACGACTGGAGACGCAGGGCGGCGACTCGCTCGATCACCTTGCCCAAAAAGGGAACATTGGCTATGGGGCGATAGTTAGACAAATCGTCCACTGCCAAGCCGGGTCTTTTAATAATGGGCTTCACCACCGTCTCCTTCAAAAGACTGGGAAAAATCCCGTCCTTGAAGGAGGTTGAGGCAATCAGTGAAGCCCATTTCGGCATGCTCCCCCCTGCGCTCTTAATCAACCAGAAAGGGCAAGGGTCGAACGGAGAAGCCGCAGGCCTGCAATGTCCCAGTGCCCTGGAGGCATCCACCGGTGTAACAGGCCCAAACTCAACAAACCGAGGCGACCGAGGCGGCCCGACACTGGCCATGACAGGGGCCGGATCAGGGCAACCGGCATCCAACTCGGAACGGATGGCCTCTATCTTGGATTTAAAGTAGGCTGCGAATGACTCACTAGTGAAATTTGGCACCTAAAATATCCCATGAAGACACAGGCTTTCCAGGAAGCACTGGCATAGTTTCCTTTCTCGTTCATTAACAATAGGAAGCACAGGCCACAGAAGTAGGTCCTGTTATAGGGTTAGTGACATGTAAGTGTGTGGGGGCTGGAATCCCCAGAATTGTGCCTGGGGAATTTTTGAAAAGTTCTGGAGGGTGAAGTTAAAATAAACCACAAATTTTAATATACAAACTTGGAGCTTTATTCTTATTCTTATTACACATTTAAAATGAAGGCCAAGCTGTTGATTGAAGTAGGCCATTATTATTGCTGCAAGTTTACAGAATTCCCCATAGAGTGCAGAATAATGTACCCAAAGTCAAATAGTACATTGGTTCAGAGAATCCTAACAAAACCAGTTGGTTATTAAGTATACAGGATGTACTGTTGCAGGCAAGTCAGTGGGCAAACAGGGAGATTTGTAAGTAACAGGAGCTAAGAGCATGTGCTTCCTTCCCTACAGTTAATGTAGAAAGAAACAAAGGCATTAGTAGTTTATGTGAATTTTACTGTGTTTCTTTCAGATCATGGACAAGCAAGATATTACACTTCTACAGCATAAATGGTGTTGCAGTACAAACTACAATGTTTCCATAGTATGCAGCCTATTTACCATGACCAAACTTGTATGTTGGCTCCATACAAGTACAGTACTATAGGAAATTTAATTGTGTTTCCATCTATTAATGTTTCTTTATAGCAAATAAATTTAATGGCAACATAGCTAATATATTTAAAATAAAAAGGAAGTCTGCCTGCTGGCAGAAAAGTGACAGTGCTCTGAAAGAAGATAATAATGATGATGATGTAAAAAGGGTGTGCTGTAAAGCCAATTCTGCGACCCATTTCAGGATCTTTTACGTAAAAAGCACTCAGGAATGGTTTACCCTTTCCTTCTGCTGGGGGCATTTGGGGAATGTGTCTTTCCTTCTAACAAGGAATCGAACCCCCAGCTTCTGGCTCTGTAGCCGAATGCCTCGCTCACTGCACTCTCCAGCCAGCTAAATGAAAAGGAGATCACTGAACCATAAATATAATTCTGGACCTCTTAAAATCACCAGAGGTTTATTACTTTATTTTATATAAGTTGTAATGCCAATCCATGCATATTGGCTCAAAGGTAATACAATGAATTCAATCAGACTGACTGATGGATGTGATTTGGATTGCCACACTGCTTTGGGTAGTTTAAAGTGGGAATATGAGTTAACAGAGCTGCAGATGATAGGAAAGTGTTTTTGCAAATGAACTTAAAGCAGAACTTTTTTCCACAATTTATGTTGTGTCCCATGTTTCCGTAAATCATTTATCATGAGGCTAGTTCAAAGTAGGTTACCATCAAGGATTTGGAAAATGACAAAATTCATTTGCAGAGACTTCTTTTTGTTGTGAGTCTACGGTTTTAGATGTTGTTCCTGGCAACTTTAAAATGTCTTCAATATGCAGGTCCTGAATTAATTTTAACCATGCAGAAAGGGCGAGGGGGGGGGAGAGAGAGGGAGAATCACTCCAGTGCTTAGCTACAGACACTTTGCCTTTCCAGTCCTTTGGGTGGGTCCAACATTTCCATGCTACATGTAGACATATTTCCAAAGTCTAGAAATAGCTGTCACCTTGTGATACTACCTTTCAAAAGCCAAGTGACTTAACAGAAACAGTGATTTTTATTGAGCAGAGACCAATTTTTTTTCAAGTTTATAGTAAAAACTGCCTATGCTTAGTCATTTATTTGCTTTAAAGAGTCACATTACTTCCAGTTGACTCAATTCCTCCTTGTAGTAATTGGAAATTTAAGGGGAGAAAAAGGCCACTTGAATTCCTGTAGTGTAGCAATACTGTCCATTGTAAATCCATGCCAGTTAGGAAGCAATGCATTAGTTCAAATAAGCATGTATTTGTCAATCCTAAGGATTTTTCAGATTTTTGAAGGTAGTTCAAATAGACTGGGGATGATGCCAGCACATCGCCTGTTGCAGAAAGCAGGACATGAACTACCATTTGAAACTTTCAGTCCTGGAGCAGTGAGCAGTTTCTGTAATGAAAGATCATTTGTTCTCCCTCTTTGATGAAGAACATCTCCAATTAAAGCTCTTCAGATAGTTGGATTGGGCCAGGACACCAGTAGTAATTTGGATTTTATTGCTGATCAGGTTATTTGCATCTGTGAATTTATTATATTCTGAGACTTGTGGGAGGGGGCAGAATATTCCCAGATTTATTTCCTATGCTTCACTATATTAGTAAATATCTTAGCGTACAGTGGAAGACTTAAAACATCAGTGTATAACTATATGTACTACATAGTGTCAAATTGGAACCAATTTACAGCAACACTAATTGCACTTTCAAGGTAAGTGAGGTATTGTAAGGAATGATTTTACTGGTTTTTCTCCCCCCCCCCCCAGTGAATTTCCATGGCTAAGTGGGAATTTGAACCCCATTCTTCAGAGTCCTAGTCTGTCACTGAATCCACTACATCACAGTGGAATAACTTTTAAAAAATCAGTAGCAGAAGGATTCAAATAAAATAGATAAACAAAAATTTAAAACCTAAAAAAGCTTATAAATGAAAATCAATTTTGAATAAAACAAATGTGATTTAAAATTGTAGTCAGGTTTCTCTTACATGAATTTATTTTATTAATGTTCTGTTATCTGTTATTACAAAATTCCATATACTCCTGTGCTCTATTGCGGTCCTTTCAATTTAATGTTCTGTATAATATCAACACAAGTGTAACTTCTCTTTTGTTGACTATTTTAGTAAATAGTAATTCTGTTGCATTGCCTTTTAATCATGTCAATGTGTCCTTTCCTTTCCTTTCACCTGTCTTTCCTTTGCTTTCACCTTCTTTTCAGTAATCCTTACTGCCATCAGTTAGTGTATGAATGAATGTTGGATGCTCACAGTATTTAAACAGCAGGACGGCTTGTCTCCACTGAAATAACTCTCTTGAGGAAATCCCAAATTTTCTTCATCTTCAAGAACTAGCTAACTAGATGTGATTTTGGATTTGACCAAGTTGCAAATCCTTGACTGGAGAATAAAGAAATGAGATATTCTTTCCTAATAAGGTAGAACAGAACTTGACGAAGTTACGTTTTTGGACTTCACTGCTAGAGTCTGTGTCAGGGCTTGTACTCATGACCTGGGGTACAATCCCAGGTAGCCGGCTCATGGTTGACTCAGCCTTCTATCCTTCTGAGGTCGGTAAAATGAGTACCCAGCCTGCTGGGGGGTGGAATGTATAGCCTGCATAATTAAATTGTAAACCGCCCAAAAGTGCTTAAAGTGCTTTGGGGCGGTGGTATATAAGCAGAACACTTGTGGCTCTTTAGAAACAGGTGGCTCTGACAGGCCCTGTGCCAGGAGGGGCTACCTTGTCCACCCACCCATGATGTGGCAGTTTGGGAACAGGGGCTGGGAGGTCACGAATGACCACCCACAGCCTGCCAGGCCCAACACCTAGGCTGGGCCAGAGATCACGTGGCCACTGGTCATTGCCCCTTTTTAGGATCCGGCAAGGAAAGGATCAGTCTCTTTGTCCTCTGGGCACTTTGGAGAAGGATCTTCGCAGCTCACCTGTGTAACCGGGACTGTCATTTCCATTGCTAGCCAGTAGAGCCAGGGGTATTATAAGAGAAACACAACTGGCCCTCTCCTGCTGGAAAGGATCAGAGATTTTGCACAACTTACAAATATTACTACCCCTGAGTATTTGGGGGAGGGAGAACGCCCTCTCTTTCACTGCTTCCAGACTCTGGGGCTCCCTCACATGAGAAGCCAGCCTGGCCCCATCTCTGCTGTCCTTCTACAAGTAGGCACAGGGCTTTCTTTTCTAGCAGGCTTACCTTTAGTGACTAGTTGTCTGAGAGGGGTTTTTTAATGGATGGTTGTGCCTTGTTGCTTTTAAATGTCCTTTTAATACTGATTTTATTTACTATATTTAATATAATTTTGTGTAATTATTTTAAAATATTGGTATTTTAATAAAATATTATTTTTTAGCTTTTATATATAATATACTATATTATATAGCCACATTGAGCCCTTTTTAAGGAAAAAGGTAGGTAAAAGTAAAAAAAAAACAAATAAACAAATAAAACTTCCTTTACTCAGAGTGTCTAATATATTCCTGGAGCTTTAATCAAACAACAACAACAACAACAACAACAACAACAACAACAACAAAACCAAAACCCCTCTATATTTTCTGATCTCTGAGATAAAGCTAATTTTTAATAATCTTAGTTTGCCTGATTTCATATGAACCTGCAGCATTGCAGGTAAAAACACTACCCTGCGTTCCATTTTGCCTGTTAATGATCCCAAACAATTTTTCACATCTATAGTTTGGAACATTCATTTGACAAAATATTATTGTGTAGCAGAAAACATAAAATATTATTGTGTAGCATAAAGCATATTGTGTAGAATATAGCACACAGCATAAATTTTGCTTGGATTTTTAATCTGCAGCTCTCTTTTCATAGGTAATGTCCAGGAACAGGATGGGGAGTGTTTCTATTTTTGTTGCACTCATAAAATCTTCCTGTAGGATGTCCCTATTGCTCAAGTCGTTTTGAAAAAATTTCCTGATTTTGTCTTTAAGCTGACCAATATTTCAGTCTTCTTGTTCAATTGGCCGCAGAGTATGAAAAATAATAATTTGAAAGTTTGTCTTGCAAGGCATTATGTATAGTATGTGCAAAGCAACTGAGGACCTTAGCCTGTTGGGATCACGGGACTGGAGGGCACAGAATTAGAATTTGGCCTATCAATTACCTCTTATATATATAAACCTATGATATGTTCTTACAGGTGTTTTTTTCAACATGCCTTTATTCTTGAGGTCAACTGTCTTCTTTTAGCCACTGGAAATGTAGACAGCTGTATGGCAGCTGCAGATTACTCAGTCTTAGCATGATCCCACTGGTGGTCACTGGCTGTTGGACAGGGGGAAAGGCTTCCTTTCCCTTCCTGTCTCCTAGGATTGGAATGGGAACAGCTTGTGTGGCCACCAAAGAAGTGTTAATTACATTTGCTGAAGTCTAAAGCAAATTTTATACGAAGATTTTTTCCTAAGCAGGAATCAAGAGCTCTTGCCATGCATTGGCAAATTTGGAGAACTTCTGTCTTGCGTTCAGATAGGCTGAGCCCAGAAGCAACTCTTTGCAGGGTGGGACATATATAGCAGTAGGCAGAGGCCTGACAGAGAGCTACTGTAAAGTCGGGTAAGGCAGATAGAGATCCAATGCCAAAATCTGAGAACAATTCAAAAGTTAAGCCATACAAATAGTCATTGCAAACAAACAAAAGGGAGAGTTTAAGAAGCGTAATCAAACCATTGAAAGAATAATGCATATAGCTAAGGGGTCGATAAGAAGATTCAGAAAGCAGAGCAGGAAATCATAAAACACTTTTCTCCAGCAAAAATGTGGCCCCAAACTGAAGTTTATAAGGCAGAGACTCGTCCACCCAAAGGACCTGATACTAAAACACAAAAGGAGCAATATAGTATATATGTTCCAATGCAGTGAGGAGTGTGCAGACCTCTACATTGGAGAAACTAAACAACCATTAAACAGGAGGCCCAACATAGGAGGGGTAACAGCTCAGGACCAGAATCAGGAGTACACCTCCACTTGAAGGACAAAGGGCACTCATTCAAAGATGAGGATGTACACATATTAGACAAAGAAGATAGGTGGTTTGGGAGAGGTGTCGGGGAAGCCATTCATGTGAGTATTGAAAACCCCTCTCTCAATAGAGGTAGGGGGCTCTGGCACAGTCCACCTGCCACTTATCAGGCTGTGATTTCAACAATACCTAGATATGTGGTGATAGCATCTGGCCTGGATGCCTCCAAAAGGGGATTGGACAGATTCCTGGAGCAAACGTCCATCACAGGTTACAAACCATGATGGAGATGTGTAATCTCCAGTCTTAAAACTGGGGTACTTCAAGGGCCAGATGCAGGGGAGTGGTATCAAGAGACAGATATATAGTCTTGTGCGTTCCTGGACACATTTGGTGGGGCCACTGTGAGATACAGGAAGCTGGACTAAATGGGCCTTTGGCCTCATCCAGCATGGCTCTTTTTATGTTCTTATGTTCGTATCATCAGCAAGCATATAACCAGGAGATAAATATTCAAACTGATAGTCCATGTTTTCCCCTCCTATGAGTACAGAGAAAACATGTTACAGTTGCTGGCTACCTATTTATCATTGTTAGAATAATTCTTAACAAGTGGATGTTCTTATGTACGAAAAAGAGACAGAACATTTGAGCTGGATACAAATATTGGCTCTCCAAAGAAAACTTGTTTAAATAATGTATATTTTATAGAAGAGTGGGGCTGCCTGAAGCCTGTTTATTAGTTAATAATCTCCTCCTACCTCCCAGCACTAATCTTGTAAAGATCCTGATTTAATAAATCCAAGGAATTATTAAATAACCTAAGTATTTTATATTACTTGTCCTCTTTGAATCCAAATTGCAATACAAGAGAATTACATTTTATAAATAACACCTTTCGTACGATCACCACAGGGCATAGTACAAAAGAATCTAAATAGAACATGAATGCTGTAATCAAATGCAGACCCCAGGAAGGCAGACTGAAAATGCATGTTAGAGGAATAGACAGGGTAAGTATAGAGGGTCACAGCAGAAACGTTGGTGTCAAACCCTAATGCACAATAGAATGAAAATTTGCTTGCTTGCTTATTCCAAAATATGACTGATGACTCTTGGTTAAAAGACCTGAGGCATTCAAAGATGTAGGGGACTGAACTCCCAAATATGGCAATTGGTAGTATTTTTCCTAGTTTAAAGTATTTCCATTTATATCTTGTCTTTCTTCTCTCCTGGGATCCAGGATTGCATGCATAAGATTGCTAGCCAATCGCCGATCTGGTCACTTACTAGACCTTGGCTTAGGATCAGCACTGTGACTGCACTCTTTCCTTCTAGACCATTTATAGTGTTCAAGAATGTCTGCTCACTGATACTTTGTTCAAGTCAGAAGCACCACAGTATGATTGATAATTGTATCAGATAATGTTTCCTCATAATGGGAATAATCAAGAGCAACTAGAGAAGGTAGCATCAAATTTAAAAAGGATGTTGACAACCTTGAGTGAGTACAGGGGAGGGTGACCAGGATAGTTGAAGGTCTGGAAGAAATGTCTTATGAGGAACAGCTTAGGGAGCTGGGAATGTTTAGCCTTTCAAAAAGAAGGCCGAGGGGGGATATGATTGCTATGTATAAATATTTGAAATGATATTATATTGAGGAGGGAACAAGTTTGTTTTCCGTGGCTTCAGAGACTAGGACTCGGGGCAATGGTTTCAAACTACAGGAAAAGAGATTCCATTTGAACATTAGGAAGAACTTCATGACAGTTAGAGCTGTTCGGCAGTGGAATATGCTGCCACAAAGGGTAGTGGAGTCTCCTTCTTTGGAGGTTTTTAAGCAGAGGATGGATGGCCATCTGTCGGAAATACTGTGATGGGGGTTCCTGCATGGCAGGGGGTAGGACTGGATGGCCCTTGTGATCTCTTCCAACTCTATGATTCTATGATTCTATGAAAATCTTAGTGCTCACGACCTGGGGTTCAATCCCAGGTAGGAGGCTCAGGGTTGACTCAGCCTTCCATCCTTCCAAGGTCGGTAAAATGAGTACCCAGCGTGCTGGGGGGGGGGCGATGTGTAGCCTGCATAATTAAACTGTAAACTGCCCAGAGACTACTTGAAGTGGTATATAAGCAGACCACTTTGCTTTGCTTTTACATGTAGAGGGGCATAGAGTAAACTGTGAAGTGCCTTTACTTTTTCACACCCACAAAGCCTCAACTCCAGACTCTAGCCTATTAAGTGACTAATCAGATTTCTAATCAGATGCTAGAATATCAAGTGATGTTCCACCATTTTAAGAGGTGGGTGGTTGTTTCTTTCCACATTATTGTTATGGCATTCTCTGCTGTTTCTTCAGGATTCACAGATGCTCCGAAAAACCTTTTATTTGCTTTTTTAGTCTGGGAGGAACAGGATGGTAGGTAAAGAGTGGTTATACTCATCTCTCCATATGTCACTGTGTGCAATGCCTACAAAATGACTAATTTTTTGCAATAGGACTTCGCTCCAGGCATAATGATTCTGCAGGTTTCATTGAGGTTTCATTATATCTCTGTTTTGTATGGACTGAAATATATCACACTCAGCTGCGATATTTGCCTATAGAGTAGAAGACGGCCAAGGCAGACGTTTTTAATGTTTGTGGGTGTGCGGCCTACTTGGTTCCTGATAGCTTTTGATGAATATTATTCCTTGTTGGGACCTTGATATCTCATCATGTTTTTAGTGGTATTTCTTATGTGCAGCATGCGATAAAAAGGAATACCTGTTATGTGGGGGCAAAACAATGGTACAATTGAGCATCATTCCAAGTTACCAGTTACAAATAGAGCTTTCCACTTCACTTGAGCTGAATGTTCTTGTAAGTTTATTGGTCTCCAGTTGCTTGTTCCTTTCAGGTTGATTATTTCCTTCGGTGATGTCCAGACCTGCCATTAAAGAGGACTATGGACTATTTGATTTGTTGAAATGTTTATGTGGGTGAGGCCTTCAGTTGCTAAGCTGCTTTGATCATCTACAGGCAAGGTTCCCTAAAAGGCATGGGCATGCATAGGTGCACAGGCCTCTGCTACACTTCAGGCTGGGCTGTTACACTCCTGTGCACCTCTTGCAGCCATTTTGTTCCAGTCACAACAGAAGCCACGGCGGGTGAGAGCGCACATGAGTATGAGGTGTGCTTGCACACAGAAGAAAGCCCTGCACAACAGGGACAAAAATTAGAGGGTACATTGTCTTCAGACCTTTTGATTTTTTATGATATGTTTATTTATTCCATTAGTTTTATTCAAATTTCTTTGCAAAGTGCCAATACAATAATTTAACCTGTATACAGTTGGCTATGAAGGGGCAATGTCAGGTGCCCACAGAAACAGCTCCGAGTGCCATCTTTGGCACCCGTGCCATAGGTTCGCCATCACTGTGTTAGGGGCATGGGTGGTACAAGACAGGAAAGAGAAAAGACAAGTCACACTGGGTGAACACCAATCTGTTAGTGTGCCTGTTTCTTTCTTGCAACCCGTTTTGCAAAAGATTGCAGACAAACAAACAAACAAACAATCACCTAAAGGCATGGTTCATGAAAGGAAGCAATCATTCATAAAAATTACCTCAGTTATAATAATCTGAAAGCTAAATGTATTTATAATAACTGATATCTCATTCATGTTCTTTACCTTGATATATTTTAAATGATAATTTCATTAGTTGGGTACTGAAATATGTAGTTTTTTATAAAGGTTCCCCCTCTATACTTGCTTTTGTTCCAGTAGCCAATCAAGGGGGGGAAAACTATACTGTCAAATTCTGCACTGTTTATTAGTACAAATTATGGTTGAAGTTAGTTGACAAGGCAGATTTTAATTATTTGACTCGCACGTAATTAGGAAAAAACAGTATGCCTAATAAGAATCATTTGCTGCCATCAAATCAATTCTGAGTTATGATTATTCGTCTCAGAATTTTCCAGGTAAAGAGTCATCCACCAAGGCAGACAAAACAGTATCCATGTCATAACTAGGTCTCAGGCCAGGTTGAAATGGGTCTAGATAATCCACAAGAGCTCCAGCACCTTGCCCAAGGATGGAATAGTAGAGACTAGATGACAACCAGTACTAAGGGGTCCAAGAAAGGTGTACCCCCCCCAATAATGGTCTTACTTCTGACTCCTTCAGGCATGCTGGAATCCTACCATGCTGCAAGGAGGTATTCAGCATCCCTTGTATCCACTTGGGCAGTCCCACTCTGGCAATTTTTATAAGTCAGGAAGTGCAAAGGTCCAGAAGACAAGTTGAAGTCTTCATATCTTCAACAGTCCTGTCCACATCAATAGGGTGAAAACTGAAACCAAGAGCCACCAGGAAACAGAAGTTCTCATTCTAAGGATGAAATAAAATGCAAGCTTCAGCAAGCTCCTTGAAAATGAACTGAAACAAACAAACAAATCCATCACTTCAAGGCAGCCAAATTTGTTAAATACAAGCAGTCTTGAGGAAGGGGACAGCAATCCTAATTCAGCATTAAGGATTCAAAGACAGACTTCAATAGGTTAACCACTCAAACCCCTGGGTATGAATAGATAAATTGTCAGTGTTGGTTTCTCTCACATTCAGATTTTTTTTTAATCTGCAATATGAAGGAATGAGAGAGGCTGAAGCCCAGCCAGGTGTAATCGCTGAACCACATTCAACAAAAAGAAGAAAAGAGTAGTTACAGTAAAACACACCCTACTATATGGGATTAAAACAGAACTATGCCAGGAAGATCCATGGAACTCCCATGTACCGGTATGCTGTTTCCCTGGAGGATGGATTAAGGATGTGACAGAAGGATTGCTGTCACTCATAAAACCCACGGATCCATATCCCTTTCCCTCTAATCTTCATGGGAATAAATGGTGCAGACCAGAGGACCTACAAAGAAATCACATCAGACATTGGAACTCTGGTAAGGAAACTAAAGGACCTTGGGGCCCAAATAGTCTTCTCATCTGTTCTAATAATGCCTAGAAGAGGAAAAGGAATACATGAATGATTGGCTATGAAGGGAGCGCTGAAGGGATTTGGAATTTGGGGGTGTGGCCCACACTTCCTGGAAGATGAGACCACTAGCAAGTCATGGCTTCTACCTCAGAAATGCTGGGAAGACTCTCTTTGGCTGTAGCATAAAGAACTTCGTTAAGAGGGCGTTAAACCGAATTGGGAAGTGGTGGATTCAGAAGCTCAGAAATAAAGGGTTACTTACAATAAGAGAAACCCACCAAACAGCTCTAATGAGACTCCTTAATAGTCTTCATAAATATATATGAAGGAAAGCTGGCCACAAGCTATGCAATATCCTGTCTATACAGGAATGCCAGGAGTATGGGAAATGAACAAGGAGAACTGGAAACCAACTTAATTATATAAAAGATTTAAAAATAATAGAAGGGAAGTGGAGTTGCAAAATATGTCAAACACACACTCCTAGATAGAAATACAGAAAGAGGAGCTTGGTTGTCCCATTGAGGGCATATGTATTAATATAATCGAGGCAAAAAGAAACGGTAATGTGCTAGTTGCTGTCTACTGCTGCCCATGCATCAAAAAGAAGCTACAGATTAATCAATTGAAAACAAATTATAGGAATTTCATAGATACATGAAGTTGCAGTAGGGATTTTCAGCTATCCTGGTAAATTCTGCCAAATATGATCCTTCCAAGAAATTCCTGGCTTGTGTTGTTGATAATTTTCTCCTACAAAAAGTATAGGAAGAAACTAAAGAATTTGCTATTCTTAATTTGTAACCAATAGATATTACTTTGTAGAAATCGAGCAGTAAGAGAAATTTGGGGTGGAGGTGGGAGTGATCCTGTTCTACCTGAGTTCTTGATTTCAAAGGAAAACAAAAGCAGAATGTAGCCACGTGTGTATAATGGATTTTAACAAAGCTAATTTTCATCAACTCAGAACAATTATAAGTAAGGGTCCATGGCAGAAATCCTAAGAATTGCCAAAAAGGGTGGGAGTTTCTTTAAAAAAAAACACTAAAGACACAAGTATGAACCATTCGCCCGCTGTTTGCCGTTTAGAGTTCTATTTTTAGAAAATAAGCGGGATATAAATATAAATAAATAAATAAATAAATAAATAAATAAATAAATAAATAAGAAAAGTGATTGACAACTAAAAAGATTAATATGGCTTCAAAAAAGCTTAGAGCAGCTGAAAACAATAAAGGATGCATATTGGAAGTCAAAGGAGGGTCAGGCCACAAAGGAAGGGCGCAGACAAGTAGCAAAGAATCTGCATAGATCCAATTAGGATGGCAAAAGCTGCTAATGAGCTGAGATTAGCAAGACCTGCTAAAAGTATCAAAAAGGCATTCTTCAAGTACATGCATAGCAATAGACAGAAAAAAGATATAGGGATTCAACTGCTTGATAGGGACTGAAAAAGACTAACAGATTAAAAGAAAAAGCAGAAGCCGTAATTCCTACTTTAGCTCTGTCTTTTCCCAAAAGGCAATCCATGATTCTTCAGGCAAAATGAAGTATAAGCGGAGGGGACAGATTTGCTGCTTAAGAAACCAATAGTCATGGAATATCTTATTACTTTAAATAACTTCAGATCTCCAGGGTTGGATGAACTGCACCCAACAGTATTTAAGGCTGAAGAACTCTCAGAACTACTCTGTATTATTTTCTTGAAATCATGGAGACTGTGTGAAGTACCAGATGACTAGAAGAGAGCTAACATTGTACCTATCTTCCAAAAAGGTGAAGAAGGAAGAAGCTAAGAACTCCAGTCAGCTTGACATCAATCCAATGAAAAATGTTGGAGCAAGCACTTTGAAAACAATGCCAACACAGATTTGTAAAGAACAGACTAATTTTATCTCATAGTTTGCTCAGGTAGGCTCCCTGGTAGATGGTGAGAATGCTGTAATCATAATATATGTTGAATTCAGTAAAGCTTTTCACAAAATGCCACATTATATTCTGATTAGCAAAATAACTAGATGTGGGCTGGTGTATACATAATTGGCTGCAGTTGGTACTTAGCTACATAGTTGGCTCCCAGAGGGTCATAATTAATATCTCCTTCTCAAACCTGGAGGAGGTAACAAGTGGGGCACCACAAGGATCAATCATGGGCCTGGTGCTCTTCAATATTTTTATTAATGATTTGAATGATAGAGTATAGGGAGTATTTATAAAATTTGCAGATGACGCAACATTGGGTGAAATAGCTAATACCTTGGAAAACAGAAACAAAACTCAAAACAGCTTGATAGGCTTGAGTACTGAGCTGAAGCAACAGAATTTAAGTACTGCAATACCTTGGTTTACGAACATAATCTGTTCCGGAAATATGCTTGTAAACCAAAACACTCTTATATCAAAGCACATTTCCCCATAAAAAATAATGGAAATTAAGATGATTCGTTCCAGGGTCCCATAGGCCACATACTGTGCACACAAAATGCCAAAATTCACAAAAGAAGTTGGGTAGAAGTCCATGTCCATAACATGGTTTAGGTACCTGGCTGTGGAATCTGCTCTGCTTGGGACTAATAACTGGATTTTACACTGTTTTTAACGTAACAACAATAAAATGTAACTTGTAGCCCTATACGCACTTCACTAGCTTGCCCCATGACTAAAAATGGTTTGTAAAATAAGAAAGGACGTTGAAAACAAATGGAATATAAAAAAAATAAAAGAAACCTCTAACCTGCAGTCTCCTTTGAAAACTTTCCTGGCTGGTGCAAAGGAAACATCACTTCCTCTCTCCTTCCTCCGCTTTTGAGGCTTGCCTGAGATGGAACATTCCAGACAATCACCCACTATCCATCGGGTGGGGGGAGAACCACCATTGGCTCACTTGTGATCATATGACCTGCTCCAGTGCTTACATATCAAGACATTGCTTGTTGATCAAGGCAAAATTTAGAAGAAATGTTTGCTTGTCTTGCAAAACAATCTTAAACCAAGGCGGTCTTAAACCAAGGTATTGCTGTAAACGGTAATAAGTACAGAGTTCTACTCCCAGGGAGAAAAGTCAAATGCAGTTACAAGATGGGGAATACTTGACTCATTAATACTGTGAGTGAGAAGGAGCCTGGAATTATTGTAGATCATAATCTGAATATGTAGATCATGAACTGAATATGAGACAACAGTGTGATGGCTGCCTTGCTTACCTCATTCCAAATGCAATTGAAAACATTCCTTTACAGAGAGATGTCTGTGAAGATTCTTAATTATCCAGGTGAGGTTATCTGGAAGTTGGGTCATGGCAACTGTACTTCTTTTCTTGAGAGATTGAAACGTTTCACTGCTCATCCAAGGAGCTTCGTCAATCTGAGGAAAGTTAGTGGTGAGTCCTTCAATTTATAGCTCACCTTGATTCAAAACGGGAATGTGAAATCAAGGTGAACTATACATTGGAGGACTTTCCCCTAACTTTCCTCAGAGTGATGAAGCTGCTTGGATGAGTAGTGAAACATTTTGATCTCGCAAGAAAAAAAGTACAGTTTACAGAGATACCTTTTTTTGCAACCCTGCCTGATGTGAGTGTTTTTGTTTGTTGATTTGTGTTTTGTGTTTGTTTTATTTCTCCTATTAGATAATTTGTTTATATGCCTCACATCCTGTGTTTTATTCATACAATTTATGCCTGTTGATGTTATTGTGGTTTTTAATTGTTTGTGTCATAAAATGATTATATGTTTAGCTTTTGTAAATTGCCCATAATAGTGCATTACACTAATGGGGCTATAAACAAATAAGCAAACTAATCTCCATCTATTCTTCATTGGATAGACCTTATATTGACTTCTGCATTTTAAGAAGGATAATGACAAACTAGAACAGGTTCAGAGGAGGGCAATAAGGTTGGTCAGGGAACTAGACACCAACCTCTATGAGGAAAGACTGAAGAAACTGGACATGTGTAGTCTTGAGAAAATAAAACTAAGGGGTCATATAATATTCCTTTTAAAAAATCTTTGAAAGATTGTCATACAGAAGATATTTTCTTGATCAGGATCTATTCTGGGACCAGAGTGCTCATGGGACTTTTAAAAATGCATTTTCTCCCAGCCCAGGAGGCTTTCAAGGCAAGCAGTGGTGGCATATCGTCAGCACTGTTTGCCTTGCAAGCCTCCCGGGCTGGGGGGAAATGCATTTTAGAATGTCCCACCATGAGCGCTCCGGCTGGGGTCAGACCGCTCCCAGCCCAGGAGGCTTGCAAGGCAAGAGGTGGTGGGGGGTCGCCACTGCCACTTGCCTTGCAAGGTGCCTGGACTGGGAAAAGATCCATTGGTCCCTCCTCTGCCCAACACGTTGTTGGGCAGAGCAGGGACTCCTCCTCTTCACCTGAGTCTCTGCGCAGAGACATGGGCAAAGGGGAGGTGGCTGCCCCCTCAATCAAGAGACAGCGGAAGGCTGTTCCCCCCTGCAGCCAAGAGACACCTTATTTTGACAGTTCTGAGCTATCAAAACAGCTGTCTGTTGGGTGCAGGAACAGCCTTCTGCTGTCCCTTGATTGAGGCGGGTTTAGACAGCCTTCCCATAGGAATGAATTGAAATCCTATTAATCCGTTCCCTCTGGATCTGTTCCCTATTAATCCGTTCCCTTTGGAATGGATTAATTGGTTTTCAATGCATTCCTATGGAAACTGTGCCTCATAAGATGAATTTTTCGTAAGACGAATTGACTTGTAGAACAAATTGAATTTGTCTTACACAAGGCACTACTATAGTAGTGGGGGTTTTTTCTGGACACAGATGTAGAAGACCATTACACTTGATCATAATACCAACAGCTCATAAACCTGTTATTTCGAGAAGCAGATCCACATGCTAATCACTAGTAATACTACTGCTTGACTGCTAATATGCTGATTAAGTATAAATATGATTTTGTCAATTGTCCAAGGCCACTCAAACTTATTCTTTTCCTGAAAGGCACACTAGAGAGTCAAACTCCCTGGGTACCCAAATCAATGAATTGTCCACTTCTAAATGTGTTGGTTCCAAATAGTAAGAAAACGGTGCAGTTGTAGTAACACCATTTATTGTACAGCTTAACTTCAAGTACAAGCAAGCTTTTGATTTTGGCAAACTTTTCTTCATTTTGAGGCATTTAGAGTAGTATTTGATAATGGTGTACCTGTAAGTCTTCTTAGTATGATTTCAACCTAATTAAGCATCAGAAGAACAAGAAAAGTGTACAGGTAAAGAAATGATGTTTATTAAATTAAATGTTATCAAGCACCAATAACTGAATAACTAACAATAGATTCTTTCTATCTTTGAAGACTGGGTAACCCAATAATTCTTGCTATGTCACTGTTTGGCATGCCTTCTGTTTTTACAAGCTTTATGATAGTAAATATCTAAAATGTTAAATCTGTTTACTTAATTTGTGCATGTGTATGTTATACACGAAATACCAAATTGTATTGTATTTCCACTTATACATAGCTGTTATTATACCTACTATAAATTGAAAATCCATATATCCTGGTGTGAACTTTTGTTAGGGAATATCAGTTCCTCTTCTGAATTCTAGTAATACAGTAACCTATTTTTGCAAATGTGTTTTGTAATGGCCACACGATTCAACACCCTGTTTTGCTTTGATGAAACATTTTAAAGTAGTAGTGGCTGCCTGTCCAGGTTCTTTCTTATTATTTTA
Source organism: Phrynocephalus guinanensis (assembly GCA_037367245.1). Classification (NCBI taxonomy): domain Eukaryota; kingdom Metazoa; phylum Chordata; class Lepidosauria; order Squamata; family Agamidae; genus Phrynocephalus; species Phrynocephalus guinanensis. The sequence goes on along the minus strand of CM074736.1, from coordinate 102,238,465 downwards.
CTCACTGTTGATTGAGAGACATTTTCAGGAATCCTTGCCATTTAAAAAAGTGGTAAAGTAATGACAGGTAATCAATTTTTACCCTGTAGAAATTGTTTATTTAGGTCACAAATATAATGAGCCCCGACAACAACATGTGAAGATGCCTCTGGCTCATTTAGAGCTATGAGACATTTTCAAGTGACAAGAGAAGTGGTTCTACATGACATACAGAAAGGACAGTAACCTGAAGTCAACTCCCATGAAAGTCATTTCCCAACTACCATTTACAGTAATCCCCAACTTATCGTGGGGGATACGGACCCACCCCAACAAGCGATAATAGAAAATCTGTGATATGCAGATGCTGGATCGGGTCAGGACTCTGGGGCTTGTCTGGTGTCCCCCCTACACTTACCTGAGGACTGACACTGCCCTGAATGGGCCTCTGGTGGCCTTCCCAGGCCTGTCGGAGGCCCCAGAAGTGCTTTCCGGTGACCCGGAGGTAACTTCTGGTTTTCTGGAAGTCAATTCCGGAAATTTCTTCTGGGGCCTCCAACAGGCCCAGGAAGGCCATCAAAGGCCTCAGAGGTGGTTTTCAGCAATCAGGAAGTTACTTCCAGTTTGCCAGAAGACACCTCTGGTTTACCAGAAAGCACTTTTGGGGCATTGGAGACCCGTTTGGGGCAGTGTCAGGCCTGGAGTTAGTTCAAGAGGCCTGAAACAGGCCCATCCAGCTTACCCCAGGGGGCCTTGCCTTTCATATACTGCAGTCCTGTAATATACCAGGACTGCAGTATATGAACCACGAAAAGGCAGGGGAACACTGTACTTCTTAAAATGCTCCTGAGTTTGCTGTTCTTCCATTTTCTTTCTCTATGCTCTATTTTAATGACCACCAGAATGTTCTAAGTGGTATTGTTAGAACTAGCAGCCTGGTGTGGAAGGCTGTGCTCCCTTAGTTTCTGATCGGATTTTAACAATAATAATGATAAGCATTCTCTGCCATGCATCAGATGAAAATGGTTCTGGCAGGAACCTACAGAGCGGATTGTATGACAATCGTCCCTCAGACAATCACCCCTTATTTGTTAGTTTACTTCAACTGGCACTTACTTGTTTCATTACATTCACTAAGAGACTGGGATAAATTAGAAAGAGTAACATATTTCTATTTATTGACAGTTATTATATAAAAACAAACATAGTATTTTGTGGAAATGGTAAATTCAAGAATACTTTGATCATATTGATTTTTTTGTTTCCTCTATAGCAAAAAGTAGTATTGATCTACTAGATAATAGTTGTGAATCACTTTGAAGCATGATGTTGTGGTAATGATGATGATAACGATTATAATCCATTACCAAATAATTCACAATCTAAAGCCAAGGATGGTGGTGATGAGAGTGAAAGCAAAACATCAAGATCCTTGCTTTCCACAGAGTTAGAGAGGCCAAGACTGGTTGAGACACTGGCTTTAACATACTATGTGAGACAGGACTCTTATAATCGTTTCTTTCCTTTTGCTATGCAAAGTGGCCTATCTTCTTCTCAAAAACTGAATATGAAGAAGTCTGTTTGTACTGAAATACGTGTCCAAGTAAATATGTGTAGAAGTAAGATTTTGACAAATATTTTTTGAGCAACGTCGTTGACAGTTGGTTTGGGAGAAAAATTAAATCTGAAGTTTGTAAGTTTGCAATGAACTTTGTCAGATCTCTTGTGTTCTTCATAGTTTGATGATGACCTGATTGACTGACATTGACTTAGCATGGTAGTTGTAATGAACCACGTCAAAGGCTGAAAGCCTTTGGCATCAGAAGTATTATATATTATAGGTGGCTTAGGTCCTTTTCCAAGGAGAAAGGCAGGATAAAAATACTCTAAATATATAAGTAAATAAGTAAATAAATAATACTGTACTCTGTTTTTGTATTGTCATATTCATGCTGATTCGGAAGAAACCTTTATCTTTCTTTTTATTTTGGTTTGAAAATAGACATTTTCTGTGTTAAACTTTATTAATACAGATTCTGCAACTGAGCTGCACTGTGACATATGAACCTCACTTTAATCAGCCTTTCCAATCCTTTTTAATACCCTTGAACCCATGAAACATTTAGTGCTAAATGTAAAATATGACATGTTCTACAGTTCTTCATTTGAGGCTTACATGCTGTATTTTAGCACTTTTGGCTCTTATAAGAAGAATGTGGCATTATTTTCTGCTCTGTGACAATTTTCATTTGGAATTATTTTTCTTTTGGGCGAAGGATACTGTTCGTTAGAGTTGGATAGTATTCAGGAGGCCCTGAATATATCCATGTACATTTAATTTGTTCAGCCTGTGTCATGTGAGATTTTTTTTTCAGACTAAAGAGCTAAGCTCCAGATTACAGATATTACAATATAGAGTCGCAAGTGGAGCACTGCAAATTCCTCCAGGCACCTACTCTGACTGGTTCTTTAAATTTCCAGCCGACTACAGAGATGGAGCTGCAAAGCAGTATATATAAGTGAAGTAGCAGTTTCCTTTGCTTTCAAATTGCTCCAGTGGAGCAGAAGACAAGAAGGTTATCACAAGTGCAAGATTGCTTGCCAGCATCATTCAGAGCTTTGCACTTTCCAAACACCTATCCATCTGCTTCCTTTGTACCTTTCTTTTGTGATCTAAAACTTACTCCTCTGACCAAATTAATAATAAATAAATACAATCAATCAATTAAAATGAAATATTCTGAGACAGTTGATAACTAGTTCTCCTTGTTCTGCTTGAAATGTCCTGGAATATGCTTTGTACAAAAAGGGTGCAGTGAGGGGTCTTCCAGGCAAGGCTTTCCTTGCCGTCTCATTCAAAGAATTATATGGGAATCTATTCCAAAGTTTTCCAAAGAACAATTTTTCACATTGCATTTTGTGATTTGACAGACTATATACATCATATATAGAATGACATACATGAAGATACCCTCAGTCTGTTTTAAAGTTTTTTGTGGTCAGAATTTTCCGTTGATGTCACAGATTTGGAGGCATGACATTGATATTCACATACTCTCAAGCTTCATATAGTTATGCGTCTCCCTTTTCCTCCTTACCTTAACATTCATATATTTGAATTGGCAGAATCTGATTTTAGAGCTAATAAAAATACTACTCATGGATCTCACGTTGATCCATTTATTATCGGTGCTGAAGAAATCTAGTTAGTAAGCTGCTGTCCTGTTGAATTTGAGCAGTCTGTTTTTCTGCTTGGAAACCACACAGACCTTCCAACCATGTTTGTTTTTATAGTTCTTTTCTTCTCTCCGTCTCCCTCTCTCCCTCCCCCCCCTTTCTCTTTAAATTTCAGGGAAGCAGTTTCAAGAGGCACGCTTGCCTTTCTGATGTTGTGTCAAATGCTCCATCAAGAGGCAATAACGTACATTCCTCTGGCAGAACGGGATGGATTTTGTTTTGTTTTGTTTTTCTTTCTGTTTATTTATAAGATGTTTCCTCTTAGTTAGTGGAAGTTTGATCGCCGAGAGGCTCCAGTGATTTTCCTTCCCACCTCTTTCCTCCCTGAGTTCTCTGCCTCGGCACTCCCTGTGGATCCCTGTGAACTCAAAAAGCTGAGACAGGCGTAGCAGCCAAGCCCTGTCACTCTCAGGAGGCAGAGAAGCTCCTCCGTCATCACTTGGAACAGGAACTACAAGGGTGGTGGTGAGTGGGGAGGAATCCGAAGTTGTTTTGTGGATGCTGCTGCTTTCGCTTCTGAAGCAAAGCAGGAGTTTATGTAATTGTTTGCTTCTTTGTTTTGTTTGTGTTGCCCCCCCTCCCTTTTCACATAATAGGCTGGGGATTTTGCAGATTTTTCTGGACCTGAGAAAGCTTAACCATACATTCATTCTTGGTGACAGACCGGTCAATGCTGTGTTTCGATTGAATTTGCCGTGGTGGGCTTCCGTGCTGTCACCAGTGGGTGTCAGCCTTGGCAATAGCTAACAAGGTGCTTGTCAAGAGACGGGAGTGTGGTCCTAGAGAAGAACAGGAAGAAGATAAAATGTTAATCCTTCATTTGGATTCTTTGTCTGGCAACTTTTCATGCCTGTGTTTCTCAGCATTTACATTATGCTCTGAATACCTGATTGCCCAGCCAGGCAGAAAAGGCACTCTCCAGTGAAGGCACAGTAAAAGAAAATGCTTCTGTAAAAACAACCTCAGGGAATGGGGGGGGGAGCAGTTAGTTCATAGATCAGAATTTTGGATTTGGTTTGTTTTTGTTGTTGTTTTGCACCGGAGGTTTTGGGTCTTATTTTTATTTTACTTCTACCTTCTCTCCTTTTTTTTTCTTGCAAGATCATATGAATAATTCACATGTGATATTTCGAGAGAATCTTCTATACATAGTCTTGATAAGTATTTCCCTGTACATGAGGAAAAGCAGCTGGAGAAAAGGATTTTTGAGCAGGAATGCTGCCAAATGGGAGAGGGTAAAGCAACTTTTCTCCTTTTGTCACTCTTTCAATCAAATGTGCAGCCCCTGAGAACTGATTTTGTAAAAAGACGCTTCTTGAGATGGTTACGTGTTTGTCTTCTTGTAACTATCAACATCAAATGTTTGCAGTTTGGCCAGTAAAAGAGATGAAGCAGTGATTTATTATGAAATTAATGATGATGATGATGATGATGATGATGATGATGATGATGATGATGATGATGATGATGATAATAATAATAATAAATAATAATAATAATAATAAGAAGAAGAAGAAGAAGAAGATATAGACATTTTTTAAAAATTGTAAAATGATTTTACAACTTTTAAAAATTGTAAAATGATTTTATTAAAGTCTAAACCCTTGCTATTATATAATAAATAAACATAATGGCTTGCAAATGTAAAATAATGGGTGCCAATATCATATTACACTTTGGGATATTACAGTCCTGTGTGTACAGTTGAGTGGCAAAACAGCTTAAAATAAAATAAACCTTTGCTAAACCTACATTGAAGTAGAGCATTACAATATAGGTCCTCCCTTGAATAGACAGAGGCAAAGTAAATAAATATTAAATATATAAAAGCAATGATAGAGACATGAATGATAAAAGGAAAAGAGTCATAGCTCACTATGAGATCACACACTTGCTTGTCAAAACCTCAGCATCACTGGTTAAAGGAATCAGAGTGATCTCAGCAAACTGGACAGTATATAGGCTTCATAAGCAAACAAATAAATAAACCACAAGACAGAAGAATTCAAGAGCTGCCTACAAGTCAGAATAGCAAAATGAACCAGATTGGCTTTGAAAAGACAGCCCCTCATATTGTGAAAATTGTCATTTTGTTCAACAATATTTGTGTCTTCACAATGCAATCATAAAAATACAGTGTCTTCCAAATAAAATATTTCATGTATATTAGTTGCATTTTTGCATAAAACTAATTATCTGAAAACATAATTTTGCAAAATAGAAATTTACATATCTCAGTCAGCAGCTAACAGAAAGCTTTACAAATTTATAAGAGGTAGCCATTCGTAGTCTGTGCTAGCATATCAGGCTAAAGCAAAACCAAAAGAAAGATAAAGAAGACAAAAACATTGTGGCACTTTAAACAATTACTGCTGTCATTTAATCTGAACTTTTGTGAACTAGCCCACTTCCTCAGATGGTTTATAAATACAATTGTTTCTTACAATCACAAAGTTAGAAAGGACCTCAGAAGTCATCAACTACCAGCAGCAGTCACAGAACATCCACTGCTATAATATCAGTGAGAGCTTGTCTATCTGGGCTCTTCTTTACAATCCATAATAATGAAGGGTCCATCAGCTTATGCGACTGCTTCCCAAAGCTCAGCCAGAGCTTCTTTTCCTTGAATTAGAATCTCTTGGTTTGTTTCCTGTCTTCTGAAAAGACATACAACAAATGTGGTCTATCATCTGTGCAACAATCCTACAATTATTTATTGACAAGGGTTACACTCTTATTACTACAGCGATACCTTGTATAAAGGAATTAATTTGTTCCAAATGAAATTATGTCAAGCAAATTTTCCCTTATACAAATTTCCCATAGGAATGCATTGAAAACAGAGTAATCCCTAATTATGTTGTACAAATTCGCCCCATAGACAATTCTGTTAAGCAAATTTCCTCTATCTATGGAATTTTTATGTTGTACAGATTTTATGTTATACAAACCATTTGTTATATGAGGGTCCACTGTACTAAAGAAATGAGACACTAATTCTAAATGCAGCATTGTATGTGAACTTTCTAAAACCAGCATTTAGTTTTGTTGAGCTTTACAGCTGAATAAGGCTTTATGGGCTATGACAGAGGCACCAAGTGATTTCCAGAAGTTCCTCTGTGACATAAAACATTGCATAGGTTGCACTAGAAAACAATATAATGTATGCTTCCTGGGAAATACCAGTTTCCCTCCAATATAATTAAGAACAACTTTGAGCTGTTTACACTGATTTATGTCTTCTTAACTTCTAATATTGTATTTTCTATTGGTGAGGGCAAAAGCATCATTTTAAGTCTATTCAGTGTGGTTTCAGCACTCATTTGGTGCTCTAAAAACAAGTACTGTACCTTGGTATATAGTGAAAGTATTTTTCACGCCACTTTACAGCAACTTTCCATATTATTTCTGAATGTGTGAGTTAGTGTTCTAAATTGTCATCATCATGCAAACAGGTTATATTGCTGTTTTATTCTGCCATTAGAAGACTACTGTTTCTCTTTGATATTTTGTGCAGCTGATTGCTCTTGAGGAATTGAGTCATTTGCATGACAATTCTTATAGAATTGGAGGAATATATTGATGATACAGACCTCATACAACAATTTTAACTGCTTGTGAAGTTGTTTGGGTAACTTCCCAATTTATACCTGATTCAGATCCAAAGTACCTGAAAATGCTGTGGGCAAGGCAAATGACAAAAATGTGTGCAACACACAACAAAGTACTTTTGACGATTTTACATTTGGCTATGACTTACTTATTAGTTTATTTTATTTAAAACAATTCTACCCTGCTTTTCTCCTTAAAAAGAACACAAGTTGGCTTATAGCAGTAAAAGATAATATTTAACAGCTGAAAACACCAAGTATAGTATACAGATATTTTGAAGGAAATAAAGATACCACACGAAAACAGTAAACACCAAAAACACATTCAAAGCAACAAGGCAAAAAAATTCCATTTAAAACTCCTCTCAGAGACCCAGTAACTAAGGGAATGTCTGCCAGAAGAGAAAGGCATTTGCCTGCTTGCATAAGAACAGCAAAGATGGGGCCAGCATGGTTTCCATTGGGAAGGACTGCTGGGTTTGGGAACTGCCAGAGCTTCACTGCACCACATCCCAAACAGCTGTCCCTACACTGGTTCTGTCTGCCATTTTGTTCCTCTTCATTGTTTCTTCTTCCCCTATTTGGCAACATTCAACCTCTACCGTGCAGTATAAAAGCTGCTGTACAAAATGCTCTTATTTTATGGGAAGCACATTACCTGCGTGGTGGGATTAACGAGCCAGTTGCCTGCTCTAATGACAACCCTATTGTAAAGCTCAAAATAGTGTGCATCCAAGCTATCACATGGATTTTGAGCCTGTGTGGGTGTTATGGCCATCAAGAGTGGTCTTTCTTTTGGTCTCACCACCTTCAGAGGTACATTTGGTGGAAACCTGGGAAAGGCCTTCTCTGTTGCTGCTCCCTTCCATTGGATTGTTTACCTAACCTTTTTTGGCCCACCTATTTTAAATTAGATACCAAAATATATCTTATTTTTTCAGAGGGAACGAATTGTGGAAGATGCACCAACATAAGCAAGGGGTTAGGGAAGAGGTACACCCTAATTTTTTTTGGCAACTTGGAATTTTCCCTTCATTATTTTTAGCAAAAAATAATTAATTGCATGAAAATGTTTGTGTCTTCATAAAGATTATTTTTATTTTTCTCCCTTCTCAGATCTACCTCCTATATACAATGTCAGCCAGGGCTACAACTGGGAAAGTGGTGGCAAGCGGGGCATGTTCCCCAGTCTGCTGGGAGGTGGGACCATGCCAAAATAGTATTTGTACTTTATACTATTCCCCGTCCCCACTTCTGAGCTGGGTGTGGAATCCTTGCTTGCCCCAGGTGTCACAGACCCTAGCTTTTGGCCTGATGTCAGCAAGGCCAAGTACATAAAGGATGGCAATATTATAACATTTTTAAATAAAATCTGTAATATCCAGTGTTCATTGTATGCTTTTTAAAATAAGCCTAAAGACTACAATAACTTCTGGGTTGTTGTTTTTTTAAAAGCATTCATCCATGCTTCAACTCTAGCTGTCTTTGAATCTTCTCTGCGTTTCTGTAGTATTCAAGAGATCGCTACATGCTTTAATGGCCAATGCTATCAAATAGAGTCATAAGTATGTCTAATAAGATGCCTCCAGAAATGTATTATTTGGTTTTATTTTCCTCTCAGCACGTTCGAGGATTTTCTATTGTATGGATAAATTCCTGTGCTAGCGTGAGGTTGTACTGCTGGCAAAACAAAAGTCAGTGAAAATTACAGACAAATTGCATTGCTGAAGGCTTGCGGCAGCAGATTGCCCAATATACTTGAGGGCACATGTCTTGGGCTCACAAAAGTATGGGTATCACGCACACCCAGTGCCATTCGACATGTTATCCAAAATACAAGTAATCTAATCACATATTAAGGGACACGTTCTTACTCAGCCTTAGCAAACTGGCATACATAGAGCAATTTCTCCTGGCCGTGTATATTGCATAGTAAAGAAAAGATACCCTGCTGCATATAGGAAGGTAGTAATTTCATTTAGGTGTTCTATTGATGTAGTACACTGTAAGAGCACAGCTCAAGTGGCTTTTTAAACCATAGGGTTTTTAAGCTGAATCTATTGCCTTAAAGCAGGGGTCCTCAAAGTTTTCAAACAGCGGGCCGGTCCACCACCACCCAGACACCAGATTACAGTCCAAAAGCAGCTGCGGAGGCTGGCTTTCTCATAAAACGGGGGGTAGGTGGGGGGGTTGCAATTGGTCCCAGGGGACGACTTCAGGACCTTGTGGGGCCGCATCCAGCCCCAGGGCCTTAGGTTGAGGACCCCTGCCTTAAAGTAACAGCCCCTTTCCTTAGGCTTGGAGGGTCCAGACTCCATATGTATATGTTTAAAGTAATTGAGCTATGTCCCTATAAATAAAAAGCATATTTGGTAGATAGAGTAGTGTGATGTTGTAAAATACCATAGATGAATGCCATCAATATAACCAGGAAAGATAGAAGGAAGGAGTTGACCTTCACAAAAAGGAAGTATAATAACCAAATTTAAACTTTTTAAAAATTGAAAGGTGGTTCTATTTCCTTCCAGGATAGCTTATCTGAGATCACCCTTCTTTAGCATAATGCAGGGGTTAAGAGAATGCTATCTTGCTCCTAGGCATGATGAACAAAGGTGATCTCTTAAGTCACTTCTGCAGTAATTGTTGTCCTGTACCTGGGTATGCACATATTGCTTTGGGGGGGGGGCAATGAGAAAGGGCTGGAGAAGTCATTGTCCTTCATTCCCTTGGCCTTTATCCTGGAAAAGGTATGATGTGGCAAAGGCATAAATTACTTCAGCAATAAAACTGTGGTTTCCACAAACTATACTAGTGCCCTGGTGATGCAACTTTTTGTTTGTTTTATGAAAAGCACCATACCGCCCTTTGAAGTGTTAATTGCCTCTAAGGTTCTTTATTGCTTAACAATTCATGCTTTGTGTGCTCTAGGATTTGAGCTCCCCAGATACAAAGCTGTGTTATTTGATTGGTATCTTTCCAATAGTGATATGTGTGCTACTTGTAGCATGTGGAAAAATGAATAAAATATCTAAATGTTAAAAGACAGTTTATAAACACCATATGTATATGCACACCGTAAAAAAAATTCTTTTCGTTGAAAATATCATAATTAGAGCAAGCTTCTGCTTCCTTGAGTAAAAAGGCTGACAAACTGTATTTTAATTTCTCTACATACTTATGGTTCAGATATAAGTCTAAGATGAACAGGCTAATTTCTTTAAATCAATATTGAATTTTAATTGGCATAACCATAAGAATTCAGATAATGTGATGTTTACAAACACAACTGGTCTTCTTGTTAAGGCAAAGTGAGGCAGTATTACCCCTAGCTACAGATGCGGGGTTGCCACTTTTAGGAAAGTCAAGGAAAATGGACATTGGTCAAGGAAAGTTAGGGAAATTGGTCTGAAGTCAGGGAAAGTCAGGGAAATTGTGATTAAAATATATAATTTCTAGCTTGATTATTGCTGCAATTTCAAACTATAAATTTTGTAGTGTGGCTTCAGAGAAACCATTTTAGACAGGATGGTTAATTTTTTTTAGTGTAGCTTTAAAACAATAACAAAAATGTTATGTTATTTGTACATTCAGAGTTTACTTGAATTGAAGCCTGTATCTTAGTGTAATTTTTGGTGCAATTGCAAAACAGGTGTTGGTGCAGTTAATGTTGAAAGAAGCTGATCTTAAATCTCTTAATTTGACAAATACTTTTGCATTTGAGACTTGTGTATTCGTAGAGTGGAACATTTCAGTAAGCCTTACATTAATGCAACAAGACCTATTCATTTTTAACTTGTGGTTGTATTTGAACAATGGTCAGGGAAATCCACCAATGTTGGTCAGGGAATGTCAGGGAAGATCAGAGAAACAAAAGAAGTAGTTGCCTCTTGGCCATTCCCTTCCATTAGGGCTGTGTGTTTCTACTCTACTGCCCTCAGGTGTGATGATGGTTGTGCTTCCCTCATGATCATTAAATTAAGATTCTGGAGCCCATCCACTTGGCTATTGTATATGGAGAGAAGAAATTCATCTTGACCTTTCATTTCAGCAGCAAAGTGTCTTAGGCCAGTTTCAGTGTACAGTACTTGCCTTACCGCTTTAACAAGTTCACTTCTTGTTATCTCAACTGACGTTCTTTATACAAAATACTGTACAAAATTTTATAGAAAACAAAGAGAGGCATCACATTAGAAAATGGTTTTCAATATGGGGATATGTTTTTATCTAGAGGAACAGAAATAAAGAAATACTGTCCTATTAGATTTCCAAGCTATGGCAATAAAAAAAATACCACTGTCATCTGTCTATTCTGATCATTATTTTCTATGGCTCCTGAATGTTAAAAACAAGCTGTGCAAGTCATAATGCTTGTGCATTCAGTTTTAAGATAGCAGTGTATCTTCAAATCCGTGCAGCAAAGTTCCACCAACAGTTGTACTTTCTTCACATATCTTTGTCAAAAAAAATTCTGAAATGTATGTTTCAGGGCAAGGTTGAGTTATGTGTATAAAAGTGGTCTATTAGTTGGAAAACTAAAGCTATAAAGAAGAAAATACGTATAAAAATAAATATTACATCAGGTGAGGGGTAAAGCAGGTTGCTGCTGAGCCAGAGCATTTTTATAGTTTGGGGGGAAAATAGGAATTGATTTCTTGGACAGAATAGGGAAAAATATGTTATACAACGAATAATACAATGTGACGAAACAAGTAAAATTTAGAGAAATTTCTAGACTACATTTACTGTGAAGGAAGATTTGAAGGCAGCTGGGCAAATGAGAGTCCTAGTTCCTACGCGTCTGCTGAAAGTATTGGATGTACTAAGAAGTAATTTAAATACAGTTTATTAATGTATTCGTATATCTGTGGCTCTACTTTATTAACATTTCACAACCTTTTTTCTTTTGTGCTTCTCACCTAAAGGCCTATCAATTTCCAACTCTCCTTACACTCAGCCTTACATTCAAATGTCCACATAGGTCCTACAGTATATGTTTGTTAAAGTCCCATTATTCACCAACCTTGTACATGCAGCTTGCAAGTGTTCATTGATCTTCATCTGCCACTTAAAATGCAATGGCGTGGTTCTCATGATACTTGTTGCTGTTGATCTAGTTTCCCATGTAAAATAATTTGCATTCTAGTATCATCGGCAATACAAGCCAGGTGGGATTTTGCATGCCTCTCTTAAAAGCTTTCAAGAATATCTTTCAATCATGAGAAAATTAATCCTTTAATGGGTCACACAGCTACATCTAGTATTGAAGAGCGACTAAAATGATTACTGGGCTGGGACACCTTCCTTATGAGGAAAGGCTAAAACATTTGGGGCTCTTTAGTCTGGATAAAGGCGCCTGAGGGGGGATATGATTGAGACGTACAAAATAATGCAGGGGATGAGTAAAGTGGATAGAGGGAAGCTCTTCTCCCTCTCACAAAATACCAGAACTAGGGGACATACACTCAAATTGTGGGCTGAGAGAATACGAACAGACAAAAGAAAATATTTTTTCACCCAGCACGTTGTTAATCTGTGGAACTCCCTGCCACAGGATATGGTGATGGCATCTGGCCTGGATGCCTTCAAAAGGGGATTGGACAGATTCCTGGAGGAAAAGTCCATCACAGGTTACAAACCATGAGGGAGATGTGTAATCTCCAGGCTTACAACCAGGGTACTTCAAGGGCCAGATGCAGGGAGTGGTAGCGGGAGACAGATATCTAGTCTCATGCACTCCCAAACGCATCTGGTGGGGCCACTGTGAGATACAGGAAGCTGGACTAGATGGGCCTTTGGCCTGATCCAGCATGGCTCTTCTTATGTTCTTATGTTCTTAAGCCACTGAAGATGTACGGCGGCAGCAGCCTAGGCCGAAGAGTCTGTTCCTCGGTTCTTTTTCATCATGCTTTGGGTCATTATGCTGCCACTCACTAGTCCACCCCATGACTCCAACATGAAATTTCAGGCCTCATCAAGAAAGATTGAGTCAGCCAGTTTAGTCAGTTCGCACAGTACGACACCCATCCACTGATATGCTTACAGAATAGAATTGTACTGCTGTGGAGGGTAAACAGTACTCCCTAATCCTTCATTTCTATTTATTTTAGGCTGTCTCACCTTGACAAGGGAAAACAACTTGAGAAGGAATTTTGGGAGCCTTTACTTTGAGACAAGAGTGTTCTTTATTCCCATCAGGGTTTCCATAATTTACCAAACTGTCTCATGCCTGTTCCCTTTGAGAAGCAAATCACACACACACAGAGCAAGCATGGATTAGGTGCTTATTCTCCTCTCTGGTGAAGAGTACAGTACAGCAATACCCCGGTTAACGAATGCCTCAGTTTGTGAAAAAAAGATTTAGGAAAAAATTCTGGGAATAGGGATGCTTCAGTTTACGGAAACTTTCAATGGGATGCCCCAGTTTATGAAAATCCATTACATAGTTCATCCCTATGGGAAACCGTGCTTCGCATTATGAAATTTTTGCAAATCAAAACAACCCACAGAACAAATGAATTTTTTTAACTGGGGTACCACTGCACTTGTCTTCTTGTGAAGCACAAAGGAAAACAGTGCTGTTTCTTACCAACACCTGGTGAACGAGACAAGGTAAGGATTTACGTACTTATATACACCCTCTTTGTTGGGCAAGGCAGAACGGAGGGGGAATTTTTGCCACTCTTTTTCTCTTACTTATTTATCCTCCATTTGCCTTCCATGCAAGCAATATTAATCAAACATTAAATTTGTTGCAGCACTAGTCTAACCATTCCTCAACTCTGTAGGCTTTTGATATTATAGAACTTCTCTTAGAACTCTGTCTGTTCCAGCCATGTCACATTCTTGATCTACTTGCTGTCTCTTCCAACAAAAAGTCACATCTTTATTGGGGGGGGGGAATCAAGTATCTACTACTGTACCTTTCTCTGAGGTTGGGTACAGTGGACCCTTGTATAACAAACAGCTTGTAAAACATAAAATTTGTACAACATAAAATTCTGGAGATAGGGGAAATTTGCTTAACATAATTGCCTATGGGGAGAATCTGTACAACATAAAAATGAGATCACTCCATTTTCAATGCATTCCTATGGGAATTTGTATAAATAAAAATTTGCTTGACATAATTTCATTTGGAATGAATTAATTCCTTTATACAAGGTACCTCTGTATATTTGTTTGCCCTCAGAGGGGAAGATCCAATCCATCCTATGACTTCATGGTATGCCATTCCACAATTCTTAGGATTTCACTGACAATATTAAATAAGACAGAATTATAAAAATTCTTCAAAAACATAGTTGATTGTGTTTTTAACAACCAAGTTGTCTGTTAGTGAGCATGTAGGCAAAAAGAGAAAAGGTGTAGTGTCTGGTATGTGTGAAAACTTCAGGATTTGGCAGATGAATATCCAAAATTATATCCAAACATAATAGTTCACTGAGAAATAGAAATCCACAAGTTTGTGGTAAAGTGTAAGGAAAAGGGGACTTCTGTTTTGCAGGCTGAATTTCATATTTTGCTTCTAATACAAGGACTTTTAAAATTCAGTTATTTTAAAAGCACAGAAGGCCTTGAAAGCAAATTACTAACCCAGACTGTCTGCAAGGAAAGACAGAGTAGACTAACAAAATCAAAGAAAGCACGTTTTATAAGAATGAAACTATAAGTGGCAGTGTGTGTATAGAGGCAGATGCTAAAGTCATGCTTAGATTTAAAATATTAACAGGAAAAAGTAGTACAAGAGCTGGTCAAAATAGTCTCGGATTATTATTTGGGATCTAGCATTGAATTCCGTTTCCAGGTGTTACTTTAATACCCTTTCAAGTGAAGGCAGGCAGTTCACTGGAATGAAAAGTGCAGAAGAGACCCCGTTTTCTATTTCCCCCCCCTCCTAGCAGTGGGCAGCCTTTCAGCCGTTTGATCATCCCGACTTTGTACATTGCAGGACTGAACTCAGCTATGCCAAACATCCTCTTAGGAAGTTGACATTTGTGCAGCCTCTGAAAAAAGGTGGAAGAATAAATCCCAACTGTTTCCTCTTTTGCCCTTTTGATTGAGGGTCCAGCAAGTCAGCAGGAGAGGTGTGGCTTTTAACCAGGAGGGGTGTGCAGGAGCTGATTCCACTCCTTCTCAAGGCAAAACAGAAACGAAGAGGGAAGAGATAGATGTAAAGGAACACTAATCAGAGCTGATTATGGGAAATGAATGGACTCAATGGCGAGAACAGACACAGAAAAGTGATTAGCCAAGTAGAAGGGGAAGTTGTACTCTGGGGGAGGGGAGTCGGTTTTGTAGCTCAAGAAATCCTATGGATTTCTGGTTTCTTTTTTCATTGTACAGCTTTTGCTTTTTCAGGCACTGAAAAGTGGCAATAACATGAGTTGTGCTACTCTCAGATGTTTGCTGTAATGGAGCTGTGTGTGACCTCCCAATGACAGGACTCCACAAAGCTTTTAGCAAAGATGTTGCAGGATAGCCAGGAACCTTTGGATTTAAACACTTTTGCAGAATGGTTTTGTTAAATAAAAGGACAGGTAAAGTTGCTGGTTTAGCAGTAGTTATGATAACCATAAGCCACCATAAATTAGGTGAGAGATAGGATAAATGCCTCATGTGGCATTTAGCTTGTTGCACTTCCATCTGAAAACTCCATCTAGAGCAGCTTCACTGTTTCACAAAACAGATCTGTGTTACTTACATAACATAAGTATTTGCAGTGACACAAACCATTGCAGACAACCTCTCTGATAGATCTGACTTCCTGCACTATATACCTAGGGAATGAAGTATCACATCTCTTTGAGAGAGAGCACCACAGAGAATACAGAACAGGTGTGTACCAGGAAAGATCTGGCAGAGCACTTAATTCAATTTGACTGTTATTGTGTCTGAAAAAAACATCTCGGTGAGAGACAGAAAGGAAAAAGTAGTGACAATTTTAAAAAAACAAAGATATAGTGAGTCCTTAGGCATTGCCAAAAAGTAGAGGATTGGGCAATGTAATACCCAGACAGAAAGAAGGCAACAGATTTCCAAATGTTCATGTATGTGTTTTGATACAAATAATTAATGTAGCTATAGAGAAATGCAGTGCACTTCCCTTTGCTGGGAAAGATAATAACAGTGACCTGTGTATCCTGTCACATTGGTGTCCATGTTGTTGGCCAATGTGAATGGCTCTTATTCTGTCTTCAAACTAAGGATGCCTTCAAATATACAATTGTACTCTATTAATCCTTCAAGTACGATAACTGATCTTTGCAAAGTAGGACAAAAGGGCATCCTAAGCAAAGATGGTTAATCAATGTCTTCCATGAGGGGGACAACCCCTTAAACACATAAACTGAGCTCTCTGCTTGGCAAAACGTATTTTTCTTACACTTCTGTGAAAACATTAACTTGAAAAGCTACAATCTGTGAAATGTTTTAGACAGTGGCTGAAATGCTGTTGCTTATCATAGAGTAAGGTCCAACTACAGTAGGTTTGTTGAAACAATAGAACATATACGGAGGAGCTGATTAGGTGAACCTACTTTCCTTGTAACTTATTGTATTTGAATTGCTTTATTGTTGTAGGATATTTGCAAACATTCTAACTGATGGTAGAGAAGAAGATGGTGTAATAGAGCTTTACAAATGAGTCCAGCTACTGCCAGGAAATGCCAGGGAGTAAGCTTTTTATGTGGCCTAGGGAGAGAAGAAACTGTTGTTGGCCAAAGTGGGTGGGACAGGGTGAACAGTGATGGGATTTTGATAAAGGCGGATTAAAGGGAAAGGGGTCCTGAAGGAGGCTGTGGAAGATAGATGTTGGTCATGCTGGCCATGTGGTATTGTTTGGCAGGAGTGGAAGGGATGTAATCAGTGTGATCAGACTGAAGATTTGCTTGGTAGAATTCTGACAGTTTTACTACTAGTGTCTAAACTAATAATAATTTAGTGCGAGAATCCTTAACTGTTGTGTTCTGTTTGACTTGCCAGACATTAATTTTTTGTCTTAGTAAGAAGATAACTGCAATTTAGTAAGAAGAACAATAATTTGTTATTAGTGTTGCAAGATAGGGCTTATAGCTGCATACAGCATAGTTATTTACATGCTAACACATAATTATTTCAAGCCCTGTCCAAACTAGTGATCACAAATTCTGGAAAGAACTATTGCCTTAGCCTTTCTATTAAGTCTCAAGCTGAAGCAGCCCCTCCTCTTTTTTTCTTCCTTCAACTGAATTGAAACAAAATACTTTGTCAAGTTGACATCTGATGTAGAGATAGACGGAGGGGCATAGAGAGAACAGTGTAGTGTAGGGAGATAAGACATCGGTGGCTTCTGCACCATTTTCTGTACACCCCATACACCAGTAAAGTGGTTTGTTGCCATCTATGTTATTGTAAAATCACTTTATTTTTTATAAATCTGGCTAGATAGCTCAGTGAGTTAAGTATCTACAGAGCTATGAATTAGGAATTCAATTTTACACTGTCTCCCCAGATTGAAGAGCCAGCCTGTGTAGCCTTGTCAGTGTCAGAGGATGCCCCCATAAAAAGGGAATGGTGACCATTTCTGAACATACTCTATCTTGAAAATCCTGAAAGTCAGAATTGACCTGCATCTAGTGGACACAAATACCCAAAAGAGGAACCTACCTTAAATTGAAAAGAAAGAGCTGAAGTTGAAACTTTATCACAAAAATCAAAAAAATCAGACCATAGATCAATCCTATCTTTCCTCAGTATACAGATACATTCTTCTTGTTCCCTAAACTTCATCATTGTTGATGTCTTTTGAGAATTTTCTATGTTGTTCAGATTTGTGTACTAATAATGAAAATATAACTTTACTCAACATTTGAAGTGAAAAAATCAAGCTAAAGCAAAAACTCAAGTTTATTCAGAAACAATGTCATTTTCTTCTGCCCATTTTAAGTGTGTTTCTCACTGAAGAAGAATTTGGGCAGTTCTTCAGCACAGATCAGACTGTTCACTTTTATTCGTATATGGAAACATGCTTTGAAAATCAGAACTCCAAGTACTGGAAAAGCAGTAGTATTTCCCATTCTCTTGTATACATAATGCATTCATTCATTCATTCATTCATTCATTCATTCATTCATTATATTTCTTCCTGCTTTTCAGAAAAAAATATAGCCATTCTTAAGGAGAGTTGAGTCCTTTCACCTGGCATGTAAACTAAAAAGAGAAGACCCCTTCCCCCCACAATGAAAATGAAAAGAAAGTATTCTCTGTGAGATCCGCATGCCAGTTCCTGAACAAAGTTGTACAGTACATTTATATCCAGTTGGGGCCAAGGCAACCTTCTCTTGCTCATAGTCTTTAAGGCACAAGGACTGCAACTGATGTAATGATCTTTTTTCCCTCTGACTGGAGTGTACTTTGGTATCCCAGAGCACTTGGATGTGGAAGCTGATAGTTCTTTCCATACTTCCTGAAAGCTAGTTCTTACCTGGATATGTCCCACTTGCTCTCTTGTGATATTCTTCCTTAGAGGCAGTAGATACAGTCTTTACCTTTCAAGTTGAAGACAATGGACAAAGTATGTTGCCTATCTTCAATGGGAAAAAATTGTAGTCCCAGCATACTGACACTTGATACCTTCTTGATAAAGTTTTGTCTTTGAACTAAAGTTTTAGAAGAGAATAAGAGGTGCTTTTGGAGTCTATGAAAATTATTGTTTTGATTTTTTCATTGTTTTTCTTTTTTCTTCCCCTTTATAAAAACACAGAGAGAGTTTCATGAAAATTCATTAATCTGTGACATTTAAAGATTCTGTCTGATAGGTGTCTGGAGCAGAGGCCGACTGTGTACATCAATAGTTTCATAGAGTCTGGCACTCTGTCGATATTTGGGGGCCTCAGTAACAGCACTTAAATGCAGAGCTTGCTAGTCATCATGCTCTTAGCATGTCTGTAAGTGTCTGAATGAGCAGATATTAGCACGTCAAGTCTTTTTATGACTGGCAATACTTTAGGCGCAAAACACTTAGAAGATAGCTTTTCCTCCCTGCCTTTAATTTGCTTTCTTTCTTTTGGTCTGTTGTTTATCAGATGCAGACAAGTATTTCATCCAAAATATCTGTCCTGTAAATGCTCTTGTTATCAAAGAAGAAAGCAGTGAGGATGCTGTGCACCAATTTATTTACCTTTGCAGCTTAGTTAAGCTTTTCTTTCAGAACCAGAATAATGTTGTGTTTAGGAACTGATTCCCTTTCTCCAAGTTCAGAGGAGGGCAATGAAGATGATCAGGAGACTGGACGCCAAGCCGTACAAGAACAGACTGAAGGAACTGGGCATTTTTAGCCTAGCTAAAAGAAGACTGAGTGGAGATATGATAGCACTGTTCAAACATTTGAAAGACAGTCATACAGAGGAGAAGGATCTGTTGTCATTCCAGAATCCAGGGCATGTAATAATGGGCTTAATTTAAGGGAACCCAGATTTAGACTGAATATCAGAAAAATCTTCTTAAAGTTAGAGCAGTACAGCAATGGAACCAACTACTGTACCTCAGGAGGTGGTGAGCATTCCAACCCTGGAGGCATTTGAGAGAAAATTAAACCATCTGTCAGATGCAGGTGAAACTCAAAAACTTAGAATATTGTGCAAATGTTCATTTATTTCAGTAAGTCAACTCAAAAGGTGGAACTCTTATATGAGATAGACTCATTACATGTCAAGCCTTACTTTTGTATAATTGTGATGATTATGGCGTACAGCTTATGAAAACCCCAAATTCACAGTCTCAGAAAATTAGAATATTACATGACATCAATAACACAAGGATTGGAAACAGAACAATATTGGACCTCTGAAAAGTATAAGCACGCATATATACTCGGTACTTGGTTTGGGCCCCTTTTGCATCAATTACTGCCTCAATGCGGTGTGGCATGGATGCTATCAGCCTGTGGCACTGCTGAGGTGTTATGGAAGAGCAGGATGCTTCAATAGTGGCCTTCAGTTCTACTGCATTGTTCATTCTCATGTCTCCTGGCAATGCCTCATAGATTCTCTACGAGGTTCAGGTCAGGCAAGTTTGCTGGCCAATCAAGCACAGTAATCCCATGGTCATTGAACCATGTTTTGGTACTTTTGGCAGTGTGGGCAGGTGCCAAGTCCAGCTGGAAAATGAAGTCAGCATCCCCATAAAGCTCATCTGCGGAAGGAAGCCTGAAGTGCTCCAAAATCTCCTGGTGCACAACTGTGTTGACCCTGGACTTAATGAAGCACAGTGGAACACCAACTGCTGACATGGCTCCCCAAATCAACACTGACTGTGTAAACTTCACATTGGACTTAAAGCACTGTGCGTTGTGTGCCTCTCTATTCTTCCTCCAGACTCTGGGTCCTTGGTTCCCATGTGAGATGCAAAAGTTGCTCTCATCAGAAAAGAGGACTTTGGACCCCTGAACAACAGTGTTCAGGAGCGGCTTGACAAGAGGAAGAAGACAGTTGAAGCCCATGTCCAGGATCTGTCTGTGCGGGGTGGTTCTTGATGCACTAACTCCAGCCTCAGTCCACTCCTTGTGAAAGTCCCCATCCCTAACACTTTTGAATGGCCTTTTCCTGATAATCGTCTTCAGGCTGCTGTCTTCCCTGCTGCTTGTGTACCTTTTTCTTCCACACTTTCCCCTTCACATAACTTTCTATTGATGTGCTTTGATACAGCACTTTGGGAACATCCCACTTCTTTTGCAATCTGTACCTTTTGTGGCTTTCCCTCCTTATGGAGGGTGTCAGTGATGGTTTTCTGCACAACTGTCAGGTCAGCAGTCTTTCCCGTGACTGTGATTCCTACTGAACCAGCCTGAGAGACCATTTTAAAGGCCCAGGAACCCTTTGCAGGTGTTATGGATTCATTAGCTGATTAGAGTGGGACACTTTGTGCCTAGAATATTGAACCTTTTTACACTATTCTAATGTTCTGAGATTGTGAATTTGTGGTTTTCATAAGCTGTATGCCAGAATCATCACAATTATACCACAGTAAGGCTTGACATATCTTGCTTTGCATGTAACGTGTCTCTCATATATTAGTTTCACCTTTTGAGTTAACTTACTGAAATAAATGAACATTTGCACGATATTCTAATGTATCGAGTTTCAGCTGTATACTTCAATTTGGATTCCTGCACTGAGCAGGGGGTTAGATTCCATGGCCTTATAGGTCCCTTCCAACTCTATGATTCTATAAGTCTATGATATACATATCCCTAAATCTGGCTTTCTGGTGTCCAACTGCTTTGACGCATGTCCATTTCTTCTGCGACAATCCATAGCTTCTCATGATCCACATAATCAAAGCCTTTGTTGTAGTCTATAAAGCACACCCTTGGTGCACTCCATAGGCCAATATAATAGAGCACAAAGCAGTGCCTCAGCTCACCTGCCATACCTCCTCCAGGCACCTCCTCTGATTGGGTGTCCACTGGAGGAGGCAGAGCTAGCAAGCACCAAATACTTGTTCTGCTGAAAAACAAAAAACTGCAGGTTTGTTGGTTTGTGCCCATCTTTAGTAGCCAATGTATATTTGCAATATGATCTCTAGTGCCTTATTATTTTTGGAATCCAGTTAAAACATTAGGCATTTATTAATTCACCTATGGTGAAAGTAGTTTTTTTAATGCACTTTGATCATAACTTTGTTTGCATGGGAAATTAACAAAATTATCGTATAGTTGTTATATTCCTTAACGTCTTCTTTCTTCAGGACTGGAATATTTATTTAAATTTGTTACTGCCCATTTCCCCAGAAGTGACTCTGGGCAATTTACAAGATTAAACAAATTAAGACAATAAATATTTAAAAATTTTGAAAAATCTAAAACAAATCATATACATACATATAATTATTTGTGTAAGTTGTGGGACTTTAAAGAGATGGACTCTATAATGTTAGCCATCTCCATGATTGCTGGCTAAGTATTCCACCACAGGCAAGCTGGCAGAACCAAGTCTTCAGACTCTTCCGGATGTCCAGGAATGAGGGGTCCTGTCTCAGCTCCGGAGACATGCTGTTTTAGGACTTTGACAGATCCAGTCTCTGAAGCTTGGTCTACCAGTATCCCATCCACTCTTGGTGCTGTATTTCTTCCAAATACTTTGAGAGCAGCTACCACAACTTTCAAAAACTGTGGTTAATTCATTATAAGATTCTTCTTCAAATGAATCTGTAATCCTTGTATTTATTTGATATACTTTGTCAGTATACGTTTCCACTTTATCTTTATTTTATCCTGCTCAGATATTTCCCTTTTGAACTTCAAATATACATATTCTAGGTTTACATTTCCCTTTATCAGATTTATATGGAAGAGATCTTTTAGTGTTTTTTGTTTGTTAATTTTTGTGTGTTGCTGCACTGGTCATTGTCATAATTATCTTTGCCTCTTCTAGACAGTCAAAGAAAAGTTGAACTCATTAATCTGGCCTTATTTCTGTTACCTTTTACTTTTACTTCTCATCCGTCTTCAGCAGTTTTAAATGTTACTTCTATCAACCATTTAGGCTTCCCCCGCCCCCTTTTATTTAAAGGAATTGTCTTTTTGTATTCTTCCCTAATAATATCTCTGGTTTCCATTCATAATCCTTCTGGATTTCTCACAGGAGACATAGTTGGAAATCTTTGTTATATTCTGACTAGTGCAATGAATTAAAATACAGTACCCCCCCCATCTATCGTGGGGTTTAGGGACCCACCCGACCTGCGATGACTGAAAATCCACGATATGCGGATGCGGGTTGGGTAGGGCCTGGGGAGCAGTGGGTGGTCAGATCCCCCTGCCGCCGCCGGCGCACGCCGGTCCGAGAAGTTTTGGGGTGTCACGCGGAGGCAGCGTTGCAGGATCTGACCTCCCGCCGCCGCCCGCCCTTCGCACCCCAAGACTTCTCAGACTGGTGCACACCGGCGGCAGCAGGGAGGTCTGACCTCCCCCTGACCCGCACTGCCCCGAAACTTCTCACCCGGGGCCGTCTCCATTGAAATGCATTGGCTCAATGCATTTCAATGGAGAACATTTTCCCCATTGGAACACATTGGCTCAATGCATTCCAATGGGGGGAAATTTCTCCATTGAAATGCATTGAGCCAATACATTTCAATGGAGATACGATCATCCCCCTGCCACCCGCCTGCACAGCCCCGAGGCTTCTCGGAGGAGCGCGGGCCAGCGGCATTGGGCGATGCAAACACCCCCCGCCCCGTGGCACCCCGAGACTTCTTGTCCGGGGCTGTCTCCATTGAAATGCATTGGCTCAATGCATTTCAATGGAGAAAAATTTCCCCATTGGAATACATTGGCTCAATGCATTCGGAGGGGGGGGGGTCTCTCCATCTTGGAGGAGTGCGGGCTGGCTGCGTGGGGCGATGCGATCACCCCCGCTGCCCGCCTGAGCAACCCCGCACGGGCCGGCAGTGATGGGTGATCAGATCCAGGGCTTGGGAAAGGGGGGGAGGTTTTAAAAGCCTAGGCTTTTAAACCTCTCCCCCCTTCCTCATACCCCAGGCTCCAGCTCATTGGACTGGGGTGGGGAAATAAAGGTTTTTCTCCCCCAGCCCAGCGCTAATCAGCTGGAGCCAGGGCAGGTACTGCGATCCCGCGATATAGTGGGATCGCAGTACCTGAACCGCGAAATGACAGGGAGGTGACTGTATATCAAACCTCTGCCTCTGCTGACTCACTGCTATCCTTTCAATTAGGTCAGGCATGACCAAACTTCGGCCCTCCAGATGTTTTGGACCACAACTCCACAGTCCTTTGTCAATGGCGATCTAAGCTGAGAATTCTGGGAGTTGTGGTCCCAAACATCAGGAGGGTCGAAGTTTGGTCATGCCTGAATTAGGTAGTCTGTTTGATTTGGACCAGTGGTTGCAGTCCAGATGTTCCTGGACTGCAACTCCCAGAAACCCCTTCCAGCACAGCGAGTAGTGGAGGCTTCTGGGAGTTGCAGTCCAGGCACATCTGGGGACCCACAGGTTGAGAACCACTGATTTGGACCTTAGTCATCTACCAATGTTCATGTGTTGAATCAGCTGTGATTTTCTGTAGGAAAGAAAAGAGTAGGCCACAGTTTGAGACAAGGGAGAGAAAAGGGTGTGGAAATATGCAATTGGGTTGAAGAAAAAGATTAAGAAGGAAGAGGGGTTAGAACAAATCAAAGGGAGTAACAATAGGGCTATATATTGTTTTTGTAGCCAGAATTTACAAGAACAGCCAAGAAAAACCAGAGAGATTAACACTTTTAAAATATATATTTATTTAAATAGTGCTATCCCACCTTTCTCTTTAAAAAGCATCCAAGACAGATTACACCATGAAAAGACAGTATTGAAAACTAAAAACAATGAATATACCAAGGCAGCTTACATCATTGAAAGACATCACAGGCATGTGAGGAAAGGAGACCAAAATACTACAACCTGAATCTCCATCAGAGAGTGAGTGATACAAGCCTCTTACAGCCTTCTTAAGTCTGCATCTAGCAAATAAACATCCAGTTCTGCATGGTGGTTAGATATAGAGCTTGGAGCTGTAAACCTAAATGAATAAGAAGGACCATATGGAAGAGGCATCCTGGCAAAATAATGAAGAACTCCAGAGACAAATAGAATTCCTGTTTGGTGGCCAGTCAGGGGCTAATAACCATGGTAGCTATCATGATAGCTAACCATGATAGGCACATTTCAAACCCTAACCCTTTGGTCTATGTGAGATCAAATGGAAGAGATTTCTTGGTGTTCATTGGAAACATTTTCTAGCACAAATTAAATGGAATGTCAATATTTTGGGAGAAGATTTGTAAAGATCTTCAAAACTATTTGAAGAGATCTTGTCTTTAGAACTTGTTCACTGTTGCTGAGGATGATCCACAGAGGACTACCAAGTGGAAAACATAAATTGAAAGAGGAACTTCTGAAAGTTTCATTTAAATAGTTAAATATTAACTATCAGTTAACTATTTAAGTAGTGGTTATAGTTCTACAAAGTGCTAAGTAGATGGCACAGAGATCTTGAAAAGTTATGGACCTTAAATGAGTAGTGCTTCTTGCTATGACCTTCAATTCTTCCAAAGCCTATTACATTTTTCTTATCTATCATTGTAATAACATGCCCTCAAGAGTGTTTCCCAACTTTCAGAGGTATGGTATCCACTGTTTCTTGGAGTAGTATAACAATTCATACATCTCCACTCAATTTTGTTTTGGTGTACTGCAATAAGTTGGATGTATTTTTTATTTAAAATATTTTTACCCTGGCTTTCTCCTTAAAAGGGTCCCAGGGCAGCTTACATAATCAAAAGACAATATTTAAAGCTAAAACCAGTAAGTGTACAAATAATGAAAAGGATTAAACAAATACCACACTAGAAGGTGGTAAACAAAAGTAGCACTTAAAAAAAGCATTAAAAGCAGGAAGGCACAACTATCCATTTGGAAACCTCACTCAGGCAACTAGTCATTAAAGGACTGTTTTGCCTAAACAGAAAGGTATTCAACTGCTTATGGAAAGACAATATTTCCATGTCATTTATTTTAATCCTGATCACCTGCTCTTGAATTATTTAGACATATTCATAAATTAAGAAAGAAGTCATCTTTAATCCATTCACATCAACCATGCTTTACACATTGCTAACTCCATGGTCAGTGATTTAACTATTTAGCACTAATGATGTTCTAATCAACTTGTTTACATTGAGTTCATGATAAAGAGAAACATGTAAAAGATAAATCAACCTCAGTGTTTACTATTTTAAGTAGTAACCATGCTGGAAGTGGTACTATGGAAATAGACGAAGTAAAAAAAGTAAATTTTCCAAGTTTTAATACATCTGGAATCTTCTTTTTTCACATACTATCGAGTTCAAACTGTAAAACTTATTTCTGATCATGATGCGTGTCTCTTAACTGACCAATATTTGTTTGCAAATGGTCCTGTATAACTGTATAAATAAAAACTACTGTATATAAATGAAGTATTAAAATCAGGTGCATTCTGGGGACACTGAATAATTTCCCTTGTAAAACAGGAAGTAGATCCTGCCATTGTTTAATTCACTAACATACATAAGAACATAAGAACATAAGAACATAAGAACATAAGAAGAGCCATGCTGGATTTAAGCTTCACTGAACATGATGTAGTGATATAAAAAGTATTTTAAATATTGAATCTTGTGAAAATATTAATAATTATTGTGAAATTTGGAATATGAGAAGACAGACACAGATGATTAGGTTATTAATAGGACACAGCAATCTCTCCTTAAGAGAGGTGGTAATCAATTTCATAGCATTCAAACAGATTTTTCTCATGTATAAGATATAGTTTCCATGTATCAACTCATTCTTGGATATCACATTTCCATTTGTTTATTTCTAATTCAGTTCTTTTTCAGTGAGATTCTACAGTCTCTTTATGTTAGCAATGTGAAAATATATATGCAGTACTTACACTGTTCTGGTACAGATAGGCTCAAGCAAGAACATACACCTATAGATTTCCTTTGTCTTTTTCATAATATTGGGTTTTGTAAGAAGCTGTTTTACACATAATGCCACGTATCATACACTGATCAGCCCGAAGATTAAAACCACTGACAGATGAATATAATTGATTACATCATTACAATGACATCTGTCAAGGGGTGGGATATATTAGGCAGCAAGTGAACAGTCAGTTCTTGAATTCCATGTGTTGGAAGCAGGAAATATGGGCAAGCGAAAATATCTGAGTGACTTTGACAAGGGCCACAAGTGGTTCAGAACATTTCCAAAATAGCATGTCTTGTGGGGTGCTCCCAGTATGCAGTGGCTAGTTGATATCAAAAGTGGTGCAAGGAGTAACAATCAGTGAACCTCATGAAGACACATTGACACATGGGAGAGAAAAGACATGCCTGTCTGATCCTCGCACATTGATGAGTTATTCTACTTCAAATTGCTGAAAAATGTAATGCTGTCCGTAATACTGTTAGAAACATGTCAGAAAACATAGTCCATTGCTGTTTGCTGCATACAGGCTGTATAACCACATACCAATCAGAGTGTTCATGATAACCCCTCTGTCCACCATCAAAATCTCCTACAATGGGGTGTGAATATCAAAACTACACCATGGCACAAAGGGAGAAGGTTGTCTGGTCTGATGAATCAAGTTTTCTTTAAATCAGGTGGATAGCCAGGTGTGTGTGTGTGTGTGTGTGTGTGTGTGTCATTTCCTAGAGGAAAAGATGGTAACAGGATGCACCATAGGAAAAAAGACAGGCCAGCACAGGCAGTGTTCTGCTCTGGGCAATGTTCTTCTGGGAAACCATGGGCCCTGGCATTCATGTGGATGTTACTTTGACATGTACCACCTACCTGGAGATTGTTGCAGACCACATACACACTTGCATGGCGGTAGGGGTCTTTCATCAGGACAATGCATTCTGATAGACTGCAAAAAATGTTCAACAGTTGTTTGATGAACATCGCAAAAAGTTCAAGGTGTCATCTTGGTCTCCAAATTCCCCAGATCTCAATCCAATTGAGCATCTATGGGATGTGCTGAAACGCCAAATCCAATCCATGGAAGCTCCACTCCACAACTTACAGGACTTAAAGGATCTATTAATGATTTGGTGCCAGATATCATAGGACACATTCAGACGTTTTGTAGAGTCCATACCTCAATGCATCAGAGATGTTTTGGCAACAGAAGAGGGAGCTATATGATACTAAGCAGGTAGTTTTAATGTTGTGCTGATCAGTGTATGTTGGTGTTGGTAACGAACAAGGATTTTTGTACCCCCAGCGGTATACTACTAAAGGTTACAATTTTAATCTGGCTCTCTGTTTGTGCAAAACGGGGGAAGGGTGAGTATGTTTACTATGCAACCTCCATAGAAAACATAAACCATTATTTCATATTCATGCAAATAATCTCTGTTTCATAATGCTTCCAATCATCTACCTTGGGCTTTGATAGGGAAAATAGCATCAGGTAGGATATTTATTTCCGTGCTGCAAGAGATGGAGCAGGTTGACTGGGTTGAAATATTATTTTCTGTAAATTTGAGTTGAAATACAGCATTTAGGAGATATTGTCTGTCCTTCTCTTCTCTGGCAGTAACCAAAAGTGGAAATGAGAAGCAAGTGTAAACTTTTTGCCAAACCATCTGTTGATACATAGCAGAAAATCCTTTGGCAACACATTCTTTGCCATATCCAGTTGGAAACAGTTGAATAGTTGACATTTGTACACCTTCTGAACTTCTTAGCTCCCCAAATCTCAGTCTGACAGGGAAATATAATAGCTATTCAACTGTAGAGAGTGAAGTTCAAACTAAGATTAAATAAAGAGGGGTGAAATGGGAGAAACAGATGATTTTGTTGCCGATATTTGTTAGCATCACCCAATCATCTTACAAAATTTAACAAATAATTTAGATTCCCTTTGTTGTTGTTGTTGTTCAGTTGTTCAGTCATGTCCGACTCTTCTTGACCCCATGGACCAGAGCTCACCAGGCCTTCCTATCTTCCACTGCCTCCCGGAGTTTGGTCAAATCCATATTAGTTGCATCGATGACGCCATCCAACCATCTCATTCTCTGCCATCCTCTTTTCCTTTTGCCTTCAATCTTTCCCAACATCAGGGACTTTTCCAAGGACTCCTCTCTCCTCATGAGGTGGCCAAAGTACTGGAGCCTCAGCTTCAAAATATGTCCTTCCAGTGAACATTTGGGGTTGATTTCTCTCAGGATGGATAAGTTTGTTCTCCTTGCAGTCTAGGGGACTCTCAAGACTCTCCTCCAGCACCACAGCTCAAAAGCATTGATTCTGTGGCGATCAGCCTTCTTTATAGTCCAGCTCTCACTTCCATACATCACTACTGGAAAAACCATAGCTTTGACTATCCTGACCTTAGTTGTCAAGGTGACATCTCTTCTCTTTAGGATGCTACCTAGGTTTGCCATTGCTTTCCTCCCAAGAAGCAGGCGTCTTTTAATTTCGTTGCTGTAGTCGCCATCTGCAGTGATCAAGGAGCCCAAGAAAATAAACTCTGTCATTGCCTCCATTTCTTCCCCTTCTATTTGCCAGGAGGTGATGGGACCGGTGGCCATGATCTTAGTTTTTTTGATGTTGAGCTTCAGCCCATTTTTTTCACTCAGATTCCCTGTAGAAGAATTAATTTCTCAGTTGCTGCAATATACAGCAAATTTATTTATAGTGATTAGAAACAATACTGAGGATGCATTGGCTGAAGTGATGGGTCACCTGAGCTTTACAGAGTAACACAAACAATTAGATCTCAAAAGTGCTTATAATTTTCATTTTGGCAAAGGGAAAGATGGTGCAGGAAGGTGAGGGGAGGATAACAAAAGTAACATTGCAGGAAGAATACAGCAATATGCAAGTTAGGCTCATGTTCAGTTGGGGATAAAAAAGATGTGGTTGGCTACATATAAGTCAGTCTTTAGACTAATATATGTAATAACCAATACATTTTGCTCTCATGTTTTGGGTTAAGATGAAACTTAGAAGATACAGAGTAAAAGAAGTCAGAGGGTTGATGAGGAGCTACTGGTAGATCTAAATAAATTGTACCGTAGATTTGCAGGAATTTCTAATTCCAATGGAGGATTTCTCAACAAAGAGGACGACAGGAAATTGTATTTATCTCCTAAATTAGGTTTCAAGGATCAGGGAAGGGTGGTTGAGATGTAAATGTGTGTGCATGGTGCTGAAAAACAACTTCAGTTTTTGTTCTTTATGGCTTTTCTTCTGTATGTTGTTGCACAGTTTTGTGTCTTCCCTTTCTCAGCCACACTTTTGAGTATGGCTGGTAGATCTCAGGAGGTTTCTGTCCTTTTGATAACAAAGGGTTAGTGATAGGATCTGGTCAGAAGCTGGTCAAAAAGGGATATATTTCCTTTAGTGTTTCAAACTAGGTTATAGCCAATTGCATTTCAGCATGTTTTAAAATACTCAATTTGTAATTCGCATAAGGCTTTGTTGTTTCCAGTTTTTAAATTTCTGTATCACTGTGTCCTTGAGAGCAATCAGTATATTTCTTCAAGTTGAAAAGGCCAGAAAAAAATTCTCTGTACAAAGATATCAGTCTCGTGGGAATGGAAGAAGTATTTTGACTGATCTTGTTGATGCTGCTCTGTCTAGAACCTGTATTTGTTGCAGCTTTGAGTTTTTGATTTGTTTTCCCCATCTCTGTCCTAATTAATTTTATGAGACTTCCCTATGGACTTAATTTATATGACAAATGAATTATATTAGCAGTCACTGATGTAGTATGAAATTCCTTGTTTATGGTAAATTTATTGTGCTGCTTTTTTCTTGTATAAACTCTGGTCTACTAGTGATGATCTCTTTCCTTTTCTTGTATTTTTCCCTACCATACCAATTGGTATGATTTTTGTAACATGTTTATTGTTAGGGTAAAATAACTAAAAACATAAAATGATTATTCAATTACCCTGTAAATATAGTTGCTGTTACATATCCAAGTCCCCTTTAAATAACAGTGTAATTAGCACAGAATATTGGTGCCCAATCCAATTCTGTCTTCCTGATCTTCCATTTAATACATTGCAAACTGATAATCATTCCCTGTGGTAGCAGTGACAATGATTATTGTCCAGTTGCTCCAACAGCAAAAATGAGTGGCATAACTACAGCTCAGAGACACCCTGAGTTGTGCAAAACACTCAGAGGTTATTTGTGATTTGAAGGTGCACTCATCCCCAAATTTCAGGATGAGTCCACTTCCTCCACATGCAGATGACAGGCTACGTCTGGACCAAAACATGAAATGAAATGAAAAGCCCATCTAACTAGCAATGACCCAGTTATTGGACATGCCTGGTGCCCTCTTGCTCCCAGCTTGGGGTCTAAAGGAGGACATGGACCTGACATTCTCCAAGCCCTGTTTTCTTTCCTAGATTGTTTCCTTTGGTTTATCCTGCATAGAATAAAGCAGTGATTCTCAGCCTTGTGTCCCCAGATATTCGTGGACCATAACTCCCAGAAATCCTGTCCAGCCCAGCTTGTTATGAACTTTCTGGGAGTTTTCATCCACGGTAGTTGGAACTCTTTCAAAAGGGCCAATGAGCACTTTTGAAAGAGCCATTCCTCAAGGAGGTGAGAGGGATGGCTTGTAGACACAGGGCCTTCTCGGCAGCTGCCCCCAGGCTATGGAATGCCCTCCCATGCAAGATCCTCCTGATGCCAACATTGATGACATTTCGGCACCAGGTAAAAACCTTCCTCTTCCAGAAGCTTTTTAAATGACATAATATAGATTGTGGGTCCTGATGGTAATTTTTACTGTGATTTTTAATTATTGTTTTATTTATTGACATTTTGGCATTTTAACTGTTTTAATTCTTTTGATTGTAAGCTGCCCAGAGACCTTTGGGTAGTGGGCGGCAAATATAAGCTGTAAAAATAAAATAAATAAATAAATAAACCGTTGTACTCAAGGTATCCAGAAGTGAGCAGTCTTGAAGACATGAGTTTTCTAATACACGTTTCCCCTGAAAGCAATTTATTTTAAGCCCAGCACAAACCCCACTATGGTTTTAAGTTAAAAATAAAGCTAAGAAGAAATATGAGGGAATGAGTAATAGGGAGGGGAGAGCAAAAGGCTATTTAGGATCTGACTAAAGGCCTATTTTATGGGGTGTGGTGGCTCAGCGGACTAAGGCTCGAAAACCTTTGGCTGCAAAGTCAGCAGCTTGGCAGTTCAAATTCCGCGTGCCATGCAGTGGAGCAAGCCCCCGCTAATAACCCCAGCTCCTGCCAACCTAGCAGTTCAAAAGCATGCAAACGAAAGTAGATAAATAGGTACCATCGCAAAAAGCAGGAAGGTAAAACAGTGTTTCCTTGCAGCCATGCTGGCCACGTAGCCATGGACTTGCACAACACTGGCTCAATGGCTTGAATATGGAGATGAGCACCACCACCCCTAGATTCAGACATGACTAGCACGCATATGCGGGGAGGAACCTTTACCTTTACCTTAAAAACCTATTTAGCCCACCATTCTGTTCACTTGGTGGCTTCTAGAAGGCCCACAAGCAGGATATAAATGCCCCACTCTACCTCGGTTCATACTCCTAACAGAAGTGGTTTGGGATGCAAAGAGGAGAGGAAGAAGTATTTCCCAACACCAATAATGAGGACTTGATTGCGACAGTCATCCTTTATGTCATAGATGAGGTTCTATGATGGCATCAGAGTCAATGAAGAAAGGAAAAGCACCTGCTTTTCAGTAGCCAAACAAACATCAGAAGATGAAGCACGATTGTTCCAGCTTGGTCTGACTTAAGCCAAGAAATGGCAGTCATGGGTGGCTTTATTTTCTCCTTCATGTTATATGTTCTGCGTGTAGCCATTGCAACATCAAATCAGTAAATATCCAATTAAATAAGAAAGGCTTTGCTACATATGTGTCAGTTTGTCTGCTTTAGAAACAAAATGTTGTGTGATTCTTATTCTCCTTTATTTGAAGTTGGTATCCTCAAGTTATCACCGATTTGTCTTCTCAGAAAAGAAAAACAATTTCTATTGATTGTAAACTGTCAATTCCGTTAATAAAATTCCTTGTAGTCCAAATTCCTTCTCTTCTGTTAAAATGTATGTGAATTAAATAACACGGTGTTTAGTGTTACCACGAAGATGCCCCATTCATTCTAACAGAAGAGTTCTTCTCTCATCATGTTTAAGGAGAAACTACCTGTTAAAAAGAGAGAGAGAGACTTCCCACTTGAGGCCAGAAACTGAACTGAAACCAAGTTTTCTAATTCTTGGTGAGATGTTGGAAGGGTTGGAAGACTTGTCAGATTTTCTGAGAACAAAAGTATTAGTACTCTGAACAGCAGTGGGTTTTTTTGGTCATGACAGAGAAATCAATTCAGCTGTCAAGTCCAGGTCTCAGACGTGAACATTCCCTCCTGTTCCTTCTCTCTCTTCCTCAACCCCTCATGTATTCTGGTTTCCTTCCTACAATAAAGGTAGACCTGTTTGTACTTATCCTGCAAAGCAGAACTTCAAATCTACTTCAAGCATTAATCATTGTTTGTTCATTTAAATGTGAAAGCAAAATTTGGTTAGTCTGAAGAAGGCAATAATGGAGGAAGTTATAGTATTCAAGACAGGGAGGAGAAAGAACACAAAGACTAAATGTGCCAAATCATAGTTTGGTGTCACTGGCCTTCCACCTTTTGTTTTCTATGGCTGTTGTTCCTTACTCCAGGATGATGTGCGCCACCTGACAATTGTTTACTTCCATTTTCATTGGACTGCATCTTTTTGGCACTAAAGCTGGAAAGGGGATAATACCTCTGTTACTCTCCGTGTACATTTTGAAGCTTAATTAATGAATGGTTGCCAAGAGCCTCAAGCTCCTTTGAATAAATGTCCCTATATAAGGGCATAGAATTATTATTATTGTTGTTCTTATTATTAACTGTATGCCTAAATCTAGACAATGGTGTTTGCACATGTAAGTAATTACAATGCACTTCAAGGCATTCTGTTTTGTAATGCTTTTCTCTCCATTTCCTACAAATCAAATTACTCTGGGAGAGATTTGATTTCCACATAATTCTGAAAATACTTTCTTTTTGTTTATTTTTTAATTTCCGTTGTATTAATTTTTTTCAAAGTTCAAAATACAAGAAAGCATGACTAAATACTTGAAACCAAACAGATCTCCTCCCCCAAGCATAACAAAATTAAGAACCATCATAGGATGATGTATCATTAAACAGTGTAAATCATACATAACAAACATGGTTGTAATAATATGCTTCATCCACATCTGATCAACTAATAACAGCTGCTTATTTAAATAAAAAACGATTTTTTCTTCTTCTTCCAAGTGAAGTAGTGGAAAAGAAATAAAAATTTTCAGTTTGAAACTGAACTAGCCCTGTCCTGAGGCATGGTAAGAGATAAAACTGTTGTAGTAGCAGTTGTACTACCCTATAATCGTTTATTTCAAAAACAGAGAGGCAATTCAGCAGTCCAAAACATTATCAGCAAGGAATTAAAAAAAGAAATAAAAACTTTCAGA
This sequence comes from Phrynocephalus guinanensis, assembly GCA_037367245.1. NCBI lineage: Eukaryota > Metazoa > Chordata > Lepidosauria > Squamata > Agamidae > Phrynocephalus > Phrynocephalus guinanensis. Next base: position 102,204,550 of record CM074736.1, on the reverse strand, counting down.
TTGAAACTGAACTAGATAGTAGCCCTGTCCTGAGGCGTGGTAAGAGAGAAAACTTGTAGTAGCAGTTGTACTACCTTATAATAGTTTATTTCAAAAACAGAGAGGTAATTCAGCGGTCTAAATCATACTGTATCAGACCAAAAACCTGTCTAATCCAGGATTTCAGTCACATAATGGTCAACCACTTGCCCATTCTAGCAATTCATTTCTGCTACATCATTCTCCCAGGAATCACCAGCAATGTTTTGCTGATGATGTTGGAACTAATATTAGATATATGTCACATCAGGTAGTTACTTGTGTGTGTGTGTATATATATATATATATATATATATATATATATATATATATATATATATATATATATGTTAGGGTGGATTCGGTTTCTTCCCGTGTATGGTTGTTTTGGCAGGTCTCACTCGTCATCTTCAGGCTGGTGTTCTGGCTCTCTTTCTTCTTGAAGCAAAGCGTGATCTCAGTTGAGTGAAGAAGCACGAGTACTGTCACAAAAACAGATTTCTACACGAGAAACCGTAAACATGCATACCTATACCAGTGAAAATCTACCATATACAAACATATATATATATATATATATATATATATATATATATATATATATATATATATATATATATATATATATATATATATATATATATATATAGGTTCTGATAGGCTCTGAGGCAAGCTACTGTCACAAAACAGGAGCCGTAAAGCATGCTACCATCACAAACAGCAGCTGTAAAGCAAGCTATTGTCGCAAAACATGAGCCATGAAGCAAGCTATTGTCACAAAACAGCAGTTGGGGGGTGGTGTTCTCTCTTATCCACTATTTTCATTATCCATAGGAAGGCCTAGAACCAATCCCCAGCAGATACTGGGGTCCCACTGTACTCAGTGAAACCTGTGGTGTGATTTTAGAGATCCATTTCTAAAGAATATCCCCCACAATTTATGCTCAATCTTGTCATGGTTAGGTTTATAACTAGTCATGGAAATAGGATTAACCTGGAGTTGTAGAAGTGATAGTGGCACCACTGACAATGAAACTACCTTAAGTATATATTTATTGATAATGAAGGGTCTTCTGGGGGGAAGTTGTCTAAGTTGTAACAATTTAAAATGGAAGCAGATTAAACTATCTGAAAAAATAAAAAGATTTTCTCCTTGAAGTGAAATGACATCAGAGCGTCAAGCAGGTCTTTCTAAGGAGAATGTTCCTTATTAGGTAGTGCTGAAAATGCCCTCCACTTCAGCTGTTGTGGTGGAGGTACCATGGAAACTATGTTTTAAAGATTACCGAGTTTAGGGGAAATTGTATAGAAACATGGTCCTTCAAGTACTCAAGGTCAAAATCATAAGTGAGCTGAAAGACCAAAACAACTTTGTTTTGGACCTGGATTTGGTAAAAATGGCTTTGGTAAAAATGGCAAAGCAAGAGTGTGATCACAATTAGTAATCTTGCAGCCGTATTAATTGAAGCTTCTCGGCTATTTTCAAAAGCAGCCCATTGTACAGTTGAAGATTTGGGTGAAAACATGCAAGTATGTTCTTTATTGCAGGGTATTCGTTTGCTAACATCATGATACTTTGTAGTTATGATTTGCGTCTTCTGCATTTTCTTCTCAATATTCTTACCAAAGTAGTAGTAAAAGTAGAGTTTCTATTCCTCTTGCTCTAGTCTTATCCTCTAGTCTAGTTACTAGATAAGAAAGGAAAAGGGGGATGACACTGAATGTAGAAAGTGTTCTCTCCCCCCCCCCCATGTGTGCAGATTCTCAGTGATTTGAACTATTGATACCTAATGATTGTCACCACACAGATAAGGAAGACTAGCAGGAAAAGCATTTGTGTTTGCAGAAACATTTTTTTTAAAAATGAGCCCAACAAAAATCATGCTCACCGTATCTCAAGAAAGACATAGTGGAACTGGAAAAGGTGCAAAAGAGAGCAACTAAAATGATTACTGGGCTGGGGCACCTCCCTTATGAGGAAAGGCTAAAGCATTTGGGGCTCTTTAGTCTGGAAAAAAGGCGCCTGAGGGGGGATATGATTGAGACGTACAAAATAATGCAGGGCATGAGTAAAGTGGATAGAGGGAAGCTCTTCTCCCTCTCACAAAATACCAGAACTAGGGGACATACACTCAAATTGAGGGCTGGGAGAGTAAGAACTGACAAAAGAAAATATTTTTTCACCCAGCGCGTTGTTAGTCTATGAAAGTCCCTGCCACAGGATGTGGTGATGGCATCTGGCCTGGATGCCTTCAAAAGGGGATTGGACAGATTCCTGGAGGAAAGGTCCATCACAGGTTACAAACCATGAGGTAGATGTGTAATCTCCAGGCTTAAAACCAGGGTACTTCAAGGGCCAGATGCAGGGGAGTGCTATCAGGAGACAGATATCTAGTCTCATGCACTCCCAAATGCATCTGGTGGGGCCATTGTGAGATACAGGAAGCTGGACTAGATGGGCCGTTGGTCTGATCCAGCATGGCTCTTCTTATGTTCTTATGTTCTTATGCATGCATGAAGGTGAAAATGCCAGTTTGTGTGTGTATTTTTACCCCAAAGTATATGTTGGGGAGTCAATATACAATTTCCTTGGATGAATTTTGTACACTTTTCTCACAACTATTTTTTTTTAAAAGTCATTTGAGAACCAGCCCTAAATTTCTGATCCATATGGTGGTGTTTCTAATGCTGTAGTGAATCCTTGGATTCCTTGTTGTTTTATCATGAGGGAGAAACCTAAAAGCTGGCATGAAAGTTGAACCTGTGATGTTCTGGCCTGAAGCCAAATCTTTTTGATTCGAGTTGAACTGACACCTTCACTTTCCCTTCTCAGATCAAGAGAGTAATTTACTTGTCTTTTAGGGTCCCATGTGTTTTGTATTGTATCCAGATGCCTCCAAGCTTATTCATATCATAGTTGTTTAAATAGTCTTGGGCTTTAACCTTTTCTGATTTTTCTTGCTTAAGTTATATTAGTTTATTCAGGTTGGATACACTGCCTTCCATGTTGCCTTATGTAGCTAGTATGAGCATGTACATCTGTTTGCTCAGAAAGGCTGCCTTGGGTCCTTTTGGGAAGAAAGGTAGGATATAAATATTTTAAATCGTAACAAATAAAAGCATTAGATTAACTTCTAAGAGAGCTATTAAAACAGATACTGTACCTAGTTTTCTGGAATTACTGTAGTAAACATTTTCCAAAAGCCAAATGACAAGTTACAGTTGGCATGATTTTCTATATGTGAATACCTAGGTGAAAATGTAGTCTCATTATAATGAGAAACTAGAAATCCTGAGATAACAGGGATCCTGAGAGATTCTTCCATATCGACATCTTTTTTTACCTCACCCATAAGAATTTAAAAATGAAATATCCTCAAATTTCATTTGTATCACAATATCCGTATTCCTAATACACGTGTTCATTTTCTAAGCTCGTCTCAGATGAAAATATATATTGAGTGTGTATGTGTTGTATGCTGTCAAGCCAGAACTGACTTATGGGGACTCTTAACAGGGATTTCAAGGCAATTGAGACTTTTATGGAGTAGTTTTACTGGTTCCACACACAGAGACACTAGTGAGATTCCATGGCCAAACAGGTATTCAAACCCTGGTGTACGCTGCTAAGCAATGTATTTTTCACACAGTCTGAGCAAATTTGTGGTAACCAACGCAGGCAAAAAAACACATTCCATTTCTTGTGCAGATATTCCGATATTGTGAAAATGCACACATAAATGATGTATTGCACATCAGGGAATAAAACTGAGTACACCCGGTGCAGTCATCACACCTTGAAAATTGACATAAAATTTTTAGCCAATATGAGTACAGTACTCCTAAAAGCCTAATAGAATAGATCACACCACAGTCAGGTACATCTGTTCTCAACACTAACCGTTATCATTAACATAAAACACTTAAAGTCACTAAGCTTCAAGTCTGGGGACAGATTATTCCAAAAAGAATCTGCTAAATAGATTTTAGCAGTGCTGAAAAGGTCGGGGGGGGCGGGTTGGCTACATTAGATTTACACAGTTTGGCATCACAAAGACCTGTGAACTGTTTTGAGTGAAACATTCTTAATAAAGAATAACATTCATACCATATAGCAGTTCTTTTATAACTGTTTAAATGTAGAGTTAAAAATTTGCAGCCAAAGATATAACTTCCAGTTTCAAACCAGAAGGAAACTGGAGAGGGAGGTGACATGCATCTTTCACTCATCAGATTTGAAATTGGAAAGTGGGATATACTTCAATTAAAATGCAAGGATATTTTGGATTCAAGATTGCTGTTGGAGGGGCTGGCTATTGTAGCCATTAGTACCTTTGCTCAGCTTCAGATGGGATATAACATATGTTCTTTATGGAAAAGGCGGCTGATGCATTAATCCTATTTTTTTAAGGTTACATGTTTGAATTACTGTAGTAATTGCAGCTAGTGCAAAATGTGGGAGCCAGCTTTCCCATTTGAGCTTTGGTGAACAAATGATACTGTTCACCTTGGCTTTCTCTTTGTTCTGTTCTGCGATGCAAAGTGTTGCTCCTAAACCTAGGAAAATACAGACCTTCAGTTCCCAAACTAGAATGGCAGTCAAAATTTACATTCCAAGAACTCCGTTTCAAAAACGAATGTGAGGTATTAGTGCATGGAAGGCATAATGTTGTTGGCTCTCGCCATGCTGCTGCAGAAGCGTCTGAAGGCACACACAGTTTAGTTCCAGTGGGAAACCTAAACCGATTTGCCCTTGCAATGATGTCTGCATGGGAGATTACAAGGGAGCCACTTGAAAGCACTATGTACTCACTGGAAAAAAGGACAGTATATAAGCATAACCAATATGCCTTATACCTGATGAACCTTTCTAATTCATTTGTTGCTGCCCTTCCCAGTACCAGACTTCTTATGATTTTTTTAGCTAGATTTGTAATGATGGATGAACCATCGTATACATAATCTTTAACAGTTTCCTCATTGCCAGTATTTATTTATTTATTTATTTATTTATTTATTTATTTATTTATTTATTTATTTATTTCAGACTTATATACCGCATCCTATTTCCCTAAGGGAACTCAGGGCGGTTTACACAGATTAAAAAAAAAACAGTAGCAATAGATCAGTAAAAACAGTATTGGCAGAAAGGCGGGCGGGCGGGGGGGGGGGAGGTACTGCCTAGCAGTTATCAAAGGCATCCTTGAAAAGCCTGTTAAAGCTATGCAGTTCTTCTGTGCTCATTATTTTTGACTTCCTAACATTTAACCTTTGGCTCCTTTCTTCCTCATGAAGTGGTCTTGTCTACAAAAGCTGACATTAAAATGTAGCAGTTAGTCTTTAAATTGCCACAACATTTTTGTCTTTTTGTCTGCCCCTCCCCCCCGGGTTTTGCCTAATATACTAGCACAGACTAACATGGTGGCCTCTTCTAACATTGCTTTTTACAGATTACCGTGAGGTTGTAATTTCAACATTCCTTTTTTAGATCATGTTCACCAGTTACCGCACAGACTGAAATAAAATAAAAATTAAATTTAAAGAAAATAAAATGTTGTGATACTTTAAAGATTAACTGCTAATTAGTTTAATGTGGGGATTTCTTGGAAAGGTCCGTTTCTTCAGACGCAAGAGACCATATAAAATTGTGAACAGGTAATACTGTAGCATCTGATGTTATTAAGAACCTCTCCATTAACAATGATTATAATCAGCAAGTAGTTTGCTAAATATATTGTTGGTCTACAAATTTAAAATGGAGTTCTAAAGATAAAATCCTTGTTGCACAGTCCCTGCCATTTTTGTTAGACAATGGGTGATACCTTCATCGGCTGCTAGTAGAAAAAGAGGGCTTGCTCTCGAAAGCTCAGCAACTTTTTTTATTTTTCTACTAGCAACCTATGAACGTATCACCCATAGTCTAGTTTAGACTTTGTTTGTTTTAATGGTTGCACGGCTCCAAAATCCTTTTTACTGCCATTTTTATGTATCAGTCCAGTTGTATGAATATGTGTTGAATTCACAACACATATATTTTTATGTATCAGTCCAGTTGTATGAATATGTGTTGAATTCACAATTCTGTTTGCCAATAATCCCAGCAATTTATTGTGTTGGAATTGATTAAAGGCTCTCTTGTAATCAAGAAGGCACACATATATACAATTTGCGTGAAGCCTGTTTCAATTAAGACAATATTTCTCAGATATTTATTTATTTTCTATTCCAGTACTTAAGTGCAGGATGACACTTACAAACTATCCTGCTTTGTTGCAAAATGATGGGAGTGATGAGGGAGAATTCAGTTTCTTAATTTCTGCATGCTATATTTTTGTTATCAATTTTTAAATTCAATTCACATTTATTGGCATAAATATTTTAAAACAGAGATGCAGTTACATAAAATGTAAGCCAGTCTCAGTGTCTAAAAGGAATAAGTTAGTCTAAAGTTGAAGTAAATCTTTGGCTTGTAAGAGGAACAGGGTTATTTTTCTGATGGATCAATAATAAATATTTGTTGTTATTAAGATACAGGAGCAGTCAAAAACTTGGCAATTCAAATTAGCAATTCTTAATTGCCGGTGCAGTGAGCCATCAGTATAATACTAATACAGAACTGAGTTTTTCCTGTTAATAACATTCACATAGCAAGAGAGAAAGAAGGCAGAGAAATTGATCATCCAGGATAAGCAAATATTATAGTTGATACGATTGCAATAAGCTACTGTCCATGGACAGTAGTGATCCACGATTTCTGGCATAAGCATAAGAGAGAAAAAAACTTTTTGAAAGAAAAGGGAGCTTATAAACAGAACCACGAAGAGATATTTTGTAATCTGTGCTAAATCTCTGCTGGAAAAACATGTAATGAAGCCGAGAAGACACTAAAAGAAATTCAGGGCAAAGTGCCAGACGCCCAGACGGAAGCAGAATGTGGACCAAAAAGATTGCGACAATCGGGTAATTATGGTTTATGAATTTCAGCTTTAATCTGTAGTTCAGTGAATCCTGATTAAATATCTGTTAAACACAATTAAAGTTTGTTTTTGTATTTCACCGTCTTGATCAGAATAATTAGAGACTGCGTGTTTCATGTCAAAAGTAGCAAGAGGAATTTAGTGAATGAACATCGTTTTTAAAAGCCATTTGTAGCACCAGCTGTTGGCATTATTTTATATTTTAGTGCTATCAGCATAAAGATGGGCCTTCTCAGCCCTGAATTTTTTGCCAGGAAAAAGATATTTCTGCCTGTGGCACAGTGGCAGGGGAAAGTGGGGTAAGTACTGGCCACAGGATGGTACTTTAAAAGCATGAGATATAACTAGAATATACACTCTGTGTGTTTAACAAAACTAGTATTGTGAGGGTTGATAGTAATTTCCTAACAAATGTGATTTTGGAAATGGAGAAGAACAAAGGAAACCTCATACACAAGAGGGAGCAACTTGGGACTTCGGGGTGCCATCTCTTTGCCCCCTGCTCACTCCAGTCTCTTGGCAGCTCTTACAAATATACCAGAGCTCCTAAAATCTATTAACACAGTGGTCCCCCGCCCTTTTGCTGATCATATACTGCGGTCCTGCTATATCGTGGGACTGGAGTATATGAAAAAAGATCCCCTGGGGTAAGGGGCAAAGGTTTGTTTCAGGCCTCCCATACTTACTCCCATACTTACTCCAGGACCGGGGCTGCTGTGAGGGCCTTCCCAGGCCCGTTCAGAGCAGCGCCAGGCTGGGGGCAAGTACAAGAGCCCCCAGTTCGGCCCCCCAGGCCCAGCCCGACCTGCATCCGCATATCACGGATTTTCAGTTATTGCTGGTCAAGTCGGGTCCCTAACACCCGCGATAGGCGGGGGGGGGTCACTCTACTAGTCTATGCTTCAAATAGAAGTTTACAATTCCCTTCTCTTACACTTCTTATTGAGTTGGGACAGGGAGGTAGTTTCAAATTTTTCACTAGGGTTGCAAAACCCATGTAGGAATGGGCAGATCTGTCAGGTTTGATTTAAGCCATCCTTTATATGCATTAGTTTTGGCTTATATATATATATATATATATATATATATATATATATATAAGAAGGTTGATGAAAATCCCTGTTATTTTCATGACATTTTTCCTGATGCACGTACACTCTCACATATATTGCACAACATTTGTGTAAGTGATTTTCTCTACCAAACAAAATCCTTTGTGTACAATTTTGCTATTGTATTTAATGCTGAATGCATATTTTAAATTCTTGAAGTCTACCAAAAGCCTCAAAAAACTGCATCTAGGGAGGCGATAGGCAAACTGAACACATTTCTCCACTGACCCTGCACTCTACGACAGTAGACACAGGCAACACTTGGCCCTTCAGATGTTTTTGGACTTCATCTATCCTGAGCCCTTGCCAATATGGTGGTAAAGTCATATGGGACCTGCAGTGCAACAGCCTTCCGAGGGCTAAACGTTCTCTGCCCCTGCTAACATTAAGGAAACAGCCTCCCTCCTCCCACATGGAGTCAGATTGTGACTACAGGTATGGCTATGACGTTGCCTTGTTAAGTAAAGAAACAACCATGGCCTGAAGCTAACCCACAAATATTTTTATCCAGTTTCAACAGCAAAAGGACACATGAATATTAATCCCTTTCTCCTTTGGTGGCTTAGGTTTCTGCACTCATCTGCCAACATTTTTCCTCTTGTTCTAAAAATGACAAAGATTTTTTAAAAATTGCCCTTGTAAATAGACCACAAGAAGGGGAAAGTCCAGTATCTTCAGTTTAACCTACCAATATCTCTCATATGCTAGTTTATTTTGTGCTTAAAATTTGGTCCACCCTACTTTTTGTCTGTTAATAATAGTATGCTTTAGAAAGTTTAGAGGCTTTGATTCATGTTGTTGTTGTTGTTCAGTCGTTCAGTCGTGTCCGACTCTTCGTGACCCCATGGACCAGAGCTCGCCAGGCCTTCCTATCCTCCACTGCCTCCCGGAGTTTTGTCAAATTCATTTTGGTTGCATCGATGACACCGTCCAACCATCTCATTCTCTGTCGTCCTCTTTTCCGTTTTGCCTTTATTTTTTTCCCAGCATCAGGGACTTTTCCAGGGAGTCCTCTCTTCTCATGAGGTGGCCAAAGTACTGGAGCCTCAGCTTCAAAATCTGTCCTTCCAGTGAACATTCGGGGTTCATTTCTTTCAGAATGGATAGGTTTGATCTCTTTGCAGTCCAGGGGACTCTCAAGACTCTCCTCCAGCACCACAGCTCAAAAGCATCAATTCTGCGGCGATCAGCCTTTTTTATAGTCCAGCTCTCACTTCCATACATCACTACTGGAAAAACCATAGCTTTAACCATCCTGACCTTAGTTGGCAAACTGATGTCTCTGCTCTTTAGTATGCTATCTAGGTTTGCCATTGCCATTGAAAATCAAAGTAACTGCTACTTTTCATGAGAATAGGGCAGATTTGCATTTAAAGACATGGGCCATCTACTCTGTCATGTCTGAGTATATATTATTGAAATAAAGAACCTGCACAAACTCTATTTACACTAAGAAGTTAGCTCACTCTACTGACTATCTCTTCCTTCTCTGAGTAAATATTCAACAAAATCAGATGTACTTTCCAATAACAAAATAATCGAATGTGTTTAAATTTAACCACTCAATGTTTTTATATAAGGGAGGGGGAGAAATTGAGAGGAGACTGCAGATTTCTAAATAGAAATAATTCCAAATGAAATCAAGGTTAATGGGGAAAGTGTTGACTACAACTTTAAAATCAAAGCTGCATTTAAAGATAACATCAAAGGCATATAAAATATGGTTGCCTTTTTGCAAACTACAAGCCCCGCAGATATGGTACCCCTTACAGAGCAGAGCAAAAAGGATCAAAGCACAGACTATCGTTTGAGTCTGTTTAAGCAAGAAATGATATCTAGAGTTGGTCTATGAGGAAACATGCTACAGCTGAGAATTTCACAGCATTGAGGTTATCCCCCCCCCCCACATTCTGAGATATAGTACACAGATACTAGGGAGATGAAGTGTTGACTAGGTGATTGCAAAAAGAGGTTAATATGTCTATATAGAATTATGGTTATTGTTGAAATTAGAAGAAAACTGAAAGGGTCTGATTTCTGTGAATGTATGCTTCCAATACAGGATTATAGATTTTATGTGTTACCAGCTAATATAGTTTGGTTCTTTTACTGAGCTTGCCTTCACTCAGGTCAATCCCTGTCTCTTCACAACAATTTTGTAGGAGACAAAACAAGAAGCTGGTTCTTATCTGTCTCTTAAAGGGTCACTCTGTGGCACTTTTTCTTTGGCATAGAAGTTACCAGACTGTGACTGCGAGTAGGAATTATTACTTAGCTCTAATCTTCTAAAAATGAAGACAGATTCATCTTTTCATTCATATTCAGGCTACAGGTATTTCCCATAATCCCTCCAAGTGTTGGGCCTTTCTCATTGCCACTACCACTTTATTCTTCCACACTATTTTGGGTAATTGCCAGCACCACAGATTGTTTCACAGGGCTGTTAAATGTTATCTAGAAATTAGAGTTAATGACAATATTATTACATCTACATATGTACAGGTGACATATCTCGTATTTCTTGACTTGTACTATGGCAGGAATGCCTAATCACAGGAATATTGGATGGAACCCAGAAGAAAAGTACAGTAGAACCCCCGTATCCTCGGGGGATTGGTTCCTAGCCACCCCATGAAATCTGTGGATAAGAGTGAACGCTCTTATCAGAGGGTGCCAGGGGTGAAAGCAGTGGGACAGCCCACTAGCACCATGGTGCTGTGCCATCTCTGCCAACCTTATGGATGGTTGGGCTCTCCTGGGCTGTGTGGTTGCTGCCTCCTCCACTTCTGCCACCAATCTTGCAGGCGGGCGAGCATGCGCTCTTCTGCTGTCACCAGGGAGCTTGCGGGTGAGACAGTCCTCCACCCCTCCCGGGTTTTATTTTTATTATCCTTTCTCTTTGCCGCTCAGCTTCAGCAAGGAGAATGAGTTAAAGAAAACCTTTCTTCTCTCCTTGCAGCCGCCGCCGGAGGTTGCAAGGAGGGAAGAAAGTTTTTTTTTTTACCCTTTCTCTTTGCCACTCAGCTTCAACTGCCTGGTGGCGGCAGCAACGGCAGCGAGGAGAGGAGAAAATATAACTTGAAACTTACCCCCACCGATGCCTGTCGTCCTCCTCCTCGCCGCCAGCTACCCGGCCTTTGAACTTCCAGGTCGGGTCCCAGGCAACCAATCAGAAGTTTTGAATTTCCCACTCAAACTTCTGATCTGCTGACAGGGACCTGAGTGGGAAATTCAAATTTCCCACCCCGCCCCTCCAGAGGGTGCCTTGCTGGCCCGCCACAGTGGCGGCAATGGTGAGGAGGAGGCTGGTGGGCATTGGCAGGGGTAAGTTTTATTTTTAATTCCCCCCTCCTTTCTGCCACCCCACCCCCGCTGATCACCAAATGCGGATAACTGAATCAGTGGTTAGTGAATCAGCGGATAAGGAGGTTGTACTGTAAGTCATCATTGGCATCCTTCAGTCTCGAAAGACTATGGTATCATGCCTGGAGTAAAGATCCTAAAAACAGCACCTAGTGTGACTAAATAGACCAATTCGGGAATGGCAGTCTCTACCGCACTGGGGGCAGATGTATTCTGTTTCCTGCCTGGTCCTTGAGTTTCGTTCTTTCCGTGCCTGCCTCTTTTCCTCTGCCTGTTGGACAAATGCCTCTTCAAATTTATGTAGACCATGCTGTATCTCTTGCCTCCAGACAGTGCGATCGGAGGTCAGGGTTTCCCAGCTGTTGAGGTCCATTCCCAAGGCCTTCAGGTCCCTCTTACAGATATCCTTATACCGCAGCTGTGGTCTCCCTCTGGGGCGCTTTCCCTTCATTAGTTCTCCATATAGAAGATCTTTTGGGATCCGACCGTCATCCATTCTCACAACGTGTCCAAGCCAGCGTAGGCGTCGCTGTTTCAATAAAGTGTACATGCTAGGGATTCCAGCTCGATTCAGGACTATGCTATTTGGAACTTTGTCATGCCAGGTAATGTTGAATATTTGCCTAAGACAGCGCATATGGAAGGTATTAAGCTTTCTTTCCTGTTGAGCATGGATGGTCCAAGACTCGCTGCAATACAAAAGTGTGCTCAGTACACAAGCTTTATAGACCTGTATCTTTGTATGTTCTGTCAGCTTCTTATTGAGCCATACTCTTTGTTAGTCTGGAAAACATAGTTGCTGCTTTACCTATACGTTTATTCAGCTCAGACTCTAGTGAGAGTATATCTGAGATAGTTGAGCCAAGATACACAAAGTCATGGACAACTTCCAGTTCTTTTGCAGAAATAGTAATGCGAGGATCAGCGAGAGTAGATCCACATTCTGGCCCATTATTTGTTCAACCTTTTTTTGGACAGGCTGATTTCTAGCCCAAAAAAATCTTTGCTAGCTTTACTAAAATGGTCCATGAGTTGTTGGAGATCTTCAGCAGAGTGAGCAGTAATGGCGGCATCATCATCAGCGAAGAGTAGATCCCGCAAACACTTCACCTGTACCTTAGACTTTGCTCTCAATCTAGAGAGGTTGAAGAGTTTTCCATCTGATCTGGTCCGGAGATAGATACCCTCTGTTGATGTTCCAAAAGCATACTTCAGCATGGTAGCAAAGAAGATCCCAAACAAGGTTGGCGCAAGGACACAGCCCTGCTTCACGCCGCTTCGGATGTCGAAGGGATCTGACACCAGGCCATCGAAAACTACATTGCCCTTCATATCCTTATGAAAAGACCTAATGATGTTAAGGAGCTTGGGTGGGCATCCAACCCGGAGGAGTATTTTAAAGAGTCCGTCCCTACTAACCATATCAAATGCCTTTGTAAGATCTATGAAGGCTACAAAAAGTGGCTGTCCTTGTTCCCTGCATTTCTCCTGCAACTGCTTGAGGGAAAATACCATATCAGTAGTGGACCTGTTGGTTCGAAAGCCACACTGTGATTCTGGGTAGACTCTCTCTGCAAGTATCTGGAGCCTCTTCAGTATAACACGTGCAAACAGCTTCCCGACAACACTAAGAAGAGAGATACCACGATAGTTGTTACAGTCGCTCCTGTCACCTTTGTTCTTATAAAGTGTAACAATATTAGCGTCCTTCATATCCTGTGGTACTCCCCCTTCCCTCCAGCAAAGGCAGAGGATTTCGTACAGTTCAGTGGCAATGATCTCTTTGCAGCACTTCAGAACTTCAGCAGGGATGTTATCTTTCCCAGGTGCCTTGCCAGAGGCAAGTGAATCCAGAGCTACATTTAGTTCTTTTAGTGTTGGTTCATTGTCAAGCTCCTCCTTGACTGTAAGTCAAGGGCTGCAATTACAAAGTTTTAAGCCCATGAATCTCTTGTGGAATTCTTCTGTGCATTTGAACAGAGTGTGAAGTGACTCATGCATGCCAAGGAGTAGTGGGATTGACTCTTTAGGTGGCTTGACATAACAAACTGCTAGAAAGGAGCAACAGAAAAAAGTACTGGGAAGGGGGTTCCAGGTTGAAAATTGCAGGGTTAAATCAGAAGGAATACTTAGTACATTTTAGATAGTATGCTCTCAAGAGATGAAAGACACTTCTTAAAAATAATGTTTCATTTTTGTCAACTCTATACCTTGTGTTTATTATATTTGTGTTTAATTTGTGATTGTTCTTCCAGTGCTGTGTGGGAAGGGAAAAGAGAGGAGGGTGTCAGCCTGGTCACCTTCACATTATGACCGCTATACAGCTAGCTGTGTTTGAGAGAGCCAAGACATGGTGGTTATCTTCCCCCAGTACATGGGTTCTAGTGTCTGGACTTAGGTAAATAGCCCCCCCCCATACACACACACACAAAAGACAATGAGTCAGGCAGTGGCAATTTAAAAATAACAACACTGCTGGTACCATTACTTTCTCTCTCAGCCTGTAAACCTGAATACCTTTTGTACCTGTAATTTCAGGATTAGAACCGGAGACCTTCTGCATATACTCAAGGTGTGATTTTATGTAGTACTTCTGCAGTCTGCCAATAAAGACATCACAGGAATGTAGAAAGCTGCCTTGTAGTACTCAAATTATTAGTCATTTTATCACTGATGCTAGCAGCCAGCAGTTCTCCAAATTGCAGGCTGGATTCTTCCCATCTCTACCTGAATGTACTAGAAACTGACTCTTAACTCTGCCTGAATATATCAGGACCGTCTGCATGCAAGTCCTTTATTATTGAATTACAACACCACCCAGGGCAGTGCATGAGCCTGCTGCAATGCAAATACTTAGCTGGGGGGATAAGCAATGTTTGGAACTAGCTTTAATTAGAATATTAATATCCTTCATCATTTAAATGATGTTATCACTCTGGATATATAAGGCTGTAGGAAATATGGAAGCCTCTCTTTCTTTATGATTTCTGAATGTTTTTTAAGAACCAGTAATCAACATCTATTTGGAATTCTCTGCTACAAAGCAGAAAAATCTTTCAATTATTTTCTCTCTTGATGATCTTCCTGTACGCTATATACGGTACACAGCAGTTGCAGATTTTGTTTTTCTTTCCAGAATACACTTTAAATTCTTTACCTGTGTTTAATGTAGATTACGTAGCTCTTGCACTCTGAGTTCTCTGCCTACAGTGGTTTGTGCTTTCAAGAACAAAAACCTTTTTGGCTGAAATTTCTCATGAATGTTCTAAGCTTGGGCTGTTTCGGAACATCTGAAAAAAGAAATCCATTAATCCATTTACAAAGACTAGACATTATAATAAGTGTGTATACAGTTATTTCGATGACCTACTTATTCCAATAAAAGCACATTATTATTTTCCCTTGCTTTAAATTTTGAAAGTTCAATTTTTGTTTTCCTAAAACAAAACAAAAAGGACCAGAACATGTTCTGTTTTGTCAAAGGGCCCAACTCAGACTTGACTAGGTTTTACAAAACTGTCCATAACAAGGATTCACCTTTATTAAAGAAAGTAGAGATGTTATCGCTATTCAACCTTGCAGCTTTCACAGCAAAACATTTCCCATGTCAATTGCATCATAACAGTTAAGAAATGCATCTCAAGGAGCCATGTATGTTTCCATTAAAAGATAGGGGTATGGTCCAAAATGATGCCTGCTTCTCAAAATTTGCTGCTAGTAGTGAGATAAGCAAATTATATTTTGAATATTTCTGAAGGTGTTTACCTCATTTATAGTAAAATAAAAGCATTTTTTTTACTATTTGATTATGTAACTTGTCAACATTCTACAAATTATTGAGGATAAGTTCTGTTTAGGAAATAATCCAGTTCATTTATTTGAACTCAAATCGTTAGCTGTAATGATCTGTACCATTCTAGCTTTCTCTATGTGTTTCATGATTCTGTGACCAATTAGGTGCATTGAAATCTAAAATTGGAGTGCTGCATGGAAGAACCAAGAGTTAAATGGGCATTCCCAAGGCCTATTTTAAGGTTTTGTTGCTTATTACATTCTGTAGGAGCTGCCTAGATGCCCTAAGCACATCCGATCTCGCCTGATTTCAGAAGCTAAGCAGAGTCGGCCCTGGTTAGTACTTGGATGGGAGACCACCAGGGCATACCAGGTGCTGTAAGCGCCTGGAGTAGGAACTGGCAAGCCACTCCAGTATTCCTGCCAAGAAAACTCCATGGACGTGGGGTCACGAAGAGTCAGCCATGACTGTAATGACACAACTCACACACATTCTGTAGCTTAAAGAAGGCAGTGCTTTGAGCCATCTCTTTTCTGACCTGCATGACTATGCTCCCATTGTTCACTTCCTTCATTCCAAGGCACTTATGCTTATCAACATTTTAGATTTTTAAATGCTTGCTTTTTGCTAAGTACCATGAAGTGAAAAGTTTAAAAGACTAAAGGAAGACTATCCGTTTTGAAGCAAATTTTTAAAAAAGTCTTTCTAAATTCTAAGGCCAAGCTTCATTACTGCCAGCTGGTATATTCTCCAGTAGTAAAAGAAGTTGGTTGTTGTTGCTACATGCAATCAAGTGACTTCTGAATTATGGTTACCTTTATAAGGGATTAAAAGTAGTGTTTAAGGAATGCTTTAGTATTGCTGCCCGCCATGAGTTTCTATAATTTTCTTAGTACAAAATGCAATCCATTAGACCACATTGCTTCTCCAAGGAAATTAATATTTGTACAATATTGCAACATATGTATTGACTTTGTGATATCTCAAGAATGTGACCCATAACTCCCAGTGTCAGCTTTTCTTCCTTTTATTAGATACTAAAAGTATGCAATCATATTTATCATACTATACATATATTTTCTTGTGACACACGGACAAAGCTTGGTTTAGGAGCGTGAGCGCACAACTGGCTGGGAAGAATGACAGACACAAGGGCAGACTCTGAACAAGTGTTGAGAAGGAAGACTAGAAAGCCCAGCCAGATCAGCATGCAAAAGGGACAGTAGCAGGCAGTTCAAGGGAGCACACACTAAATGGTTAGTCAGAATACAAGCCAAGGTCAAGCCATAAATCATAAATTGATCCGAGCAAGAGTAGCCAGAAGCAAGTGAGTGGAACTTCAAAGGCAGATTGGCAGGGTGCCAACCAGTCAGGCATTTCAGAATCGCTGAACAAAGAAAGCAAGAAACAAAGTAGGCAAAGTAGGTCTTGTTCACAGTGACAGGGTTTGGGGTAACTGGTATTCTTAAAAAAAGATGCAGTTGGGTAGCTGCCCTCTACACCTGCAGCCAATCAGGGGAAAAAAACTCACAAAGCATTATGTGTCAGAGCCTTGCACTATCTCTCAGTAGGGCTAGCATCAAGAAGCCTGTTCTCCCCCTAAGTATAGGGCAGGCATTTCCAAACTTCAGCCCCCCTTATGTTTTGGACCACAACTCCCAGAATTCCAAGCCTGTATTTCTA
This sequence comes from Phrynocephalus guinanensis, assembly GCA_037367245.1. Classification (NCBI taxonomy): domain Eukaryota; kingdom Metazoa; phylum Chordata; class Lepidosauria; order Squamata; family Agamidae; genus Phrynocephalus; species Phrynocephalus guinanensis. The sequence goes on along the minus strand of CM074736.1, from coordinate 102,187,604 downwards.
GTTGCAAAGTACTGTGGTCCAAAAGATCTGGAGGGCCAAAGTTTGGACATGCCTCAGTGTCTTTCTATGCACTCTCCTTCTGGGGCGTGGGTGCTCTGTTTCAGTCCAAGCTCCACTGCAGTCCCTGGCATCTCTGGAGACAAGATTCCCAGCTGGGGATCTGAGCTGTTCTTCTGACTCAGAGCTTTCCAGCTGCAGCATATCATCTTGGTTCTTGCTGTCAGAAGATGACATCTCCAGGCAGGACACAACATCCTTGTAATCCAAGCATCTTGTTCTAGTTCTTTGGAATTATGACTTGTCCTATAACCTGTTGAATCATTTGATTCAGTTGTTATTTTATTTACTTGCCTGTCTTTAATATTTCCTTAAAAGATGGGCAGGCATGGCCTTTACTGTACAGTACATTATTAGATCAAATAAGCACAATGCTTGTTCTCTGTCTAATGAATCCTGCTGAACTATACAATGGTACCTTCTATAAAGGAATTAATTTGTCCCAAATGAAATTATGTTAAGCAAAATTTCCTTTATACAAATTTCCCATAGGAATGCACTGAAAACAGAGTAATCCCTATTCATGACCATTTTTACGTTGTACGGATTCACCCCACAGATGATTCTGTTAAGCAAATTTCCCCCATCTCCGGAATTTTTTATGTTGTACAGATTTTATGTTATACAAACTGTTTGTTATACGAGGATTCACTGTACTGTATTTGAGTTGTAAATGCAGGCTGTTAGTCACAGATTTTCCTTAGGGGCCTCAAAATTCTTCCTTCATTGTTGCAGGCCACCCTGTCAAATAGTATGAACCCTAAAGTATTATGGATCTACTTGAGTCTATATCATAATTTGATTCAGTTATTATTTTATTTACTTACCTGTTTAATTTTGTAAATTCTTGAACACTGCCAGTTAATTTTTTTTTCTTCAGGCAAGCAAGATGGATGTGCTTTGAATGTGTTGCTTTTCTTTACCATTTTACGGTGACTTTAAGTATTGTCTTTTAATGATATAAGCCACCTTGGGAATGGCTATTTTAAATGAATATATATCTTTAACAAATTGACACTGGTTTTAGAGATGTGAAGTTGAAATTCTCAGTAACATTTCACCACTGTCCTACAATAACCTTCCTGGCTGGATTACAGTAATGTATTTTATGTGGGGCTACCAATGGAAACTCTCAGGAAGGAAACTTCAGTGGGTTCAAAATTCTGCACACTCCTCACTGCATTGGATCACATATACTATATTGCTTCTTTTGCGTTTTGGTATCAAGTATTTTGGGTGGATGAGTCTCTGCCTTAGTGTGTTTGTGGGTTTGAAATAAACAGGGATGTGGTGTTTGCGAAAAATCCTTTTAAGCTTCTCAGACACTCCAGCCATGTAGGGAATGACCAGGTTCTTCCATCAGGTCTGGGTCTCAGGCTGATCCATTGTTCTTCTGGGTCAGCACACTGCTCTGTTGAAGGCCCATTTTGGATATCCACAGGCCTTAAATGCTGTCTTCAGGTGCCTCTCTTCCTTTTTCTTGGCTTCTGTGGAGGTGAGGGATGCCCTCTCCTCTGTGGTTTAGGGTCCTGACAACTCCTAATTTGTGTTGTAATGGATGGTGGGAGTCAAACAGTAAGTACCGATCTGTGTGGGTGGGTTTCCTGTAAATTTCTACTCTCAGGTCATGATCAGGTCTGATGATGACTGCACAATCCAGGAAAGCTAGCCTGTTGTCTTGGGTGTCTTCCCTAATGAACTTAATGTTAGGGTCCACCGCATTGATGTGGTCTGTAAAGGCCTGTACTTCCTGATTTTCACCCAGGTATCATCTACATACCTGAACTAGTGGTGTTGATTTTCACCCAGGTATCATCTACATACCTGAACTAGTGGAATGGTGTTGTCCCTGGGAAGGTGTTGAGTGCCTTCTTCTCCACTTCTTCCATGTATAGGTTCACAACAATTGGTGACACTGGGGAACCCCTGGCACAACCATGCTTCTGTCTGTAGAAGTCCCCTCTGTAAATGAAATATGTGGTGTTCAAATACATTTCCAGGAGCCGGCATATCTGGTCTAGGCTGAGGCTGCTTCTGGAGGTGAGGATGCTATCTTCTTTAAGTCTTCTCTTTACAGTTGTTAGGGCATTGGTGGTGGGAATGCTTGTAAGAGACATGTAACATCAAAGGATACCATAGTTTCATCTGTATCCAGTTTCAGCTCCCTAACTTTAGAAACAAACTCCTCTGAATTGTGCATGTGGTTGTCCGTGAGTCCAACCAGTAGGGCTAGGATAGTCACCAGGTATTTTGCAATGTTGTAAGTCACTGAATTTATACTACTGATGGGCCTCAGGGGGATTCCTTGCTTGTGGATCTTGGGAAGTCCGTAAAAGCAGGGGAAGGTCTCTCCAGGATATAATCGGTGGTAAGTCACCCTGTCAATTGTGTTATCCTTCTCCAAGAGTTTTAAGTATTCTATTACTTTTTTCTTGTAGTTGCTGGTGGGGTCTCTTTTTAGTTTTTCATCTGTGTGTTGGTCATCTAAAAGTGATATATCCTTTTTGTGGTACTGCACAGTATTGAGGACGACAGTGCTGTTCTCATCCTTACTGAGGGATGTCAGAGCACTTCTCTCCTGGCTGGTGAGGTTGGATGGTGGTGGTTCAGCACAGGAGAGTGCGGCAGAGACTTTTATCCTGAGTAGTTCAGCTTCTGCTGTTGGCAAATTGTTGTTGTGAATGGCCAGTTCTGTAGCTGTGATGAAATGCACAACAGGAACCTGTTTGGGTGTGATGACAAAATTTAGGCCTTTGGATAGGACCTCCCTCTCTGTCTGGGTGAATTCCTCCCTCTGTACCTGGGTGAGTTCCCTGTGTGAGAGTTTCTTCACCCATTTGTCCTTTATATCTCCTGTCATGGTCCCATCATCTTCCTTCTTCCTCCTGCCGATTTCTTTTACTGACTGTTTTTAGGAGAGGAGATCAAACTTCTTCATTTGCCTCTCTTTGCCTTTGCAATGCTGGGCCAGTTGTGCTTTCTGGACAAAATCTATGACTGAATCCAGTGCTGGTTTGAATAGGGTGGAAAGTAGTTCCTGGTGAACGTGATCTTTTCTGTGTTTACGGTGAAGTGGACTTGTCTGATCCATTCATTAAGCAGTTGTTCTTGAGCTATATGTATAGCTCTTTCCATATAAGGAGTCTTGTCTTAATTCCTGTGCTTCTCCTCATTCTCTGCCTTTTCCTTGACATTTGAGCTCCAAAGTGGGTGTCAGTCTTTCCAACCTTGGATCATCACTCCCTGTTCTTCACTATCTGGGTAGTTTTCCTAAATATTACTTCAAATTCTTTCCTCCAATACTTCTCTCCAAAAGCTGCCTTTCCACTACACAATAACATCATAATCCTCCAATCCTTCATACTGTTTTTCTCTCCCCACCACAACTTTCAAGGGAAGCATTTTATTCACATCTTATGTCTCACTAAAATCCATTTGTGAAAATCTCTGATCTTATCTGTTTCTCCTTTGGGTATCTTAAATAGACATTCTGTCATACTGATTAAAAAGCCCCAATAATGCAAGGCTCTTTCATGTTTTTATTACTGACAATTTAGGACTACTTCCATAAGGTCTCCATAAAATATTGTTCCTTCTAGCAAAACTGTGAGATTAACTGTGGGGGTTCGCTTTCTGTTTCTTGACCATTTACTGAAGAATCACTGCTGGACTTCGGAATTTCATGAAAAATAAACGAATTTTTATTGGACAAATTGAATCTCAACGGCTCTACATCTTTCTGGTTACAACTTTCTCCAACGGGAGACAATATGGGTAACTCCAAACAAGGATTAACAGTACTTTCTAACAACAAATTTCCATTAGGTAACCTCTCTTTTCTTACTTGTGTGGTAATTTGTGCATTACTCCCGGTTGACCCTCGTATCGGCTCCCGCGATATGGGTATTGATGAACCTGGGGAATATTCCATCCCCAACCTGGGATCCATCCTATGGGGTTCGGATCTGTCCCTTTATTCTTATTCTTTACATCAGAATTGTCAGGGTTCATATAACCGGGGGGATTAAAGACTGGTATGGGAAGAGGCAATCCTGTTTCCCCCTTTGTCCACACCTCCGTCTTCCTACTAACGCCCTCCCTAATGTCCTTAACCGTTCCTGCCCCTCTGGTCACTCCCCCCTCCCTTCCTATCTCGCGCCCTCTCTCGCGCCCTTCGGTTTGAGTATAAGCCTCCCGGAACAATACTCTTCTGACTCTCTCTTCTGTCTGCACTCCGACCTCTCTGGTCACTTTATCTCTATCTCGATCTACTTGTACTGTTGCATGCCCATAGAATCTAATCGGATAATCCCCGAACCTCCCTCCGACTTGTACCATCTTATCTTTCTCTATACGAGTCCCTCTCTCTGTCTGAACTCCTTTCTCCTTTGTCTCCTTCTTATACTCTATTTCACCCTCAGTTTGTATACTTATATCTTTAGCACTGATATCTAAACTTTCTATCCCTTCTATCAGAGCATCCCAGGTTACCACGTTTCTAATAACTGCCACAAATCCCGCAGTAACTTTTGAAGGTGTCCATCCTCTCATTGTATCTTCCATGGTTCTGAGCTTTGGGTCTTTCACATCACTGTCTGGTTTCCTTCCCTCTAGCTCTCTCTTATCTCTGTTCTGTATATCTTCTCCTTCTTTACTCTCCTGGTTCTTGTCCGCGGACAAACCCACGCCTTTGATATCTGGCTCCCTCTCACACACACACCCCCCCGGCAAGTGGGTTTTCCGCGGGGTGTCTTCTGGAGCCCATGGGCCCTGCCGGGAGAGATAATCGGCGTTAGTATTGTCCCTACCCTTCCTATATTGTACATTAAAGGAATATGGCTGTAAACTCAGATACCACCTTGTCAATCTCGGGTTACAATCCTTCATTCGATTAAGCCATGTTAATGGTGCATGATCAGTTATAAGTGTGAACTTTGAGCCCAATAGGTAATACCGAAGTGTATGGATCGCCCACTTAACTGCCAGAGCCTCTTTCTCAATAGTAGAATATTTGGTTTCTTTGTCTTTCAGTTTCCTACTAATAAATAAAATAGGATGTTCCTTCCCCTTCACGTTCTGAGCTAGCACCGCCCCGATCCCTCGGTCAGACGCATCCGTCTGAACTATAAATGGTAAATTGAAATCAGGTGCATAACGTACTGGGTAAGAGCATAATTTGTCTTTCAAGGCGTTAAATGCTTCCTGTTCTTGGTGCACCCATTGAACTCTCTTAGGACGAAATTTACGCGTTAAGTCCGTTAGAGGAGCTGCAATGGATGCAAAATTGTGTATAAATTGTCTGTAATAACCTGCGAGCCCTAGGAATTGTTGCACCTCTTTCTTCGTTTTTGGTATAGGCCACGTTGACATTTTATCTACTTTCTCTTCTTGGGGTATAATTTTTCCATCCTCCACTATGAAACCCAAAAATGGTATTGACCTCCTGGCAATTTTACATTTTTTGGGATTAATCCTCAGACCCGCTATTTTTAGCCTATCCAGGATTAACCTCAGATGAGTCATATGTTCTGTCCAATTTGAACTAAATATCACAATATCATCGATGTAAGCTGTTGCGAAATTTTTATAAGGACTCAAAACTCGGTCCATTAATCTTTGGAAGGTAGCTCCAGCCCCATGGAGGCCAAAAGGCATTTTTTTAAATTGGAAAAGTCCCATTGGTGTGGCAAATGCGGTCTTCTCTTTGTCACATGACCGTACTGGAACCTGCCAGTAACCTTTCGTTAAATCTATGGAGGACAACACACCTGCCTCCCCCAACCTGTCTAGCATATCATCGATCCTTGGCATTGGATATGCATCAAATTTAGAAACCTTATTTATTCTTCTAAAATCTATACAAAACCTTATGGACCCATCTTGTTTTGGGACAACAACAGGGTGACTTCTCCACGGGCTATTGGATGGTTCAATAACATCGAGGTCAATCATCTTCCTAACCTCCTCCTCAATTATAGGAATGAGATGCCTCGGCCACATCCGCCCTTGGTCCCTAATCACTACACCTTCCGGCGTGTCTATAGGGTGCTCCGCCCATGTGGTTGTCCCTGGTCTATCTGAGAACACATCGGCATATTGTATTTGTAACTTATGTATGTCTGCCATTTGTTCTGGTGTTAAGGGTTGGCAGATTTCTACAGTCTGGTTGTTATTTCCCCGGGGTATTTCTGGGCCTAAGTCATCCTGTTCTATATCAGCCCAAAAGGCTTCCCTGTCTTCCCACTTTTTCAAAAGGTTGATGTGAAATATGCCCTTTTTCTTCTTTTTATCTGGCATGTCTATTTCGTAGTCTACGTCATTAACCTTATTTAATACTGTATAAGGGCCTTGCCACTGGGTAAGCAATTTGGAATGTTCTACGGGTAGCAATAATAAGACCTTCTGCCCTACCTCTAAGCTTCTCGGCCTCGCCTTGTGGTCATATCTGCGTTTTTGAGAAGCTTGTGCCCTTGCTAGGGCGTCATGTGCCAAGTTAGCCACAGTTCTTAACCGATCCCTCATCTCTATTACATATTTTACTGTGCAATCCGCCACATCCTCTCCTTCTTCCCATTTTTCCCTTTATAAGGTCTAAGATGTTTCTCGGGTTTTGTCCATATAACAGCTCAAATGGTGAATATCCAGTGGAAGATTGTGGGACTTCCCTGATTGCGAACATCAAAGGTGCTAACATGAGGTGCCAACGCCTCGGATTTTCTCCTACTACCTTCCTTAACATTGTCTTTAGTGTCTTATTGAACCTTTCCACAAGGCCATTCGTCTGTGGGTGATAAACGGTTGTTTTAATAGGTTTTGCATCTAAAATTTTCCATAACTCCTTCATTGTCAAGCTCATGAAGTTTGCCCCCTGATCTGTTAAAATTTCTTTTGGGAAACCTAAGCGTGAGAACACCTGTAGTAGCTCCCTAGCTATCACTTTCGCAGATGTCAACCTCAAAGGGATGGCCTCGGGGTACCTGGTAGCGTAATCCACCAAAACTAGAACATGTGTATGTCCTCCCGCAGATTTACACAATGGTCCCACAATATCTAGTCCGATCCTATAAAATGGTTTGTCAATAATCGGCATTGGTCTTAGAAAAGCTCCTTTTTGTGGTTTTTGCTGTGTCATTTGACACATCTTACACGTTTTACAGTAATTTTCCACGTCCCGTGTAATGTTTGGCCACCAAAATCTAGCAGATATTCTTGGTAACATTTTTTCCACTGCCAAATGACCAGCTAGAGGCAAGTCATGTGATAATGCTAAAATATTGGCCCGCCAGATTTTGGGCACTACCAATCTATCATGTCCCTTTTTGTCAATGTGGTATATCAATCCTTTTCTCATTTCAAAACCCTCTATTCCCTGCATCACCGACCCTTCAGATGTCACCTTCGCCAATACATCTATTAAGGTGTCGTCATCCTGTTGCCACAGTCTCACCCTGTATGGACGTGCCTCCAGCATTTCCGACCATCTGGTATCGTCTGTCGAGTCTGTCATGCAGCATTCTGTCTCCTGCATTGATACAATGTCATTACTTTTTTGCCAATCCCTCCCCAGAAGCATTTCCTTGGCTAATTGTGGCACAATTCCTACTTTTAGCCTAGTAGTATGTCCCCATACTTCAACATCTGCCCAAACTGTGTTGTATTGTTTCACATCACCATGGATACATTGGACCAAAATGGCTTCCCCTGTTGGTTCGCCTTGTAACTTTTTTACCAATGTCTGGCCGCAGCCAGTATCTATTAACGCCTGCTTTATTTCCCCATTTACATTGGCCATAACCTCCCAATGATGTCTCTTCACATCTTTTCCCATGTCGTCTGTAAGTTCTTGTGTCGCCACCCACGCACAGTCTCGATGTGGGCACTCCCGTTTTAGGTGATTTTTTGAACCACAGACAAAGCAAGAGAGTTTTCTTTCGGTATTTACTTGTTGAAGAGCTTGTCTTTCTTGTTGTCCCTGCATCGTGGGTCGTTGTTTGTTGATCTCTTGCCGACCTGATGCTCTGTCTCTGTATTCCGAAGCTTGGAACGCACGAGGTCCGTCTCTCGGTGATGACATCATCAACTTGTCGCGCGATTTGTCTCCTGCTGTAATCTCGCGAGAATTGTAGGGTCTCTCATTGTTAGAGCTATAATTTTCCAGCAGCCGGATAACCTCCTCGAGTGATTTCGGATTATTTCTTCGTACCCAATTATTTACTGACACGCTGGCTGTCATGAGCAGTTGCTCAATGACTATTTTATCGATAGCGTCGTCGAACGTACAGGTGCCAGGTTGGAGCCATTTCACTACATTTGCCCTCATGCGTTGCGCGAGCGGTCGCTGGTGAGTTCCTGTTTGTAGCTTGAGCTCTCGAAATCTTTTCCGGTATGCTTCATCAGATATATTGCATGTAAGCAAGATAGTTGTTTTCACCTTCTCATAGTTGGCAGCGTCTTCTGGTCCCAAAGAGTCCACAATTGTCTGTAGTTCACCTGTTAGCCCAGGAGTTACCAGCAGTGCCCATTGATCTTTGGGCCATTTCGCCGCTGTCGCAATGCGCTCAAACATATGCAAATAGGTTTCGACATCGTCATTTTCTCCCATTTTCTGTATTTTCGTTGGAAATATGGGTTGGGTGCTTCATTGTTGTTGTTGGTCCCTTGGAGAATCTAACCCTCTGTGCGTGGTTAATTCTTTGTCTCTTTGTTCTACTTGGCGCATGAGATATCTCGTCTGTTCTGAGAGCATTTCCATGACCTTGTCTTGCCGTAGCAGTGCTTGTTTCAACCACACATTTTCTTCATTTATGGTGGTTGAGGTATTCCCTATACGTTGGGCGCCAATTTGTGGGGGTTCGCTTTCTGTTTCTTGACCATTTACTGAAGAATCACTGCTGGACTTCGGAATTTCATGAAAAATAAACGAATTTTTATTGGACAAATTGAATCTCAACGGCTCTACATCTTTCTGGTTACAACTTTCTCCAACGGGAGACAATATGGGTAACTCCAAACAAGGATTAACAGTACTTTCTAACAACAAATTTCCATTAGGTAACCTCTCTTTTCTTACTTGTGTGGTAATTTGTGCATTACTCCCGGTTGACCCTCGTATCGGCTCCCGCGATATGGGTATTGATGAACCTGGGGAATATTCCATCCCCAACCTGGGATCCATCCTATGGGGTTCGGATCTGTCCCTTTATTCTTATTCTTTACATCAGAATTGTCAGGGTTCATATAACCGGGGGGATTAAAGACTGGTATGGGAAGAGGCAATCCTGTTTCCCCCTTTGTCCACACCTCCGTCTTCCTACTAACGCCCTCCCTAACGTCCTTAACCGTTCCTGCCCCTCTGGTCACTCCCCCCTCCCTTCCTATCTCGCGCCCTCTCTCGCGCCCTTCGGTTTGAGTATAAGCCTCCCGGAACAATACTCTTCTGACTCTCTCTTCTGTCTGCACTCCGACCTCTCTGGTCACTTTATCTCTATCTCGATCTACTTGTACTGTTGCATGCCCATAGAATCTAATCGGATAATCCCCCGAACCTCCCTCCGACTTGTACCATCTTATCTTTCTCTATACGAGTCCCTCTCTCTGTCTGAACTCCTTTCTCCTTTGTCTCCTTCTTATACTCTATTTCACCCTCAGTTTGTATACTTATATCTTTAGCACTGATATCTAAACTTTCTATCCCTTCTATCAGAGCATCCCAGGTTACCACGTTTCTAATAACTGCCACAAATCCCGCAGTAACTTTTGAAGGTGTCCATCCTCTCATTGTATCTTCCATGGTTCTGAGCTTTGGGTCTTTCACATCACTGTCTGGTTTCCTTCCCTCTAGCTCTCTCTTATCTCTGTTCTGTATATCTTCTCCTTCTTTACTCTCCTGGTTCTTGTCCGCGGACAAACCCACGCCTTTGATATCTGGCTCCCTCTCACATTAAATCCTTCGGTTATTCTTGTCTCATGAGGATGTATTCATTTAACACAGAGAATCAGGTGGTCCACAAGTTTAAAAACACCTGTCCTAAGCAAACATGGCCATACCTGTTTGAAACTTTCCAGAGCCACTTTAAGTCAGTGTAGTATCTGTGCTGTACAGCCGTACTGAGTTCATTGATCTGATTCTCTGATATAGTATAAGGCAGTTTCTTATGTCTTTGATTATAACAGCATTTTCTATTATATCTCTGTTTACATGAACATAATTGCACCCATAACCCCCATAGGTTATTGGTTCTGTTACCAGTTTTCTTTCTTTGTTCATGTCAGAAGAATTTCCTCCTTGCACATTGAAGGGCATCGTATCGTATGCATTATAACATGTGTGAGGTGGTTTGATCTTATCCACATTCACACAAGGTGTCTTCTATAGGGAAGCTCCATTTTCTCTTTTCTTTGATCTTCCAACCCTGGCACACAATTTCTTTGATACTTTCCATATGGGCCAAGGTTGTTCTTGGCCAGGCAGTAGAGAATCATGTGGTTCCTGCCTAGTTACCCCATAGCTCCTCGCTTGCCTTCCGTAGTTCTAGGGTGTGTGTGTGTGTGGGGGGGGGGTGTTGAGTGTTGGAAGGGCAGAGGTTCTGAGGAAACTATAGTTTTATTTCAGTCTCAGCTTTGGTGGTTGATGAACAAATAACAAGTAAACCAGTATAGATTTATGTCCAAATTTCTGTAACATCTGAATGTAAAAAAACAAAAAGAGAACATGTCACTGACCTAGCTTTTTGCATTTAATTATACATATTGGGCTAAAAGCTCTAAAAGTTGTTAATGTTTTAAGTCTTTGGTACTTTTTGCAAATGAAAGACTTTTTCTGTGATTATTTTCTGCCATAATCAAAAGGACATTAATGTGGACAGGAAATTAATCCACCACTCTAGAGATTAATATTAATCTGATAATGTACTGTCCTCAGGATTTTGGGAATCCGTTCTCATATGGTGCATTATGGCAGTGTATTTATAAGGTATTGAAGTAAAGGTTCCCAGTGCTCAAAATATGTCCCCATATGTCTTTTTGTTTTGTCTTTCTAAACTAATTCTGGTTGCTTTCTTTCATCTGGTATTATACACTGAATTAGTAGGGGTATCTGCGGTCTATAACATTTGGTTTGGATTTCACTTCACAACTTTGGAAATCAGCCTGATTTAGTTCACATTGACTCAGAAACTATCTAGTACAGGAGGCAAGTTCATGGACAAAAAAACCTGTAATATTTAAGAAGGATGTGTTTCAGGCTAAAAATTTATCCTGAATGAAAAGCAGGTTAATTCTTAACTGGCAAATAATGTGCATCAGTTTTTGATGTGTTATTTCAACTTCCCTCACCCTTAGTACTGGTTTGGAGTGCCTTGATCATAACCTTTGAATGTTCACAGGTTATTATCAGGGATCTCCAAACTAGTAACCATTACAAGTGATAAAAATCTCGGAAAAGTAATGAGAAAATAGTGCTTACGGTATCTCTCCTTTTTCTTTCTCTACCCATCTAAATGTTTTTCTTATTTAGGTAACTTTGGGAGAAAACTCCAATTTTTGTAGACATGCTGTGTTGTATAAAATCCAAATTGCTAACTTTACTGTATGTGTATAAAAGCAAGGTGGTCTGCTTATTTTGTTGTTGTTGTTTAGTCATTCGGTCGTATCCAACTCTTTGTGACCCCATGGACCAGAGCTTACCAGGCCTTTCTATTTTCCACTGCCTCCCAGAGTTTGGTCAAATCCATATTGGTTGCATCGATGACACCATCCAACCATCTCATTCTCTGCCGTTCTCTTTTCCTTTTGCCTTCAATCTTTCCCAACATCAGGGACTTTTCCAAGGACCCCTCTCTCCTCATGAGGTGGCCAAAGTACTGGAGCCTCAGTTTCAAAATATGTCCTTCCAGTGAACATTCAGGGTTGATTTCTTTCAGGATGGATAGGTTTGATCTCCAGGGGACTCTCAAGACTCTCCTCCAGCACCACAGCTTAAAAGCATCTATTCTGCGGCAATCAACCTTCTTTACAGTCCAGCTCTCACTTCCATACATCACTACTGGAAAAACCATAGCTTTGACTATCCAGACCTTAGTTGGCAAAGTGATGTCTGTGCTCTTTAGCATGCTCCCTATTTTTTGCCATTGCTTTCTTCCCAAGAAGCAGACTTATATACCGCCCCATAGCACTTCAAGTAGTCTCTGGGCAGTTTACAGTTTTAATTACAGTATGCAGGCTACATATTGCCCTGCCCCCAGCAAGCTGGGTACTCATTTTACCTATCTCGGGAGGATGGAATGCTGAGTCAACCATGAGCCTGCTACCTGGGACTGAACCCCAGGTCGTGAGCACAGTTTTACCTGCAGTACAGGCATTTAACCACTGTGCCACGAGCCGCAAAACTGGATGGGAGCCGATGGATTATCATCCAGTTCTGTCAAGGAGATACAGTGGGGAAATCAAACTCGATGGTTCCGCAGCCAGACACCTGAACCACTTAGCCATTCAGAAGTATTAGGTGTAGCCAGATTTAGATTTAGTCCACTTTGGAGGAGTCTCACTTTGATCTGAGCATCCTCCAGATACGTCTGAATTTGGCCCTTGCCATACAGGATTTGTCCAGGTCTAAAATACCCATTTAGTATTTGTTCTATTTTTTTAAAAAGTGGTTCTAAATGGTCAGGGATTTACTGAACCCAAAGACACATTAGGTATGTTTTGGTACATACATACTTAAACACATGACTGCATAAGAGAATAAAATATACAGTGCAGAATACTTCTGCACCAATTTCTATATATTATTACTTGCAGAAACAGCTCTGTTTAGTATGATGGCAACTATATCTAGAAAAAATGTGGATTGGTTTGAAATCCGGTGTCTTAACATACGAAAATTCATAATTTTCATTCCATTCTGTTCCAGCAAATAAAAATTCCCAGCCAACCTGTGCACACATAGCCCGTACACATACACCAAAGCCACCTGTACATAAACACCCAAGAACTGTGGCAGATACTCTTTATTCAACAGCTAGGAACAGATTGAAAGTTACAGATTTTCTTAACAGGATTTCAGCCACAGGTTTGCATTGTTAAAAACTTCTTTACCCCATTATGAAATGCAATGTCAACGAATACTAGAGAGACATTTTGTCTGACTGAACAGGTGTTTTTTCTAAGAGTGTGCTTTAGGAGTGATGCCCAATTTTTACAGAGGTAATGCAGTGACCAATAAAGGTCAGTGATTCTTAACCATTGATGTCTGGCCTGTGAATGAATGGTTTAAAGTAAAGTTCATGTGCCAAGGCCATAATAATTCACAGAACATTTGGAAAGTTACTTTTAATAAGAATGAACTGAATGACATACCACATCTAAGTGAGCAGTAATAGAATAATGCGATGACTCAGACTATCATTCTGTGAGTTATAAGATATTCATTCTTCCAAAAAATAAGTTTGTTCTGTCTTGGTCTTCCAGTTCTACTCTCGAATTTTGCCAATCTAATGTATAATGTAGGCATTCCCTTAGTCACATTCTGCCATTCCTTCTAAAAGTTTAATATTTTCTCACTGTGAAATGCAGTAATATTGTATGTTAATTTTGCCTTGGTTAGTCAAAACCAATAGACGAAGGTTGAAAGTCAGTACTAATAAGTTGCAACTAGGGTAAGTTTATTAAATCAGTTGAATTTACATAGGTGTTCACATAGTAAATCCCCACTGATTCAATAGACCTATTCTTGTTGTGACTTAGCACTCAATGTCAGTCACTATGTCCAAAGTACAGCAATTCTGATACAGAAAACAAATAGTGATCGTCTTGTTATTGCTCTGGAGGCAAAAGAATTTCATAGGGCCTGAACATTCCTTCTTGATGTGTCTCATAATGTCGAGAAAGTGTAGATTAAAAGCAAATGGGGATTTTGTGAATATTCTTTATACCTTTATTAATAATATTTCGATATGGTAAAGAAATCCCTATAACTCGTCACTCCAACTCTGACCCTCATTAATATAGACAAATCATTACTATACTGAAAATATACATGATTCGCCTTGGACAAATATCCAACGGCAGAATAGCTATTGTTTGGAATTGGCATTATAGTTTGGAATGGTATAGCTGTACATTATAGATTAGAGGTAGTCATAGTGCACACATCTATCTTTTGCTTGGGAAAAATACTCTAAAATAAATAAAATAAATAAATAAATATAAACCTGGATGAAGCTGTATTCAAAGAAAAGCTGTCTTTGTTTTTCAATAGTGTTCTCTGTTGATTTGGATAATTTAGGGTCGTCAGGTTTCAGAATATTAAATTCCAAGTCCCACTACACTGAAAATATTTTAGAAAACACTCACAGAAAGCATTATTCATGGCAGTTAGCTTGTATATATATATACCTTTAGAATACACATCCATGAATTTTGACTTGGAGATAAATATAAACAGGAAATTTACATTTTAATTCATCATATCTTCCCCCACTGTTTACGAAAGATAGAAAAAGTCTAGGTTTTTGTGTAAGAAGGGGATTGATTGGAGTCACGTACATATTCATTCTCCTCTGTTTATGCAAGATAATAAGAGTATTAACATAGGGGTGGAATAACAGTGTTTATAATTCCATCATGACTGTTTATATAAGATAAAAACAGTGCTTTTTAAAAAGAGAACATTTGCTGTTATGTACATACATTAATTTCTACCACTTGTGTTTATAAAATAGGGATGAATAAGTTTAACAAGTTGAAGTGAACTCGATGCTGTTTATAATATGGCCCTTGCTGTTTACCTAAGATAAATTAATTTAGAGTATAATTTTTGTGTCCTGTGAAGGGGAATTGGGGTGACAGTGTTTGGGGCTGCACTGTGTACATTTAGCAGTCTCAGAATTTTTTCCCTTATTAGGGAATATGCTTGATCTATGCTACATCATGCCAGTGTGAATGTGATGTGGTTACACACATCAAAAATTAAAATGACCTGCTATGTGTTAGATGGCCTGAGATTTTCTGAACAGACTACATTAGAGAGAATATGGTATGCAGATACCTGCAAACTTTCTTATGTGCAAGGGGTTGGGCTCAACTCCATTACTCTATATTCTATGAGCAGTAAACTCCTTTCTCACTTTTGAAGAACTTAATCCATGTTCTAACAAGTACAGATCTGTTTTATTCCTACAATAAATTAGGTTATTCAAGGTGCCGTATACATTATCTTAAACTACACAGTTCATTTATCAGTGGCATGTGGCAGAGAGGCAGATCTGATTTTTTAATGAGCCTATACCAAAACCGTGCATTAGGATCGTAGGTGGTTCAATCCCAAACACTCAGCACAGAGCCATTTTATAGGAGATCTACTAATTCCAACCAACTTGAATCTATACCATTGCATAGTAGGACGTATAATTTCATCAGCTGGGAAGTTTGCAGTAATGCTAAATGCATGATGACACACAGTTCTTGTCAGGTCAAAAGGCTGCCTATTCTAGAATTAGAAGAGGTTCAGTTTTAGGGCAGCATGATTCAACATCATCCATTGAAACACTTTGTGAAATGTAGCAAAAATTAGATTCAAATTGTAGCTCTCTGCCACCTGCCACTACTAAATGAACTGGATAGTTTAGGATCATGTTTAAGGCACATTGAAGCAGCTCCTGCTGATTTTATAAAAGCTGTTGTCATCATTGTGATCATAGCCCTTAATGCTGCTATGACTGTAGAAATTTCCAATTAGAAAGTGAATTCTCCGTATCAGATGGTTTCTTGAAGCAGAATATATATAAAAGACCTAGAAGTAAAGTGTGACTCTCTCTCCCTGTTTGCTGTACTTTCAGCAGATGGTCCAGGGATTGTGTCCACAATGCTGGTGGTATTGCATTAGCAAAATTGTGCATTCAATTTAACCTAATCTAGCTTAACAGTCTAACAGAACTCTCAGATGGGAGGAGGGGGTTCCACACGCATCGCCACCCAAGGAACCAGTGTGATCTATTATGTCTAGATTTCAATTACTGTATTTGAAAACATGTGTGGTCAAAATCGCAGAGGGTGATTTCACTGCCAGTGACACACCTCTCAATAGCAGTGAAGGTGGTGGCATGCGGTGTCACTAGGAGGAATACTTCCTTGTACATAAGGAATTATTCAGAAGCTCAGCGGGCTAGATTACTGAAAACTGTCGCCTACAAAGCCGGCAGCTCAGCAGTTCGAATCCTGGGTGCCACACAGCGGAGTGAGCTCCCATTGTTAATTCCAGCTCCTGCCAGCCTAGCAGATCGAAAGCATGTAAATGCAAGTAGATAAATAGGTATTGCTGTAAAAAGCAGGAAGGTGTGTTTCCTTGCAGCCATGCCGGCCTCATGGCCATGGACTTGCGCAACACTGGCACTTCGTCTTGAATACAGAGATGAGCACTGCCCCTAGAGTCGGACATGACTAGCATGCATGTGCAGGGGGAACCTTTACCTTTTACCTTTTTATGATTAAAATAGTTCGGAATAATCTAGTACATCAAAAGTTCAAAAAGTGACATAAGGAATAAAAGTAAGGATCCCCTGATCACCACAACTTCTGTCAAACCAATTCAGATTCTGACAAAATCAAAGCATTTGATGGGTTAATTGAAAACTTTCATTTGGAAATAGGGTAAATGGCACCCTCCCAAAGGTGTAGCAAACACTCTGATCAAACAACCTGGTTTGACTCTGACTGTAAGCAACTGAAGACATGAATCGGCAACTCATGTAGGTTATATAGAAAATCTGAGTCCACTCAACCATGACACAAACAGAAACTAAGGGATTGTAGAAAAGAAAAAAACCTGAGATTTTCTTTGGCACAATGGAACATGCTGCAACAGGCAGAGAGTGAAAAACAAGTTTGGGTCATCATGGCTAGATCCTGTAGGATCTAGCTGCAATATTTCCACAAAAATGGCCCAATCTTTTTCAGAACTCCTTTTCAATAAATACTCCCAGAGTCTCTCTACCATTTTTTCTTTACCCACTTTGCATATGTGGCCTCCAGTAAAGAGATTTAATCACTCATTTAAATGTTGGGAAAGCAGCTGACCTCAATGCCGTCTCACCAGATTTACTGAAATGCGAATCAGACTGGTGGGCTCCATTACTCGCTCCCCTTTTTACTGCCATAGATAATACTGGGGTAACTTCCAATTTCAGGACCAATTTAATTGTTGCCCCCATCTATAGAAAAGGGGACCCCCACCTCCCAGAAAACTTTAGACCAACTAGTTTACTATCAGAAAGCTTTCTGCAAGATACTTACTAAACAAACTCACTTCCTGGATTAATAATCAGTCTATTCTTGGCCTTGTGCAAGCTGGTTTCAGGAAAGACAAGGCCATTGTCTGTTACTTTCACACCCTGTTAACATAATGGTGAAGCATGCAAATTCTAAACTGTATGTAGCCTTCCTTTATTTAAAGGGAGCTTTTGGCTCAGTTGACATAGAGTTCCTATGGAACAAACTGGAAAATTTGGCCATAGACAAAACACTTCTTTCTCTCACAAACATTTTATACTCTGGCAAAACATGTCAAGTTCACTTGTCTTGGAAAGGCGAGTTAACTAATCAGTTTGCAACTGATAAGTATTTATTCCATTTATTATTTTATTTATTGGATTTTTATACCGCCCATCTGGCAGTGAGGCCACTCTGGGTGGTTAACAACAGTTAGTCAATACAAACATAAAAATACAGTAAATATAATAAAAATAAAAAGACATGAAATAGCATATATCTAAATCATTTTTATTCCTTCTCCTCTAAATGAATCTTGGTCATTCATTTCCACATTGTCCATATTATTGTTGCACAGGAGTACAACCATGTACAACACAGCAAATCAGCATTCCATGCAGCAATTCAAAAAATGAAGCACCGCAGACAAAACATGTATAACTTTGAAGATAGATTTTGAATCAGCACCATGTTTGGCCAAGATGTAACAGACAGTCTGCTCTTGTTCAGTTCCAAATTTGGTGAGGTCTGGGCAAAGGGTTTTCAGGTCATTGTTTTTAAAAAAGTAAAACTGTTTTACCCTTTCTGCAGACACCAAGGACCTTTTTGGTCTGCAGATTTAAAACAGATCAAACACACTGACACTACCAAACTTGTTTATCTTGAAAGAGAATGATTTACCCCCCCCAAGTCCTCTCTTATAATTTAGAAAGAATGGAGGTGTCAGGAGCTGTAATACTTATTCTTTAAAAAAAAGTCAGTTCAAAGGGTGAACAACTCTTGATCCTTGGCTTTCTTTTATACTGATCATCATTTGTATTCTAAATGTCTGTGACGATTCTCAGTCTTCCAGGCGAATATATCTGGAAGTTGAGTCATGGCAACTGGACTTCTTTTCTTGAGAGAGTGAAACATTCCGCTGTTTGGATGAGCAGCAAAACGTTTCAATCTCTCAAGAAAAGAAGTCCTGTTGACATGACTCAACTTCCAGATTGTGTTCTAAACAAACATTGTTTCCGCTTTAGACCTAAAAGGAGATTTGAACTTTTGACCTGCCAGGCAGGACCAAGTTAAATGGCTCAGAGGATGAGAAGGTTTTACGTATTTCCTGCCCAAACAGACATGAAAAAGAGTTTCTGTTTCTGTTGTAAAATATTTTAAAAAGCTATATTTTGTAAAATGGAGAATAATTGTAAAATATTTTAAAACTTATATTTTTCAAATGGAGAATAATTATTCAGAAGCTCACTCACTGAAGCTGCAAAATTACTATGGGAATTTTTGTTGTTTGTTTTTTGGCTTTTTTGACTGAGATTTACATGCATATGGTCACTACAATTGTTTGGTATTTAGAAAGAACTCCAAAGATTCAATGTGCCATCATGTCATTTCTATATAAGTTAGTGACTAAAGTCCAAAATGTCATGTCACACCAACAGCATCCCAGATCATGCAAACCAACAGCATATCTTCCTATTGCACCCTTCTTCCAAGCAGTATTGGCTTTTCTGTTACATTTTGCTCTGATGTTGCAAACGAACATATGTGGCTTCTCCTGTTGTGGAAACCATTTCATGAGAGCCTTGACACATTTGAAGGGATGCACAGACTGGAAACAATTCTTCACACGTTACCTTATAATGTTCATTAGGCAACTTATATAATCCTGACTCAGCCTATATTTCTTTCATATTGTGTTGCCAAAAGAAAATCCTGTTGATAGCTAGTAGATGGTATATGGGAGACCCTCTTGTGCTCACAACTATTCACAAAATGGGGATGCAAGGGAAAATTTCAGAAGCCAGCTCCCCTTTTCTTCAGTTAACCACTCCTTGTTCAAACACACAGCAATTGCCAAGGATGTTTTTCAACAAGTGTAAATGGGAGTAAGCAAAACAAAAGGTATCCTTTAGGCCAGTGGTTCCCAACCTTCCTAATGCCACGACCGTTTAATACAATTCCTCATGTTGTGGTGACACCTTGCCCTGCTTGAAAGGGGCCACAAGCCCCCTTTGGCAGGCCATTGTCGCAGGTACCATAGAGAACTTCCCTCTACAGGCACCCTCAGCCAATCGTAGCCTCTGGTGCCATTGACTGACATCCCCTCCAACTTATCAAGCTGCAACTCACTCTTCCTCCCCCTTCCCCCCTCCTCCCCCAGACCCAAGCCGTTTGTACCTTTTTCTTCACTGGCTCCTGGTGACCCCTGTGAAATTGTTGTTCGACCCCCAGGTTGGGAACCACTGCTTTAGACCATCTTGACCACTACTTAAATTGGTGTTGTCATCGTTCAGGCTGCCTGTACCTATGTAAAGCTCAGCATCTTTTTCACTGCTGGCAAAGTGGGTATGATATTGGGCCATTTCCTTGCATTTTGAATCATGGGTACAGAAGCACAATATCTCACATTCATTAACTAGAGATGTTTTTGAATAATTGAATTTTTCCTACATTCGTAGTTTGTGGACAGATACTTTTAACTTTGCTTAATTAATTAATGTGACTAAAAAATATAAGAATCAAATGTCCTTTTCTGTATCAAGACACAGTTAATAGCGCCTTTGCAGAAGAGCCTAAAAATGGAAAAAATATGTTTAAACGACTGGTATTTTAGTGATCTTTTGCAGGGAACATGATTGTGGAGACAAAGAGATGTTAATATGAATAATGATCAGTCAGACAATCTATTGGGGGAATGAAAGAAACAAAGCATAATTTTTACATCAGTTGCTCATGCCAAGTTTTTGTCATGGGGTCTAAAATAATGCAGTTTTTCAACAGAAATTGGAGGAATAATGACACGGATGTCTTATTTTCCATTTTGAACATACATATCCTTCACTAAAATTATAGCTAGATACCTGGGGAGGACCCCAACCAAACCTTACCATTTGCTGGAGATGACAGACTGCAGAAACCCAATGACATTTCATAAAGCATGTAACAAAAACTGGGATTTGCCAGGTTCCATTTATCTGGCCAAGAATATATTTCTATTATCTATCCCAAAGATATTCTCAGAAGAGGCTTACATTTTAGTGTCTAAATTAATGATAGTGTGTTTTTCCCCCTTAGCCATGACCAAATCCACTTGATACTTTTATACATTGTTACAGGGTGTTTTTTTTTGTCATGAACATATTCTGTAAAAGCTTTTTCTGTTTTATCATTTTGACAGCCAATTCCATCAAATCTTCCAGAATCATCATGCTCTCTTTTAACTTTTTCTGTTCCAGAAAACAGCAAATATTTCTGAATTGCAGAGCACCGAACAGACACAAACCCAATTGCTCTAAGGTAAGTTATCTGTGTAGAATTCTCCAAAGAAAAAAGTATATGTCCAGTTGTGAGCTGCACTCTGGACTTTGCAAATTTGGAGGCATCCATCTCTATTCAGCGAGTCCTTGATCTGACATGCACAATTTGGAAATAACATCTTATGAAACTATTAGATTCAGCTGCTGTGGATATTTTGCTAGTCTTGTTGAATTTATCTCTTTTAAAGAGGTGAGAATTCAAGCAAGTGCCGCAAATTACTATTCTATGTTTTGCTTTCCTGTTCCTTTCTTGACTCTTTGGTTGTATAAATTACAAAGTAAAAAGTACTGCCTTATAAAATTAGTGTTTCTTTTTTGGAGATTATCAACTAGTGTTGGGACTATTCTCTATTTAAATGGTTTGTGCTGGGGCTTTATGCTTAGCAGGTCCAATGAGATAATCTGCTACCACACTTAAGGCTTTTTAGGCTGAACTCCAGTAGTGGTGCTGTGTGTGTGGATGAGTGTGAGATTACCAAGAAGTAATACATTGTTATATACAACAATTGTGATGCATAGTATTTTGACAAGGCTTATTCTTGAAGGCATATTATTTGCTTCTAAAGAAAATGAAATATACTAGAAGCCATTTATTGATATGGTTGAAAACAACTGCTCCATGTCATTGAGACAACTTGCGCCAGTAGCTACTATAAGTGTCACTACTTGAAAAAGCATGGCTTTTTCTAAGCTAGTAGAAAAGAAAGTCCTTTCAATAGATATAAAAATTTGCACGATTTTAAAGGTCTACTTCTTTGTCCAGAATTGTACATCTCCATTTGATAGACGCTGGCATTCTCCTCAGTTAAATTACTTAAGCTACTACATAATAGTATTATAGCTACTTAAATTACTATATCCAAGTGATGTTCAAGGTGTTACAAATGCTTTTAACTTATTTGGAGAGAGAAATGTCTGTTTCTCAAGTTGTATTCTGAAAAGGGAGAAATGCTCAAGATTGAACTTCAAATATCCACTGGCAATTGATTACCCTTGCTTCTATCATCAATCCAAATGGAGAGTGCAATCAAGAATCAGAAGACCAAAAGGTCTTCTGAAAACATCATCAAGTCTAGAGACCTGTTACAGCTAAGATCATTCACATTCTTGTAATTCCCATCACCAAGTTTGGGTGTAAAAGCTGGAAAATAAAGAAAGCAGACAGGGAAAAATGATTTGTTGGAAATACTGTGCTAGAGGAGGTAGAAAGACTGCCATTAAAAAAATGAACAAGTGGTTCTAGATTAAATCAAGCCTGATCTATATCTGTAGACAAAAATGATGATATTTGGAAAGACCCCTTAGAGGAAATCACAGGGTTAACTTTACAACAGCTGGAGAGGACTGTTGAGGACAAGACATTTCAGAGATGGCATATTCATAGAGTCACGATAAGTTGGAAATTACTTGATAGCAAATACTGACAACAAACTACTCTGCCACCTCATTGTGCAAATGGAAGACCTGTAGGTTCAAGAAAGGTGCCACATCAAGCAAATGAATCCTGTGCAACAACATAGACAGTTATTTCTCATCTGCCAAGATTGAACAATGAACAAGATCTCAGCTTGTGTTTATAGACACTATGGGGTTGATTGTTCTTTGACTTTATATAAATATATATTGTACAATTCACTAGTGTAGCTATCTTGCTGTGGAGCCAGTGGGAGTTGAATCTCCCTTTGTGCCTCCTTGACAGGAGCTAGACTTCTTGATCCATAGGATCCCTTCCAGCTTCGTTGTTCTAAGATTATTATGAACTGCTGGGTAGCTCAGCGCCGTAGGTCTCTAGGTTGGAAGTTAATTCTCCACTCTACCTCCTTGAGAGGGGTTGAGCTTAGGTGACCCATAGAGTCTCTTCCAGCTCTGCAGTTAAAAGGTTGTTGTTTGTTTGTTTGTTTGTTGTTGTTAAATTATTCCCAAGATGTTTCATTGTATTAATATCTTAGTACTGCAAGATTTTATACTTGCCCCTTTACTCCTTCACTCAAATACAATACATGTATCCTTAAATGCTCACTTCATCACAGAGGTTGCAGCACTTCCTGTGAGCAGATCTGTCTGATGTTAGAGCCAGTTGCTAGGCGACTTTGGTTATTTTAGTCCTAGGAAATACAAATAGTTACTTTTTTAAAAAAATTAAAAGCAACCCAACAGCAAAACCATACAAAACTGTTCACTCAATCAAGGGGAAAAAAAAACATTAATTCATCACGTGAGCATATACATCTAAGAGTAACTTTTCTGGCAAAATTGAGCTTCCTATGAACCTTTTGGACTTTGTATTCTTCACAGTGGTACAAGGCCGCTGAAGTGCCATTGACCCATGAAGGCTTGTATACTGTATGGTTTTTAAGTGACCTATAAGGTATTGCCTTGTTTTGCATTTCTATTTTATATTGACCACATGGCTCCCTTTTATTACAACAAATCAAAAATATTACTATGTAAACAAGCACTGGAATCCAGAAGCTGATAAATGGAAGGATTGTTGGTATTGTTTAATAAAATGGTACCATATAAAATAAAATGTACCGTTCTGAACATTTTTTAAAAGGGCTGGGTGTGATAACTGAGTTCCTCTACAATGAAGAACAATTTTGAAAGTGTCAGTAAACAAACAAAATATAAATATAGCATTATACATCTTTATTTATTATATCATCAAAACATAATGAGAGAAAAACAAATGTGGCTTGTAATCTTCATCATTCCATCATAAATTGTCAGCCAAAAGGAATTTATTGAAGGACTGAATACCTCATGTGTTCATAAGTTCCCAAGCCTGTGCCTTATCTCTAACAACAGGGGCTCAACCCTTTATTAATATAACTGAACCACAATGCCAATCTATGTACCAAAAGAAAGGGGGGAAATGGTAGTAAGCATAGGTTGCTGTACCAAATAATCCCTTAAAAACTTGTTTGGGTTAACAATTAATTCATGTTCTCCAAAATATTAGATGGAAGCCAGTGTGGTGTTCTGGATAGGGTGAAAGACCAGCATCTATAGACTTGTATTCAAATCTCCACTTGGTGATGGAAAGTCATTGGGATATGGCTATGGAAAACCATTGTTTGAACATTTCACATACTCTGAAGACCCTTCATTGTTTGCTATTCTGTTCTCGTGGCACAGTGGTTAAACGCCTGTACTGCAGGTGAAACTGTGCTCACAACCTGGGGTTCAATCCCAGGTAGCAGGCTCAAGGTTCACTCAGCCTTCCATCCTTCCGAGGTCGGTAAAATGAGTACCCAGCTTGCTGGGGGGGGGGGGCAATGTGTAGCCTGCACACTGTAATTAAAATTGTAAACTGCCCAGAGACAACTTAAAGTGGTATGGGGCGGTATATAAGCTTTTGCTTTGCTTTAATGGCCAGATAATGGCCTGCAATGATTGGTTCTAAAGCTCATGGTTTACTTGCAGGTAAAAAATTTTCTTTGTTCTGATAAGGAATTATGCAGAGAATTGCATTCATTTCTACACTACTTCTAAAGAATTATGTGCAGAATTTTGCAGGGTACTTTGGTGGCTAGGAAGGGGGGGAAATGCAGAAAATCCCATTGAAAGCTCTGTAACCAAGAGGCACCTATTGCATATTCACAATCTTAGTGAAAATACCGTTTTCTTATAGTACGATAGGAACTTAGCTCTTTCATATTTTCCTAAATCTAGTATCCCCATCCTGGTACAGTTATATTGGTATAAGTGAAAAAGAGTTCTAAGAACATTATCAGAACACTCTGGATTTACTGGTTCACTCATGAGGAATCTTGTAGCTCCCAAAGGAGGATATAATTACTAATAAGAACCAATCAACTAATGACTTAATTCATCTCTCAGGGTCATTTCCTCACATTAGTAGCCTATTTATATGAATTACTGGACCTTTAAAGTAATTACCTTATTATTAATAATAAATAACAAGCAAAATTTCAATAATTGCTTTTATTAACTATCACCAAATGTGCTCATTAGTACAATGTGTGCTAACTTTTCAATATTTCGTGCTTTCATTATTCATATATTCAGTTTGCTTTAAACTTCAACACATAGTTTCATTAATTGTGCCGGGACTCAGACTTAAAGCGTATTCTAAACTGCTGTCCCGAATTAGGGCCTTAAGTTGCTTGAGCCATCTGAAATGGATTTATTTCCTGATCTGTTTCCTGAATTGTGATGTTTTATTTGCTATAGAAAGTCTTCTGTACTCCTGTAACTTAATGCATGGGGGTTTGAGTAAATCGGATTAATACGTTGGAGAATTTATTTGTCCATAGGTTCCCTTTATTTTATTACATTTTTATTTCATCCTTCATTCAAGGCTGCTGGTCAGATGCATTCATTTATGTCTATGCATTCATAAGTCTGTTACATCTCATTTCCCCCTGAATATGTATATTTTTAAAAATTCAAGAAATGGACATGTTTATATTCATTTTATCCTAAAATATACATGTTAAGTATGGTACTTTTTAAAAATAAAGACTTGTGTTGCAAAATTCAGAATAGTGAGAAATCTGAAGAATAAGTGTTTCTTATCTGGATGGTAATCTGTGAGCTGTGAATCAGATTGGGTCATGAAAAATGTGGAAGGAACAAAATCGTTTAGCTCCCCTTGGTGATATACATGGCGTTTGTTGTTTCCCCATCGCCATTTGTCCTCAACACTGACAATTTTGACTAGGCTGACAGAATGCCTGAGTTGTAGCCACTCAGAGATTTTCAACAGTGGGTAGAGAGGCATTCCTGTAGAAGACTGTCACATTCTGCAAACTTTGTGCTGGGTCTCATTCTTCAGTTTCCTCAATGTAATTGTAGCTTGTAATATGTACTGTATTGGTATGTGATAGGTCCTATTTGGTCAGGGGCACAAATGTTGGTTGTTGTTTTTAAAATAGGAAGCGATTCGCTTGTTTTAGCAGTTAGCTTTAATCAAATTTGAAACAAACCCAGTGGATTTATCAAGGACTTATGGCAGGAGAATCCCTATTAAAAGTATTAATACAGGGAAAAAACTGTCATGGATCTTGTATCAAATTCTTCAGGAAAAGTTTTCATTTTGCAGATGATTCCAGATTATAATTAAAAACATATGTCACCATTAAATCAAAATATTCACAACAAATAGAAGTAACTGATATATGGGTAAAGATAAACTTAATTCCTTGTGGTGCTTGTTTCAAATATTCCTTATTCTCAGTATTTCCCTTTTTCCTAACCGTCTTGCCTGAAGGAGAAATGATGTGATGCTTCTGGAGCAGTACTCTCAAGCTCATTCTGTAAAGACATTTTTCCTCAAAGTTGCTTTGCATAGGGATGTCTCTTGATTGAGGATTCTTTATAGATACAGTAGCTGGAAATTCCTGATGGATGTTAATTGGAGTTCAGTTTGAAGATGTTAAACTGTTTCTATTTCATCTGTCTTTCATTGATTTCTTTGAAAATCGTGATTAGACATTTTTGTGAATCAAGATACCCATAGTATGCTTCAGTTCAGTGCATTCACCCATTTAAAAGATAAAATTTCTCTTCCTTTGTTTTGCTTAAAGCTAGTCTTCTTCCAGCCATATTTACTAGAATCATAGAATCACAGAGTTGGAAGAGACCACAAGGGCCATCTAGTCCAACCTCCTGCCATGTAGGAACCCCCATCACAGTGCTCCCGACAAATGACCATCCAGCCTCTGCTTAAAAACCTCCAAAGAAGGAGACTAGTACAGAGAATTCAGTTTCCAAATACTCCTATACTGTACGTGGCTTTGTGTATGCATATAAATACATTCCACAATAGACTTGTACAAATGCTTAATTTAAAAAAATGTATTTCACTTTGTAGAAGTACAACAGGAAGCCTAGATTCACATTGACTCTCTATTGTTAAAGCAAAAGAAATGTTAAGATGTTCAAATGCATGCATTGAGGCCAAATGTAATTTCTTCTGTTTTAGCAGATAGCCATATTAAAACAAATGCATGCAGCCCTTGGTCTTTGTGACATAATTGGAAAACATGTTGGCCAAAATCCTTTTGGGTGTGATTGTAAGCTTTATGTAACTTGTCTTATGCATGATGACTGGATTAAATTTTCAGGAGTAGTCACCCCTCTAAATCAACTAGCCTGCTAATTTTTAATTTTTAATTCACCTACTATCTTTGAAACATGTTTTCTTCTATATCAGGCCTGCCCAACAGGTAGACCATGGGCTACTGGTAGCCCGCGAAGGGTTCAAAAGTAGCCCACCGGCCATCAATTAAAAAAGTGGGGGGATAAGTTCTCCACCCCTCCCTCAACGCAAGGACCACCACTGCCCCAGCAAAGTTCTGGGTCTGCCAGCCCACTCTCTCAGCCGAGCGGGGCAGTTCAAGGTTCATGGCGCACTGAAACCTGTTCCCTCCAGAACAGATTAATTGGTTTTCAATGCACTTCTATGGGAAACCACTGCTCTACTTAAAAAGTTTTTACTTACGAGCATATGCTTGGAACGGATAAAATTTGTAAGTAGAGGTTTTAGTGTAGTAGCCCTCATGCACTTTGAGCTGGAAAAAGTAGACCTTGGCCTGTTCAAAGTTGAACAGCCCTGTTCTATATTATCTTAATATGTAGTGCTAGCTGTAAGTAGGAACCATATGACGTTCTTGCATACAAATAGATATACAGGTAAATTAGTACAACTTAATTTTCAGTAGTTGAACTTCCTGATCACATTTTTAGAGTTCCGTTTCCTTGGGAAGATGTCCTACAAGGTATGGTCAATCATTCTGTAACTCAACCCCCTCTATCTGTCACATTGGATGAAAAGGCAAATTGCCTCAACTAAAAACTCATAAACAATCTTAACTTTATAATATAAAGCAACAAATTTGAGGACTGCCAGGACTCTGCCTGTCACAGAACCTGACTCTGAGGGGTTAAATGGTGAAGAGCTGCTGGAGGAGCCTTGCAGCTTAAATCAGCAAGCAGCTGGGTCTGATGACTCAGCTGAAAACATATCTTCATCTCCTAGAAGGGCCATGAGCAGGATTCTGCAAAGACATGCTACCAGAAGAGCTAGGGAAAGGGTCTTTGATGCTAGACGGAGAATCAGGTCGGGAAGCCCTGAGTACTAGCAGAAGCCTTTCCAGAAATAAGGTGTGTTCCCTGTTTTGGGATAAAGCTGGCAAGCTCACCTTGAGCTGTCTGTGGGAGCAACACATCATTTGAACTTGCAACCACGTTCCTGTCTGTGACCTTGGCTCTGTTTCCTGGCTTCAGACTGACTTCCTGGACAATGGCTTGATCTGTTCCCTTGGGTTTGGCATCTGGTTTCCGTGAGATATTCTGGTTTTGACTTGGACTGGTAATTGCTGGGGGTTGGATTCTGTTATTTATCTGGCACTTGATTCTTAGCAAAGGACTTGAACTTGCCTGCTTTCCACTAAAGATCTTGGCAAAGAACTGAATCCTGTTTGTGTGTGTGATCTGTGTGCGGGGCTTGACAAGGACTTTGGGTAGTTATTAGTATTATCAGAGAAACAAAATTGTATCCTGAAAAATGGGCATGGACTATATTCCTCTTCCCACTTCCTGAGGATCCACACAATAGCCCTTTGGTTTTTAAGTCTTCTAAATTTGATGGCTACATGACAATTTCTGAACTCTGAACAACTTGTGTATTTTTTGCACACAGCTTATTTAGTCCATGAGATTCCTGTTGGCACTTACCACAAAACCTAGTAGAAGGGAAGAGCATACAGTATTGCCATAAGGCTCTTTTAATGGGCCACTTTTTTTAATGGGCATGGTGGATCAGTGGACTAAGGCACCAAAACACTCAACTGCAAAGTTGGCAGCTCAGCGATTTGAATCCTGGGTGCCACGCAGCAGAGTGAGCTCCAGCTGGTAACCCCAGCTCCTGCTATCCTAACAGTTCGAAAGCATG
Source organism: Phrynocephalus guinanensis (assembly GCA_037367245.1). NCBI lineage: Eukaryota > Metazoa > Chordata > Lepidosauria > Squamata > Agamidae > Phrynocephalus > Phrynocephalus guinanensis. The sequence goes on along the minus strand of CM074736.1, from coordinate 102,158,825 downwards.
TAAATGCAAGTAGATAAATAGGTACCTGCGTAAAAAAAAAGTTGTAAGGTAAAAACAGTGTTTCTGTGCAGCCATGCCAGCCATGTGGCCACAGGCTTGCACAACACTGGCTCTTCGGCTTGAATACGGAGATGAGCACCGCTCCTAGAGTCGGACGCGACTAGCATGCATGTACGAGGGGAACCTTTACCTTTACCTTTAATTCCATTAAAGTAAATCAGATTTTATTTTATTTTTTCAGAATCATTGCAACTCCAACTCAACAGGATTTAACTGTGTCTCATGATAGTTGCAGAAAGAGAAGTCATCTTGCATATACAATGATCTCCCTGCGACTAAAACTTTCATTTCAAGACACTGGTATGAGAGATCCTGAAGTTTAAGTATGTAATGCATGCAACAGTTAAGAAACTTGAATAAGACCATTCAATATACTCATATATAAATATGTCAAATGCCAAGGGGGAGGCAATGATTCACAATAAAAATACAGCTTCAGTTGTCAGTCAGACAACTGTAGCCCTTGCATATCACATGTTATCACTGTGAATACAGTAGAATAGCAATTTCCAATCCTGTTAAGGAAATATGTAATTCATAGACCTATGGAGAAAATGTGTTAGAAAGAGAGTGAATAACAATCAATTCATTTTGTTGCTATAGGTCTGAAGAAGTGCACTTGATCCACAAAAGCTTACATTAAAGTATGATAGTCTTTGAGGTGCCATGTGTTTTATCTTTTGTTTTGTTTATTTGCATTTTGCCTGGAATACTTACACAGACTAACAGGGCTCACTTTTCCAACCCTTTACTTAAAGGTAAATGTAAAGGTTTCCCCCGCACATGTATACTAATCATGTCTGACTCTAGGGGCAGTGCTCATCTCTATTTCCAAGCCAAAGAGCCAGTGTTGTACAAGCCAGTGGCCATGTGGCATTTCTGCACACAAAACACTGTTTACCTTCCCACTTTTTATAGCGGTGTCTATTTACCTACTTGCAACTACATGCTTTTGAACTGCTAGGTTGGCAGGAGCTGGGGTTAACAGCAGCAGCTCACTCCGCTGCGTGGCACTCAGGAGTTGAACTGCTGAACTGCTCCGCTGCGTGGCACTCAGGAGTTGAACTGCTGAACTGCCGACATTACAGCCAACAGTTTTAAGTGTTCTATTCCACTGAGCCACCACGCCCCTGCCGTCCTTTACTTACTCAACATTAAAAATGCAATGTGGTGAAGCATTTTTGTAATTCCTATTTTACTTGTGAATTCTGTCAGAATTCAGATTGTGAAAGGCCCAAGGGTGGTCTTTAAACTGAGATCTGAACTGAAATCTTTCAGCTGCAAGTTGAGAATTTGGTGGTATGTGTGTATCTCTGATACAGTACATCTTTGCTACAGTGCAAAGGTCTGTGTTTTTCCAACTAGCTTTAGCGTGTTTCACAAAGGCACTTCTTATTTGGTCTTTCATACAAGTTGAAAAGCACTGAGAAATTTGAAGTGTCATACAAAGAAGTATGCATTCTGGGATCTTTAATTGAGATTTATTTATTTATTTATTTATTTATTTATTTATTTATTTATTTATTTATTTATTTATACAATTTATACAATTTATATGCTTTCCACTACCCAAAGGTCTCTGATTTGATAAATGTAGGCTACTCCTAAGGAAGCTCCAAGTGACAAATAAAGCATTCCATTAAAAGTGGTAAATTGTAGATTATTTTGATTCAGTATTATATTTCTTTAGTGAAAAGAACAGACCTTGATTGATTGATTGACTTCCTTCCTATATGAACTTTTACAAAACAGTGGTAAAAGAGTATTTTAAAAAGAGAGGGAGAGAGACTTGGCCAGTATTAAAAGTTTTATGGATTTGGCACAGAGAAGGAAGGATTCATTTCTCTTAATGTCAAAAAATTCAGCAACTGGCTCACAATATCAAAATGAAAATAGATAATGACAAAATGGAAAATTACAATTTGGCTTTGCCAGGCAGGCTGTAGACTAGATTTGATTATTCCAATGATCCACTATTGAAGATATATATTCTTTAGCTCTGTAATTCTATAGTTTAGGTTCAGATTCTATATGTAATTCCATATTGTATAGTTCATACCTAATAAAGGATGGTAAGAAAATAATAATAGACAATTTTGCCAATTTTAACTGGCTCTGTCTCAGTATCTGTTTTTGATTTCACTAAAGATTTTATATGAATACAATACTGAAAACACATGATATAAAAGTAAAGAGAGGCATATCATAGAAGTCGGATGATTATTCCACTTATTACACAAAGTACTACAAAGATGTTCAATTTTCATAGATTTTAATTTTTGTACTCTAGCAGTGTGTCCTTGAGTTATCTACCATGTTAATGTTAATGTAATTAGGTTAAGTATGTCTCTAGTGGAAATAATGCTGTATAGTTTTTTAATAGTTACATCTAGCATTTTAATGGGTCAAATCTTCCACTTCTCAAAAATGGAACCATTGATGGTCAATTAATAAGAGTATAAAGTTTGACCTTTCATTCTGCCTTGTTGCATGGTTTTGATAGCAGATGAATCATACTGTTTTCCATCTAAATAGCAAAATTTTGTGTTAATTCCTCTTTTTTAAATATTACTTTTGAGTTATCCAGATTTGAATAATCAAGCTGTTCTTAAAGCCTAATATTGCTACCTTGAATCCTATTGATTTTAGTGGGCTTGCAACAATTATGATTGAGTCTGGAGCTAACCCATTAATTGCATTGCAAATATGTTTGGTAATGTTAAGTGCACTGATTTTAGTTGTATAAAAGAGGCAGGTATTCACAAACTTCTGTGGACACTTAGGTTTGTGGTTTCCCCTTTCTGATATCTGAATAAAAGTTTAGCAGTACAGCAGGCCCCAACACTTACAGCTTAATTTGTTCCATGGTGATGATGATATAGTAACTTGTTTTCTATTTTCCAATCAGGCTCAGTCTTAAATAGGAATTTGGTTACTATAAAATTTCCCTATCTAATAATAAAATAAAATAAAATGCAATATCTAAACATGTATGAGTAGTGTGGCCAGGAAAGTAGTTAAACATTTTCGCAAAGTTTTATTTTATTTTATTTTCTTCTCTTCCTTCATGCCTCAGTCCTCTTGCATGCTTTTGTGACACAGTACATTGCTGTTGTGCTTCATGATTTAGATGTGCCAGTCACTGTGGTCATAAAAAGCAAGCTTTGGATGTTAATAAGAGGGTACTGATTAGTAGTGGAATCATTACTAAAGTAGGGATTGCAGAAAAAGCCACCATGACACCAGAATCCTGTATTGAGTGATACCTTGGTTTACAAACATAATTTGTTCCGAATATGAAAGCAGATTTCCTCATAGGGAAATGGAAACTTAGATTATTCATTCTGGGTTCCTATAGGCCACATACTGTATACACAAGATACAAAAACTCACAAAATAATTTGGCTAGAAGTCCACATCCACACCATGGTTTAGCTACCTGGCTGTGGAATCTGCTCTGCTTGGGACAAACAACAGGATTTTACTCTGTGTTTTTAATGTGACAATAATAAAATGCAGTTTGTAGCCCTATACACATTTGACTAGCTGCCCCATGATTAAAAATGGTTTGAAAAATAAGCAAGGATGTTGAAAATGAATTAAATGTAAAGAAAAACAAAAACAAAACATAACAAAACAAAACCCTAAACTGCACTCCCCTTTGAAAACATTCCCGGCTAATGCAATCCACCATTGGCTTACTTGTGATCATGTGATCTGCTACAGTGCTCGTATTGTGAGACACTGCTCATTGATCAAGGCAAAATTGATCAGAAACATTTGCTCATCTTGCAAACCAAGCTACTCGTAAACCAAGGTATTACTGCAGTACCTGAGCAACAAGATATGACTAATATCTGTTCAGGCAATATTATAGCGAAGGGATAGTTTAGTGTAGTATCATAATATTTTCATTTTTTCTATCCTTTGTATCAAGTATATCAAGTATACCTAAATAATACACAGTTTGTGATTCCACAGAGTGAGCCCTTCCCTAAAATGTGCCAACTAGGAGTAATTCTTTGACTTATCTATTTTCAGCATTTGTCTTTTTTCCAGATCTAATGTGTACAATGACTACTGTGACCATATTGCGATCCAAAACCACATTTTAATATGGGAATTAATATTTTAATATATGAATTAAATGCGAGTTGCTGCAGCGAGCATGCATAGAAAAGCTTCTCATTAAAAGGAGGAACTTTACTTATATTTTTATAACCTTAATACAGTGAACTATATAATATGACATGATACACTGTACAGGGCAATTTAGTTTTTCATAAAGAGCTTTGTTCTTTAAAAGCAATCACAGTTAATAGACCATATAACCCTTCAAATTCTAGACCTTTCAATATATTATTGTACCTAGAGTGAAGAATGGGAGAATGCAAAGTGTCTCTTTAAAAACTGTTCCATTTTGAGTTTCTGGTTAAAAATGCCTTCCTTTCCCTATACTTTTTCAAGAGTTTATGGTCTCATTTGACACCATTATTATGCTGTCATTTTCTTGAGGAAGGTGATTCAAACCCCAATCTCACAGACTCATATATTCGCCTTATGCAACATCACTACCATATTTCTTCTCACTGTTTCAAAACTGAATGCTTCTAGTTACCATTTAAGATCTCTCCCGGCTTGTCAGTCACACTATGGTTTTATTCATCTTGCAAGATAAAATGCAATTTGTGTGATCCCTACAGAACAATATATACCCTATGTCTTCGTATACCAACTTTGTTACTTCCCTGATTACGTGAGCATATAATTGATTTACTTTTCTAAAGTTTTACTAATATGCATAGCTCTAATCCCCATATCTCATATGTAACTTTCACCTCCTCCAGCATGTCGTTATTAGTATTTTTAGAACAATGCCATGCCTTGGAAACTTTTTTTAAAAAAAGATCTGCAAGAAGGAAATTACTTTTGTTACTTTTCATTAAGGTTAATCATAATTAATATCATACTGTCAGTAAAATTAAACACAGTGGCCCCTTTTAGATGTTATGATTCTGGTATGCTAAACATGGTTTGTATCAGGCACTTGTTCTCTCTTCATGCACAGGTTTTAGAGCTGTAGTTGTGTTAACAGCAGTTCCACATTATGTTGGAAATGGGTACTGTGGTTTAATTTTTCATGTGGTTGTATTGATCAAAATGAAACAGTGACCAAAATCCCAATGCTCAAGTTTACATGTGAGAGTCGGAAGAAAGGCAAGCAGCTTGAGTATACAAGCTTGATTCTCACACATGAGTTAATCATAAAATCATAGAATAATAATGTCTTCTTAGGAACATGAGGCATAAGCCAGTTCCATTCAAGGTAGTTTCTGTTCCACCCCAACATAAAAATAGAGGCTGTCACAATTTTCTCCTTGGTTGTAGGAGCCTTAGGGGAATATATTGGCCTCCCCTCCATGGAGCAGTGGGCAAGAAGGAACTACCTCCCGCTGGAGTGCCGTCTGCCCCTCCCATGGACAGTTTCACCCTGTGGCGGGAATTGCACAGTTACCAAGATTAGAATTATCTTTAAAATGTCTTCTTTTGTAGTTCTGCCCCTCTTCTGAAGCCAAAAGTTGAAAGAAATAACACTCAGAGGCTATCTGTAGGTATAACAAGGAGTAAACATTCACTCACTATCAACAGACTACATGGACGTACACATGTTGTAAGACATTTAGAGGTTAATATAAGTTTAGAGGTCAGAAGAGATGGATTTCTCATCCAATGTGGGTAAGAAATGTATATCTTGATACAGAGCGTTGCAAATCGATATCTTTCCCTAGTGATGTCTTGGAAGAAGAAGACTAACAGTGCAAAGGGAGTAAACATGTGGAATGGGGAAGCGGGAGAGGAGGGATTTCTTCTAGCCTTGAGAAGCTTAAATCCAGCTAATTGATTTGTCATGTAAACAAAAACAAACATGCACATTTGTTGAGGAAAAAAGCTCAATTTCCCCATAATTCTCTGTGTTAGACATACAGTACTGTATATGCCAGATATGCCAGCAGCTGATCCATGTTTACATATTGTAATATTTAAAAGTTCATTATAACATAAACAGTTTAGCTGTGAGGAGGTGTTTTTGTTCAGTCACCTTGCTTGGCTGGTTAATTGTTTTGGCAGGGGCAATAGTAAACTAGTATTCCAACCTCAATTTTAAAGGCATTTTCATTGTCAGGGCTATTTTTTTCTCTACACCCCTTAATTATTTTAGCATTCTAAACATACAAAATAATAAACTGCGACTATTTAGGCTATTTAATTTTGTCAATATTTCCAACTTGCATGTTTGAAATATAATTTTGACCTTCAGAGTATCTGTGATTATATTCTGGAATGTAATAGTTCAAAACCTTCTAAGATAATGATAATGTCCTTCTACTCCCTTAACTGGTGAAAATATACTTTGCAGCATAATTGTGTAAGTGGTATCTTTGTTCTGTTAATCTCTATGGAAGAGGACTCTGCAGATACGTAATTGTTGCAATGTGACTAAGGACCTCTCAAGGCTTTCGATACTCGGAAAAATCTTTCCATACTGGGGACCAGCATGATGCCTAACAAACCCCTTTAAACCAAGAAGGGAAATGGACACCCAAGCACAAAACAATCCTTGGAAAATCCTCTTTGTCTACCTTTCATACAAATTGTCAATTGCACCTGTGCGTTCTTTGTACACTGGAAATGCTTTCTGCTGGCTCACCTAATACAAAAAGTGTACACTGTGCACATATGATTTATCTGAGGAAGAACAAGAGAAGTTGAGTCTGTGTCAAAAGGAAATTTAACATTGCAATCAAGGAGGTACCTGTAGTTTTCCTCTGTTACAGGTCTGAAAAACCAACTGGGTTCAGGATGGTAAGGTAGAAATCAGTATCCCCGCCATCTGCTATCACTGTTTACTTTAATTAGTAAGATGTTGGGCTGTTGAGCCATATCTGCTCATATGCCAAGGGTGCCCTAGTGTTTTTAACTTTGATTTGTTTGTTTGTTGTATTGTACCTGTATTTTGAACAGATTTTGTTATATTGTACTCTGTATTTTATTTATTTATTATTAAATTTATACCCCGCCCATCTTCCCTAAGGGAAGTCTGGGCGGCTTACAAAACTAATAGACACAAAGTACAATCACAGTGTTCAAAAAAAAGAAAAAAAGTCATTAGGTTAAAACAATAAAATACAGAGATAAAAACAGAAACAACCTCCAATAAAATTTGTCACTCATAGAGATCGGGCTGTGGGTGAAGAGGCAGCAGATGGCAGGGAGGAGGAAAAAAAAAACTTAAACTTAAACTAGGTCACCGAAGGCCTCGCGGAATAAGATGGTTTTTACTGCTCTATGGAAGGCCAGCAGTATATATATCATAGTTGTGTGCACCCCAAAATAGAAAAGGACACTTGTCAATTAGTTGCAGTTTGCCATTGCTGGTGATCTCACTCCCAGGGTACACGTGGAGCTACGTAACAGGTTTGAAAGTGAAAAATGCATTTACACAAGAAGGAAAAAAGGAAGTTTCCTATTCATATTTAATTAGAATCTTTTTCTGAAATTTTACTCAAATAATAACTGCAAATGACTGCCAAATTTCTAATGACTTGTTTTGCAATGGGCTGGACTCCAGGCTAATTGCAGTTCATCTGATTTTATGTAAAACTTCTGAATTATTTCAACAAAAATCCAATGGTGATGAATTTCACATTTTATTTCTTTGATAGACCCTCATTCTTGTTTCCTTGCACATTCATCCTTTGTTATTTTGGCCTGCTTGCTGTACTTGTTACTCTGAAACATTTGTTGCAGCTGAGAAGTAAACTTCACATCTGAAACTGCATTTCCATTTCCAAATTGCATATGAATGGGAACACAGGACCCCATAGAATGCAGCATGCTTTACATCTAATGTGACATTTGATGGCAGAAAAAATTGATTCAAGTCCCACCAGACCTTTGCCATCATGTTTTATGTATTTATCCAGCAGTGGTGGTTCATAATGTCCCTTGACAAATCCTATTATTCTGTCGGCAATAAAGTGATAAAAAGTGCTCAGAGTCTTGAAATGTGCATGCTTGTTAACCCATTCTGTGACATGCACTTAGAAGGCATTGGCATATGTCTCCCCATATAGATACTTCCAAGGAGCTAAGTATTGTAACCATATTTTCATAAACTGCTGGGAAAATCCCAGGGCTTTTAAAGACTGAGATAAAATGACTAAGAAATTCCATTAAGCAATATATAAGGTGTGGCATTAACTATTTTTAAATGTCCTGATAAATTATCACAAGGAAATTGCAATAATCAAGAGAAATTGCAAGTCATAACCATCTATTTGTTCAGATATTTTGCTAAATCAGTCAGTAATGGACACTATTACTGGGGCATGGAACCAAAAATACAGATGTATGTTTCAAATAAGTTGAATCATCTACTGAAATCTGCCCTCTCCTCCCCCCCTTTTTGTATTGTTATTTCTTGTAGTCATATATATAGGAACTTAAGATTCGTTCTGTGTTCATTTTTTGTGAGAATGCATTTTCACCATAAAAAGTTCCACTTCACATTGGAATGAAGTGGAATTAAAATATTTGTATTAGTTCTAAAGATGGGCATAAATCAGTTTGTGCCACTTCATCGAAATTCACATGCACAGCAACGCAGGTGCCCTCCCCGCTTCCGGCCACCTACTTATTCCCTTTCCCCTGGCCTGCTGCCCCATTTACAATCTGTTGTGTGCCACCTGGGTCCTCCTGCTTGGATGGTTGTGCAGTCCAGGAAGGAACTCAGCCTTCCCTTTCCTTCTTCCTTGGCAGCCAGCCACTCAGAGAAGGAGTCAGTGCTGCGTCACTGTTGAGTGGTCAGCTGCTAGAGGAGGTGGGGAAGGGAATTTCAATGAAACAGCAGAGATTGATTTGTGCCGATTTCTAATTGGTTCCTTTGCCTTTTCCTCTCAGTTTATGCATGGCAGATGCAAGGGACAAGAAGACACAGTTCCCTTTAGCTAAATAAATGCTTCTCTTTAGGTCATCCTGTTTTGTTGCCCATTAGTACAATTCCGCAAAAGGTTTGCCCTAATTTACTTTTTTCCTGCATACATGGGGCAGAATATAGATAGAGACACATGTTAAGAAGATCCCTTAAATATGGATATCATTGAAAACAGTATATGGAAGATGGACAGCATTCACATTAGGCTATATACTAGTGATGGTGAACCTTTTAGAGGCCGAGTGCCCAAACTGCAATTCAAAACCCTCTTATTATTCACGAAGTGCCTACAGCAATTTAAGCTGAATACAGGTGGCTGTGAAGGGGCAATGTTGTGTGCCCACAGAAAAGGCTCCGAGTACCCCCAGAAAGGGCACCTTTGGCACCCGTGCCATATGTTTGCCAACACATGAGTTTGAGAAAGTTGTCTTGAGGAATCTGGGAGTTATAATTCAGACATATGTTTTCCAAGTTGTGCATATTTAGTAAAATGCAATTTTTGATTGCATTTGTATGTTGCTGCATCTAGGTGTCATTGGCTGGGAGAAAGGAAACTTGGGCTCAATTACCTGTACAATGGATGTGTCCTCTCATCTCCACATACTGTCTTCTTGCACAAAGTATGATACCATTTCACAAAGGGGTCAACAAGGTGATTGGAAGGCATTGTAAATGAAATACACACACTCTCTCTCTTATTTTAACTCAGATTATTCCTGGCACAATAGCATTTGATCAGAGGTGGCCTGACCACAAGGTTGAGTGAAGCAGTGATCTTAGGAAGCAGGTTTAGAGTTTCCTGAAGGAGCAGTAAATTGTTAGTTTCTCACTTTGTCATTCATGTATTTGAGTAGGAACTGGCAAGCCACTCCTGTATTCCTGCCAAGAAAACACCATGGACATGGGGGTCACAAAGAGTCGCCCATGACTGTAATGACACAATAACAACAACTATGGTCGTTAAGCTTTTGCCTCTTGCCCAGCACTATTTTACTATTTTATATTGTTTTATTGATGCCTGTTTTTAAGCCTATTGTGTGAACCGCCCAGAGTTCCTTTGGGAAATGGGAGCGGTATACAAATGCAAAAATAAATAAATAAATAAATAAATAAATAAATAAATAAATAAATAAATAAATAAATATCAGAAAGGTGGAGCTGGACTTGTGTAATACTTTGATTGGCTGACTTGAAGTACTGTACCATGTATCCATTTACGTAAGTGACGAAGAAACACCATTTGTTGTTCTCCAATGAACTTAGTCCTTAGGCCAATCCTTCCTTGATGATAGCCAGGAGTTTGCAAAGACAGATGAATTCATCAAAGGTAGAATTTGTCCTCCTTTAATAATCACATGCACACTCACACCCTTACAATGGATAAGACACTGCGTTTTATAAGCAAAATGTGCCTGTGGTAGTTATGAATGACAGTTTTTGCTGTTTTAGGACTTGCAGTTTCATTCAAGAGTAATCCAACAGGCTTCTATTGTATGTTACTAGAACTGTAACAAAGCGGTTTGTGCGTTATGTAATAAAACAAAGCAGCCTTTCCTGCCCCTTTCTTATTGTATAAATGAATACTGTCTTGTAGGCCAGAATATGAAGGACTTGAGCCAAAGTGTTGAAAAGTAGTGTGTGTGAGAAAAGCTTACATGCACATGCACCATGATTAGATTTGGCTTGTATAAAAATACCTTCTATATGCCAAACCAGCTATCGCTACAAATGAATTAATTAAGATTCTGTACATCCCAGTAGCCTTGGAAATTGGGTTGTGTGGGCTTCCCCCCACCTTTTCTTTTAGAATTCTGGAATGGATTAGCAGAAGCATTTTACCTCATAGAAGATGACAACAGTGTTTCTCCCTTTGGCACAGTTTAGGCGTCAACCTGAAATAATATGTCCCCTTTTTGGATATCATATTTTAATAAAGGTGTTGACAAATGGGGGGATGGTTCAGAGAGAAGCAGCAAGGATGTGGTTACATCTTTTATGTATAAGATATGTGAAGATGTGAGAATATTTAAAATATTTCACCATGAGGAAAGATTATAAAATGGAACATTGTAACCATTTTTCAAATACTACCATATAAAGATAATGAATTTAGGTGTTTCATAGATACAGAGTAGAGTTGGTGTTTTTTTTCTCTCTGAAAGTGTTTGATGAGGCCAACAATCTTATGGTCTTATCGGATATCTATATTTAATTGTATCTATATTTAATAGTACAGAATCAAGAATTGCAAGTCCAAGCTGTTACCATGTGATAAAAATAAAATGTATGGAAACAAAATATTTTCCTTATGATTATGTAACTATGCAGAAAGCCCTCCATTTGTGAAACCTGGGTTGTGAAGTAAGACTAATGCCCCTATGTATAAGGTGACCCCCACTTTTACAACCCAGAATTTCAGTTTCACAACTGTGTGGTTTTCTCCTTGGCTTAATTCCATGTATCAGATGACCCTCAACTTTTAGTCTAAGAGTTTTAGACAAAAATTTATACACAGATAAATGCTGTAAATATCTATACAATCTGGTTGCAAGCTGAGTCATGCAATTCAGTAAGCAACATATAATGTCTACATAGGGATGTGCATTTGGATTCAGAACTATACAAAATAGTGCCATATTTGGACAGTGAATGTATTCAGGCCGAAATCTAATAGTTATGATTATCTGTAATAATAGTTCCCAATATTACTTTAATAGATTAGAAAGCACGAGGCTATATTTCTGCTTGATAGAGGAAGAACTGAAAACATATTTCTCAGGCTTTCTCAAGTGATTTCTTGAGAAATAAAAATTAAAGACACCAACAGAAGAGAACTCAAATGTCTCCTGGTTATAGTTGTTGTAGATTTTCTAAGGGCACAGGGATGGGGTGAGAACAAAACCTGAAAATGATTTCTATCTGCACCAATGAAATCTAGAAGCACGCACAGAGACCAGAAGTTGGTTTTTTTTCACATTGGCTCTTTCCAGTTGAAAGGTGAGCATAACTGCTTATAAAACCCCTGAGCATTTGCTGTTAGAATTTGCGGAAATATTCTATTAGGTTTAAATGCTGTAGGTGTATGTCAGGCAGGAGAATAAGATTTTGTTATTTAAATATATATAGAAATTTTTCATGGTCAGGGCAGGAGTTTTTCTCTGCCATGTAGATACAAAGAGAACTATTACAATAACCAGTGCAAAGAAATAAAGGACATTTTGTATTTGTGTGTTTTTCAAAGGGGAAAATATTGACTATATAGTATTTATATTGACTGTGACAGTTCCAAATAAAGAAAATTCCAATTTTTGTACAAAAAATTATTAAGTGGTTCTACTGTTTTGTGTCAGTAGCCTAGATGCCCTATGCTCATCCGATCTCGCCTGATTTCGGAAGCTAAGCAGGGTCAGCCCTGGTTAGTACTTGGATGGGAGACCACCAGGGAATACCAGGTGCTGTAGACGCCTGGAGTAGGAACTGGCAAACCACTCCAGTATTCCTGCCAAGAAAACTCCATGGACATGGGGTCACGAAGAGTTGGTCATGACTGTAACAATGCAACACACACACACACACACACACACACACACACACACACACACACACACACACTGTTCTGTGTCACACATGAATTTTTAAAATTCTACATTCCAAATGGCTGTGTTTCCAAATTATGAATGCAAATCCTGAAACTAAATTTTTGTGCTAGAGTACATCTCAACTACAGAGGTTAATTGAATTACATATGGCAGTTGGCTTTTAAGTGTTATACTGCAACAGAATATAGCCAGCTAAGTTTTAAAACAGTTGCTTTGTCTTTAGGAACCTGCTGTTTTTGCCCCTTCCTTATAGAGAGTGATAACTTCAAATATAGGTTGATTACAGGTTGCTATCCTTCCTTTCAAAAGGTCACAATGTTGTCATAACCCTGGAACAAATTACAAGAAGGCTTAGAAATAGAAGGAAAAACTAAACCAAGTGAAAAAAGTCAAAGTAAAAAAGGAAAGTTAGTTTGAATCAAATAAGAGTAAGGCAGAGAGATAAAACATGAACATCAAGAAGCAGGACAATGAGAAAAATTAATGGAGAGGAAACAAGCATAGTTGTTCACTGAATGACTTACAAATGGGGAAATCAACAAAACTGTTTGCCCCTACCCCAGTGAGCTTCTAGCCAAACATACATCTGTAACATCCACCCAGAATTCCCAATAAGTTTTGAAGTCAGACATTTGTCCTGGTCCTTTTTAATTTCATCCCCATTTCATTATTTTATTTTTTATTTTTACGAAGTGGCATTACATCCTCTGTAGGTACTGATAATAATCTGACCTCTTTGGGCAAGTTTTTATTGAAACTCTCTGGCAGCATCTCTCTCAATTTCCAGGCAGTTTTTTCCATTCCTACATGGAGAGACCAGGGTTTGAACTGAGACCCTTGTGCATAAAATGTTGGTGCTTAGCATCTCTTAGTTGAGCTAAAGCAACTAATAATTTTTAGTGGCAGTTTTTGGCTCCATTTTACTGCAATTCATTACCAGTTTGCTTTTTAAAAAGACTAATAATAGATACTGCCAGTCACCAAGCATAAGAAGAACAAAGAAAAACAATCAGGGCATGATGGACTATTGAAATTGCACACCTAGATATGGAGTATAAAATTGAAGATGGTATAATTCAATAGAAATGAAAAATAAGGAAGGAATTGGAAGAAATTTATGAAGCTGAAATAAAAAAATTAAATGCATGCCATTGCAATGTGAATGAGGAAAAATGAAAGCTATCTTATGGGTGGAAGAGAGAAGTTGCTAAACCTGAAAATGACCAGTTTTCGGTTCGTCGAAAACAAGAGCCTGTAAAAAGTAGTTTTATTAGAAAGAAAATGATATTTGAAAGATCGTGTGAAAACAAAAATAAAGGGAAAATGATGGAAAGGAAATAAGGGAAATTTGGCATTCCTAGTCTGATAGAACTAGGCAAAATATTATCTTCTGCAACAATAGTTGTGTAATGCAAAACATCATCTTTACGGAACAAAGACATTACATTATGAAAGAATGAAAAAGTCATGAAAGAAGGAAGGAAAAGGAACAGCTAGATGCTTTGGTATACTCTTAAGTTGCTTCCATCTCTTTCTCTATGGAAGATGATCATACAGGAGTCACTGCACTTATTCACAACAACAAAAGTTACCGCAGAAGAAGTGGTTCTGGGAATCTAATGACCTATTATTTCCTTTCACTAAGACAGAGTTAATGAAATAATCAGCCTCAAAATCAACTCCCAAAATTCTTCGTATAGGACACCAAATACAGTTACTCTTCAAGTTTTCTTTTCTTTTTGAATAAATTATGGAAGCTATTGAATAATATCTGGACTTTATTGTATAGAAAACCTTGAAAATGTCCCCAAAATGTTATTGACTCTTTCAAAAAACCCCTTTCATGTTACTGCATTGAAAAGAGAAAATAAATGGTACATTATTTAAAACACTGGAAAAATAATGTAAAATAATAGGCGTGAAACCAAAATAGTATTCACCATTGCCTTTCAGAAGTACTTTGTACTTTAATGGGTTAATGTCTTTGTTAACATATTATTGTAAAATTACCATTTAGCAGGCTTATTCTGTGTTAGCAAAGAGCGAACAAGCAGATTCTAAGCTTTGGATGGAAAAATGTTTATGGTGATTTTGCAATGCCTGTGTTTAAAACAGAATCAGAAATGTCTACCTGCACACGAGAGTGTTTGAATGCATGCATTTATAAAACCTTAATGCATGTATCAGTAATGAAAATCTTAATTAAGGAAGCTGAATCATTGTCCATGTAGGCTCTTTCTTCTTCCCTGAAATCCTTTGTGTTTTATAACATCTACCTGGCCCAGACAGGCGCAGCTCTCCAAGAGCTTGTCTGGCAGATCTTCTCTTGATTATTAACAGCTAGCAAATAACAAAATCTTCCTCATCTTTTGTCTCTCTCTCTCTCTCTCTCTTTTGAGGCTGGGAACAGCACAGCACATAGTGTTCTATAGGGGTGGTTTATTTTTGGAGCTTTTTAATTTTAAAATAACTTCTACCTTTATAAATAGTTGTTTTAAAATAAAGGGGTGTTGATCAGAAATAATTTATATATTTCTGAAATGTGGACAGACAACCCTTTGAAACAGAATGCTACCATTTGCTAGTCTGTGCTTAAAAGAGTGGTGAGATTATTTGGGTTTAAAGTAAATGCTCCAGATAGAGCTCTGTTTCTGTCCTTTAAGATCCATTTGTTACAAAATAAAAGCCTTGATACAAGTTATGGGGGATAGGAATTATAATGCTGAAGTGAAAGGATTTCCCTTTAGTTATTTATAGAGTTTATTTTTAAGTAATTCCACTCTTCTGAGTGTCACACATGACTCAGGAGGATGCTTCCAGCTAGCAGGTTCCTAACACGTTTAAGACATTTTAGTGCTTCCAGAAGAACAGGAAATAGTACCATTTGCTCAAGTCAACATCCAGAGTATCCAGAATCCAAGCAAGTTATTTTCGCAGAAGGGCTAGAAATATCAAAAGTGTCCGAACCCAAATGGATGGCTTGCCTTCCCCCAAGAGTCCTACAGAGACATGTAGACCCTTGGGCAATATTTATAGCATTTTCCTTCCTTCCAGATATCCTTTTCTTACTTCTCATTCCCAAGTAGAACAGATTGAACTTCCAACAAGTTATAATTCTTTCTTCACTTTACTGAATAAACATAAGCAGCCATATCTACGAGAATATATGGATACTTGTCTGAGTAAATATTTAAAGATTCAAAGCTTATAAAAACTTATAATACTTGGTTTGATGAACTTAAACTAACATAAGTCCATATGCTCTAAATACAATCCTATTCTCAGGTACTCTAAATAAATATCTATTGTCCAAGTTGTTAGGTATCTAATACGAGCCAATGTGATTCGAATTAATTTTTAATCAATAAAAGTTCCATATGCAGCTGGCTGCGTAATGTCCTATACAGGAAGAAGCTAACTAAGCTTCCTGCTATAGAAAGGACAGTCCCCTGCTTTAATTTTTGTTAGTAATTACTTCATGTTGTTGACCCTTTTAATTCCTAATGACCTATATCTGTATCCTCCCTAAACACATAGGTAATTCATTTTAAGGTTTAAATAACTTTTGTTTACCCAAGTCTTGTGTTTCCTTAAAGTACATATTTTTTAATCAAATTCTTTGTGTCATGGATATCTGTAAGAGGGACCTGAAGGCCTTGGGAATGGACATCAACAGATGGGAAACCCTGACCTCTGATCGCACTGTCTGGAGGCAAAAGATACAGCATGGTCTACATAAATTTGAAGAGGCATTTGTCCAACAGGCAGAGGAAAAGAGGCAGGCACGGAAACAACGAAACTTGAGGACTGGGCAAGAAACAGAATACCTCTTCCTTCAGTGCGTTAGAGACTGCCATTCCTGAATTGGTCTATTTAGTCACACTAGGTGTTGTTTTTAGGATCTCTACTCCAGGCATGATACCATAGTCTTTCGAGACTGAAGGATGCCAATGATGTGCCATGGAAATAAGGAGGTGCTTGAATGTTTGGTCATTATTAACAATAATCGCCTCTAACAGGTATTAAAAACTTTTGAACTAAATAAATATCTATTGTGCAAGTTAGAGGATAGAAACCACAGAAGAGTTTTCTTCCCTCTAAAAAAGCTTGCTAAACATTATGTCAGCTCCTTTAACTGGCTATCTGATTTCAACTACTTTTATACCCTCTTACAACTATAAACAATTCTCTTTGCTAGCTTTGGTTTTCCAATGACAGTATAGGAAATTACTACATATTCTAGTTAATACAAATCTCCATTTACTTAGATCCTGTTCTGTTTAACACATTTGATAAAATTGTTTTCATAGTATTTAAAATATTGATTGTTATACTTTAGGAAAAATTAACCTTCATTTTTGATACTCAAGTAAAACATATAGTAAATACTTAGGGATGTCATCAGGATAGTTTCACATGAGTCAGAGGTCCATTGCAGCAACGTTGCCTCCATGACACCAGGACACCATTCAACATCTTTAGTTGCTGTCCAGCATCCCGCACCATAGAGCGTAAGGGGTCGTACGATGGTGTGATAGATCTTTGACTTTAAACAGTTGCTGATCTTTTTGTTGCACGTTACTCTTGATGTCATATGCCATTTTTGCCAGGCAGTGTTGATCCTCGATATGACTTCACGATTCAGATTCCTGCTGGCTGTGATTTGTAGAACTGTCGACTGTGATTTAGATATGATTATTATAACCTTAAAAACTAAAAAGAAACTAACAGAACAACTTTGCTTATGAGGAGTTCCATTTGATCAGCATTAATTACTCTTAAACCAGATTGTATGCCCCAGTACATGCATCATTGGGAATTCACTATGGTATGTGGATTTATGGTCTGCTGGGCATGTGCATCCTCAGAATGAACCTGTTTAAACCAGTCTTATTCTCAGTTCATTTCCTCTGGTTTCCTTCCTTAAAGATGTAAATAGGTCAGAGACTGATCATGAAAACAGACATAGGTTTTCCGTCATACATATACAGGCTGTTAGAGCTAGTATCACAGTGCATGGAATTCTAAGATCATTAGCCAAATGAGCACTTTTTCTTGCTCTCCCATCAACACACTTTGTGCTATGATATTGAAATGGCAGTTACTATTTGAAAATGCTAATTTATTGTTGTTGTTTAAAAAAAACTTTTAAAAGAGCTTTCAGACATGGCAGAGCCACTGCTATTACTTCTCTTTCATGACAATGTATATGTCATACCTGACATTTTAAAACACAGCCATTTCTTAATTAGCTGTGCATGTTTAAGGAGGAAAATAGATTATGGAAAACTTAGCAGCTTGAAACAATTCCACATAGTTGGATGACTTAAAAAGAACTGAATTAATTTTATTGTAGAACTTTCCCCAGAATGACATTTGAAGATTGAAAAAAGTCAGAATAAACTTCTTAAGATGAAGCAGCTCTTTTAAAATGTCGTAACTTAAGTAACTAGATTTGCAAAACAGAAATAATGATTCGACTTGTGTTACTGTTAGGGATTAACTCAATAAAGGAAGCCACTGACTTTTTTCTGCAGTTAACTGAGTGGGGCTGTTAATGATTGGACCTTCTGGAAGTAATTAATCCGTAGGATAGCCGTGACTCAGAAGCAGCTTGATGGGGCCTAACATACCATATTCCTATTGCTATTCCTATTGTTTAATTGCCTTCTTATTTCTAAGCACTGCTGGTGGAGGGGTAAGACCCAAATATCAAGGCTAAAACCAAGGAGTCTAGTTTCTAAAAATGTGTAGGTGAGATGACATATGTGCAAAATTGCATATATTTTAAATTTCAAGTTGTCTATTAGCAGGTATTGGCAGCTGTTTTAAATTAATAACCAAAGATTTCAGAATTTCTCCAGCTGCTGAAATGACCTGATCTTGCTTTCACATTCTTTTAACTTCTTGCCTTAATGTTTCATACTTTGCAGTCTTTTGTACTTTCTGTAACTTTGAGGTTCCAATTTCTATAAGGTAAGATGCATATAAAGCCCAATGAAACACTTCAATAAAGTACTCAGTGCTTTACCTGCCCCTGACTCTCCAGGCTGGCCAGCCCACTCACCAATCTTCATGCTCCATACAAGTCAGGAGCGTCTTCACCTGCCGTCCCTCCTCTGGCATCCCGCCACTCCAACAAGGAGACGGGACAGGGATTCATACAAAGTGCTTTCTTGGCCACTGTGCCCTTCTGTAGTGGTTTTCTTTTCTAAAACTGGAAGTGGCTGGAATTTATTGCCTTGAGAAAAATATGTGAATGATTCATAAGATTTGACAAACTACTAAAAATGATCTTTGCAGCTTGGTTATCATAGAATGATAGAATAATGAAGGTGGAAGGGGGCTATAAGGCCACCAGGTACAAGCCCAGTTCATTTGCCATTTTTGAAGATAGGAACTTTAACCCTTGTATAATCCATTGATGTTAGCTTGGGGCATCCAGCTGTGATATGACGATTATTTTCTTTGGATTCATGAAAGGCCCTATATATACCTTGCTTCATAATAGTCTTCTGATAGTTTTCTGACAACAAAGACTCAATGAAGTAAACTAAATAAAAAGAAGAAAATTCTAGAACATGTTAATCTAGTAAGTAAAGTAGCTCCCTCTCTTTTCCATGCTTTGATGCAAAATGGTTGCTCAGTCAGGGGGACTCCAATATATAGAGTATAGTGAATATAGTGAGTTCAGTATAAGCTGTCCCCGGGGCTCAGTGATTGGAGTTTCCAGAGGTACTTGTAGCTTTTGTCGGCTCTTCAGCTGCCAGATGACTTCTGCTTTGGCACTCACTTCTTTTGTTACAGGGACTGTAACAAAGTTTTCTTTCTTTCCTGACCCCAAAAATAACAGAGGAAATATTAGTGATTAGAAGGGCAACTAGGAACGTTTTGAACATAAGACCAGTGATTACAAAGATATTTAGGGCAACTAGGAACTTTTTGAACTGTCCTCTGGGTGATCTGGAGGTAGATAAACAACCCTGATTTGCCACCCCATTTGGGAACTATTTTCCAAAGTTGTTTGACATGACTTGTTTTTGAGAAACCTGTATTGGCTTACCTGTACTTTGTAATCACCACAGAGTGACTGTTTAATGATCTGTTCAAAAGTATTTCCTGGTGTTGTTATCAAGCTGTATGGATAGCAAGAGCCCACATACAGTAGTACCTTGGTTTACGAGCATAATCCATTCTGGAAGCATGCTTGTAAACCAAAATACTTGTAATTTTTTTTTAAAAAATCCCTTAAGAAATAATTAAAGCTTCCTTAATTCATTCCATGGCCACACATCCCATGGCCACAGACACTGCCTTCACTGTCACCCCTTAACAAGGTGCCTGTGGTGGCAGGGAAAGCCTGCCTGGGTACAGTGGCAGTAGGCACCACATGCGGGCAGCAGCAGAAAGGGCATGCCCAGGTGTGTGTGCAGCGACAGCAATGGTGCCCTGCCTGGGTGTGTATGTGGCGGCAGCAATGGCACCTTGCCCGGTTGCGGCGGTGGGGAGGGGATGCGTGGCAATGGCTGCCAAATTGCCACTTGGTGCTCTCATGCTCGTTTTGCAAGACGGGCTTGTAAACCGGACAAAAACGTTCTGAAATTTTAGCTCATCTTGTAAAATGCTTGTTGACTGGGGCACATGTAAATTGAGGTATTACTGTACTATTTTCTTATTTTTTGATGACAGATACAGAGAAAACTGGACTTCAGAGAGCTTGCTTATTCTCCAACAGTGCCGGTAAATTATAGATAACAGTTCTGAGACTAAATCTACAAGTTTATTTAATGTAGCTGTCTGGAAGTTGACTCATGGCAACTGGACTTCTTTTCTTGAGAGACTGAAACATTGCGCTGCTCATCCAACGGTGTTGTCAGTCTGAAGAAAGCTAGTTGCGAGTCTTCCATTTTATAGTTTACTTTATGTAAGGCAAATCATAAGTAATGCAGTAAATTGTTAAATTTTAATTCAGAATTTCCAGCATCACTAAAATGTGAAATGGGACTTCATAATTCATAGTACTATAACTTCATGATCATTTTATCTAATATTTCAATACACATTGGCTGAAACCTTATTGTGTAGTTCAGAATTTAAAAAGGAAGTCTTATGTTGTAAACCGCCCAGAGTGGCTTTCTGCCAGATGGGTGGTATATAAATCAAATAAATAAATAAATAAATAAATAAATAAATAAATAAATCAGGAGCCATTTGTGCAGGTGGAACCAAACCAACAGATTTCAGACAATAAATAAATAAATATACAGAAAAGAATCCTCATCCTCTGGTGGCAGTACGTATAGTGAAGCTTCCTTTTATTTATTAAAATATGACTTGACTTACAGTTGTTCACACTTGTCAAATCTGTAGACTCATGAGCTGTATAAAAAGAGTGGATATTAATTTTGGTTTCTGATTTATCAAAAAGTATATAGCACACTTTATACTGATGGATTCCTATGCAGCATTAGTATTCAGAAGTGAAAAACGCCTTTTTAAAAATCTTTTAACTGAAATTTGATACAAATTGTCAGTGAGACCCATAAAGCTCCATTTTCATCCCATTATATTAGATTTTTGCTTTTATCTTAGACTTGGACTTTAATTATTAAAGTCTAAATGTGGAAATAGGTCGTTGTTGATTGTCAGGTCAGTAATGGTGCTAAGTCACACCTCGAAGAGTTAGAAGATCTTGGTGCATCCTGTGCAGAAGTAACAGCAGGAACGGCCCTTTGCTCTCTGTCTCTGGAGATCTCTGTAGTGGAAAGTGGGGCAGGAGAGGATGTTTTCTTCTGTCAATGTCTGAATGCATATATTTAACTGTTATTAGAGTTGTTTGGCTGCTGCCAATCTAGATCTCGCCCATGTATCTACCTGTTAAAAATGTGCACATTGTATATACACTGCAGAGTTATAGCACCTCAATATTATTTTAACTCCATATTACAGAATCCTAAGATTTGCAGTTTGGAGAGGGTAGTTAGAATTCTTTGCCAGAGCTTTAGTGGCTTCCCATTAATGACAGGATCAGAGCTCCTAGTAGAGACGTCTTAGCACTTCATGAATGACAAATTTCAGGATTCTGCAACAGGGAACTATGGTAGTTAAAAGTATCAGACTGCAATAAGTACAGTGTAGCTTAAGCAGTTATTATTTCTCTAGCACTCTTCAATGATAACCAGTGACTTGGTGATTGAAAAGATGCCTGGTATTTATGTGGTTAATTACCGGTACTTATTTTTAACATATATATTTTGCTTAATTGCTTACAATCTCAAGGCTAAGCAGATTACATACAATATAATGGTAGTATAAGTTTATGGTAGCGTATACATTTCAGCCCAGCAGGCTTCAAAGGTAAGGGACACCTCACATTTCAGGTTTTTAACCTTTTGTGTGAACCGCCCAGAGTTCCCTTTGGGAAATGGGAGCAGTATATAAATGCATAAATAAATAAATAAATAAATAAATAAATAAATAAATAAATAAATAAATAAATAAATAAATAAACAAACAAACAAACAAACAATGCAATATTTTGAACCATATAATTCAATATAACAATTTAGTTACAACATTGACAACTATATACATACTTTAAAATATATAACCATAAGGACACCTTGTGGCCTACTGTTTGGTGCTGAAATGGT
Organism: Phrynocephalus guinanensis; assembly: GCA_037367245.1. NCBI lineage: Eukaryota > Metazoa > Chordata > Lepidosauria > Squamata > Agamidae > Phrynocephalus > Phrynocephalus guinanensis. Next base: position 102,136,518 of record CM074736.1, on the reverse strand, counting down.
GTTAGTGCTGGCACCACTCAAGCCTCTAAGGGCATTGCATACCTGGGATGCTACAGCCAAAAAAGCCATCCCCCATGTCTCCATATAGATCATTTCCCATAACTGAACAGACAGCTCCAGCATGTAGATCTTAGGGGTCATGCAGGTATATATATGGAGAGAAATCCCTCCCCCCATGTATCCAGGTCCCAAGCTATTTAGAGCTTTATAGGTTATCAACGATACACTCAGACCAGAGAGGTATTGGCAGCCAGTGCAGTTCTTTCTGATCCATTGCCATGTGAGTACTGAAAGATATCCATGGTAGCAATTTAGCTGCTCTAAATTGCACCTTTTGCCTATCCTGTATCATTTTTAACAGCAGTCAGTGTAACGTGCATGAGAGTAGTCTAACCAGGAGGCTACCAGTGCATTAACTATTGTAGCCAGAGGTCCAATTCCAGAGGTCTGGAATTTTGGCAGGCCACCAAAGCAGAGGGAGGAGAGAGGAACAGAGGGCTCCTTTGCACCAGCCAGGAATGTTTTCAAAGGAGAGTGCAGGTTAGGGTTTTATTTTTCTTTATAGTAATACAGTAGGATCCCCGTATCCACTGATTCAGTCATCCACGGTTGGCAGAGGTAAAAATTAAATAATTCAGCAGCCACAAAACAAGCTGTAAAGCAAGCTGTTGTCATAAAATGCAGCTGTAAAGCAAGCTATTGTCACAAATACCATCTGTAAAGCAAGCTGCTGTCACAAACAGCAACCATAAAGCAAGCTACTGTCAAGAAGCAGCAGTTTGGGGGTGGACGGGCAAGCATTCTCATCTATGGTTCTCATTATCCACGGGAAGGCCTGGAACTAATCCCCAGCAGATACCGGGGTCCTACTGTATTTTAATGTAGCTTGTTTTCAATATCCTTTCTTATTTTTCAAACCATTTCTAATCATGGGGCAACTAGCCTAGTGTGTATAGGGCTACACATTGCGTTTTATTATTGTCTCATTAAAAATTACAGAGTAAAATCCAGTTGTTAGTCTCAAGCAAAGCAGCTTCCACAGCCAAGTACCTAAACCATGGTGTGCACATGGACTTCTAGCTAACTACTTTTGCGAATTTTAGCATTTTGTGTGTGCTATATGTGATCTATGGGGCCCAGAACCAATAATCTAAGGTTCCATTATTTCTTATGGAGAAATTTGCTTTGATATATGAATGCTTTAGTTTACAAGCATGTTTCTGAAATGGATTATGCTCGTAAACCAAGGTACTGTATTACTGTATTACAATCACAACAGTGTGCAACCAGTAGTATTTCTGTTCTGAACTGTCAAGTGAGTCATAGCCAATCATGTAACATTCCAATTTGAATCAGTCAAGGTGCTGGTAGCTTTGCAGGATAGTAGGTTCAATGCCCAGTGTGAATGCCTTATTGCAAATTATGGTGTCTCACAATGGAAAGAATAGACTGACTTCAGGCAGCCCCCTCTGATCTATTCAGCATTGTGGTTGCTAAACAGTTTGGCTATCTGTTTGTACAGTCTGGACTAGTGGTGCCACTGCATGAAGAATAGGTTAAAAAGAGCAGCAATAGAGAGAATACACTGCATGAAGAGAAACTTGACCAACATCTCAGGTCCAGACCTGTGTTTGTGTAAATCAGAAAGAAAGAAGTAACGTGTGTGTGTGTGTGTGTGTGTGTGTGTGTGTGTGTGTGTGTGTGTGTGTGTGTGTGTGTGTGTGTGTGTGTGTGCGTGTGCGTGTGCGCGCGCGTGTGCATGCTTTACATGTCTACACTACTTTTGTGTACAGAGTGTTTGCACAAGTATAGAGACCTTGACAAAAAAGAACAATGCTGTTTGTTAGGCTTCTGTCTAGATGCCGAAATACTGTATCTCTGGGACTGAAAAGTCCGCATAGAGCCATCTTATCAAACTGAGACTGCCCAAATCTACAAGAATAAAGAATGTAGTGAATATTTCTTATATCCCTACTCCTTTGTACAGATACTCTGTTGCAATCTGTCTTTGTGAGTACACTGCAGCGGGTTTTTCCAGTTCATGTGCAGAGTGTTTGAGAATCTTCCAGAGCTCAGCCGTTAGCCTTTTGGTGTGAGTCCCACTCATCCTGCTGTGAATATCTCTAGGCTGTGTCCTTGCAGAACTCAGCCATTGCCTTTTGTCTGCTATTGTATGCAGACTGTATTTTGGAACCTTCCAGTTGCTTATTTCCTTCTCTGGAGCACACTCTGTACATAGTTCATTTTCTGTTTATTTCAATTTAAAAACAAACTATTGTTCCTAGTAATAGTTTTCATTCCCTTTCGTCCCGCACCCCCCAGTTTATGGCACCACGGCCTTCATTTGCAGAACTATTCCCTCCTTTTTGGATGGACATTCAATGTGTTTACTCTATTGACAGAAAACAAAATGCTCAGAAGGAACAGTTCTTACAGCTTCCCGTTCAGTCTCCTCAATACCATTCCACTTGATGAAAAGGGACCTTTCAGTGAATATACAGATGAAATGTTTGATTCCAGCAATAAGATGCAAGCCACGGCTAAGAAATAGGGCATTTATATGAAACCATCAGCCTTTCATGGACAACATCGTATTGGAGAAGGGAGAGCATATGTTCAACAGTCTCAAGTACAGCATCAATTCCAGTCACCCTCTGACCACTCCTCTCACCACTCTTCCCAGGCCCTTTCCACAGTTAGGTGCACTGATATTCCACTCTAAACAAAACCAGCCTACCGAAAGAAGCCCACTAACCGCACAAGGCACCACCTTTAACCATGCCTCTTGTCTCAGCACTTAGAGTTTGCTAACCAACTTCGACCTCATTTCCATTCACTTGCAAGCCATTACTATGGATTGCTGAGTGCATCAACCAACATTGCTGTGCCATGGAATATATTTGCATGTGCAACACACACACACACACACACACACACACTGTCAGGGTTCTGTCTTTGCCCAGGCTTCCCGCCCTTCAAACTTTAAAGAAGGCATCTCTCGGAATGAACAAACAGAACTTTTATTTGGTTCATCAACAATAAACGAAGTTTCAACAATAACTACAGTTTCAACATCTTTAACATCAGACATGAACGGGTTATTTTTCCCTCCATATGTCGGGGTTTCTAGAATGTGATCAAGTTCCCCACCATCATCTGAGGACAGCCGGCTCCACCATTGATCTCCTCCTCCCTCTCTGAGAGCCTCAGCCCCTCCACTTGTATCCCAATCTTCTTCACGGGGGGGTTGGGTTTTCCCACTTGTACCTCAACTTCCGAAGTGGACCTGGGACCAGGGTGTCTCCACTGGGGTGTACATAAAGGATAGTCGGGTCTCTGGGTCAAGTCCTCTTGGGGGTCCAGTTTCCTGGTCTCGGCTTCCATCCGGATCTTTGCCAGCCATTCTTCCAGCTCAATCTCTTTGCGGATCTCTTGGCGTTTTCTGTTGTATTCCCGGTACTCCTTTTCTCCCCAATAGGAGCACCCTTGTTTGTGAGCCCGGCGTCTATAACTCTCCGCCTCCTTATGGGGCATCATCATTTGCTCCCAATTCCCTGTCCAGGGATCCTCCATCCACACCCACTCCCATCCTTCTGGAAGCCCCCGTTGGTTGCCCTTCTTACAAGTCCCGAACCCCACCTCCACGGGAGCGGACTGGTCAGACTTTCCCACCATGTCCTTCTCTTCCTGTTGAACCCGGGTTCTCTTCCTTCTCCCTTTCCTTCTGTTGCTCAATTATCTTGAGGGCATTATAATACCCCTTCCATAACATAAACCTCTCCACGGGTGACAATGTTGGTTGTTTCTCAGGCTCCCCTTTCCGCCCTTGCTTCTCCAGCCACTCGTCTGGGCATGCAGGGGTCCCTCTCTCTCCTTCTGAGAAGTTTCCCTCTCTCTCTCACACACACACACACAGAGAGAGAGAGATTGCCACACTGCTTTTGAAATAGGCCATTCAGTGATTCCTCATTTCACAGGCCTACCTGGGTTTTCATTCCAGATACTTCACCATCCACAAGAGGGACAGAGGCTTGAGGCCTGTCCTGGATCTGAGGGATGTCAGTTCATGCTTAGTTCTGCTACCCTTCTGAATAGTCCCCTCCTTGCCTCCCTCCATGCCCACAGAATCTAGTTTGCCATAGTCCATCCTCAAGATGAATACTTTCATATCTCTATGCACGCATCTCACAAGCAATACCCCTGATTCACCTTAGGATGGTGCCTCTACCAGGTCCTTGTCTTCCAGTTCACCTTAGTAATACCTTGTCAAATATTCACAAAGTGCATGACTCAAATTGCAATGCATCTCAGGGCTAAGGTATCATGGCTTAGCCCTACATAGATTATTAGCTCATCATCCCCTCATCCACTGGGAAATGTCCACGTCATAATCTCCACAATTATCTTTCTCAAGGAATTATAGATAAACACAGAGAAATCTCACTTTAATCCCACACAGAAGACAGATTTCACAAGGGCCAGACTGGACTCTCACAGAGGCTTTGTATCTTTTCTGCCATTTGTGTTTTAATGTTGTACACTGCCCAGAGTGACGCCCGGGCCAGATGGCCACAGTATAAAAGTCAAATCAATCAATCTTTCAATCATTCAGCCAATCAATCAATGAATACCCTAGTTGTCCACCTGCTGGTGCAGAAAATGTTCATGCAAACCTTCTTAGCAGGAAGGTAACCGTCATGCACAAATTCAGCCTGTTGTAAGCAGGGGGGGGGGGATGAGGGGAAAGATGTAGTTCAAAGTTTCAAAGTTATGGTGGTACAACTTCATCCTGACTGTATCTGAAACCCTTTTTGTATATGTTTCTGTTATACTGGGCTTCATTTTTTGTTCTCCAGTGCTCTGTGTTGACGTGAATACTTAGGCTGTCTTGCACTTGAAGCCTCTTGAGGCCACATGGAAGTCAATTGTAGAAGGAACAAGACAGATGGTATGGAGATGCTAAAAGAGCCATTAGACCATGTATCCATCCATTCTGCTAGTGGAAGTAAGGACTCTGTTCATTTCACTGGCAGCTGAAGAGAAAGCAAATAATTAACCTTTAACCAAGCCACATTTGTTTCTATAATGAACCTTAGACTTCAATTGCTTGCTTTCCTACTCTCCCTGTCTGATTTATTACATGACATAATCTTAATAACAAAAACAATATAATTTTATATATTTTAGTACGTGCCAAAACCAAGCGTTGGCCCTTGACCATGATAACATTATGATATTTTATATACCAGAAGAAAGAAACTGTATTTATTTACATTCATAGTTACATTGAAACTGTTACCACTTGAACAGATTTGATTTCATGAGAAACTTCAGTGCTTTCCTCTAAAAATTATAAGGGCCCCAGATCAACTTCAACATTTTTTGTCTGCGCTGCAACTATTTGCTTCAGACAGTGGGTGTCAATTTCCTGATTCCTTGCAGGCTTGACTTACTATTTTTGAAAAGTAGCTTGTTATTCTGTGCTGTTTTGTAGGTAGGTAGGTAGGTAGGTAGGTAGGTAGGTAGGTAGGTAGGTAGGTAGGTAGGGTAGGTATTTCAAATTGCTTTCTTATTACTATTGGTCATTACTTGTTTAATAAGGGGCAAATTGATGGTGCAATACATATTACAGTATTTAGCTACTTTACTATTTTTAAATATACTTTTAAAACATAAAATAGGCCCTAAATCCCTCAAATGCTTCTCATATGCTAAGCATTAGAATATTGTACAAACTAAAATCACTTTATTCTCACTACATTTTACAAGTTTACACTAAAAAGTGAGATTATTACCAAACGTCTTTTTAAAGGAATGTACTAATACTTTCGTAATCCCCAGTAGTAAAGTAGTACATGTAACAGTGTCACTAGTGATGCATTATTTCCAAGCTCTGACCTCTATTAGTTTGTCAGGGCCATTGAAGCTGGCAACCTTTACTACCTCTCACATTAGTAAATTCCATAGGTTGACAAAGAGCCATGTGTATAAGTACTTAGTATTATCTGTTCTGAATCTCCCTTATTGAGTTTAATTGTAGGACGACATATTCTAATACTTATTGTGAGAGGGGGAGAAAAATGCCTTGCTAGATACATTCTGTACACACCATGTATAATTTGTTATATCTCAGTTATGTGTAACCTTTCCTGATTGAGATTTTCCTTACACCTTTTGGATTACAGTGGTACCTTGTATAAAGGAAATAATTCGTTCCAAATGAAATTATGTTAAGCAAATTTTCCTTTATACAAATTTCCCATAGGAATACATTGAAAATGGAGTAATCCCATTTTTATGTTGTACGGATTTGCCCCATAAGCAATTATGTTAAGCAAGTTTTCCCCTATCTCTGGAATGTTTTATGTTGTATAGATTTTATGTTATACAAACTCTTTGTTATACAAGGGTCCACTGTATTTTGGTTTCATTTTAATACAGTTTTCCCAACATGGTTATCTTTTTGAATTAAATCGTAGACAGTATTCCACATATGTTTGGTTATTCTCAGCTCCAGTTCCATGTCATCAGCAAATGTATGAAGTTGGCACCTTTTTGATATTCAGCTGCTCTAGGGCCCAGTTGTTTAGCCATCTATAATTTGTATCTCTTTGTTGTAACTGGATGGTGTGTACATGTAGTCAGTATGAAAGGAGATGAAGTTACGTCCTATAGTTAAAAGATCAACAGTGTCACATTTGAGTTCTTTAGAAGGATGGCATCCGATCCCGCTTAAATTGTCAATAAGGTTTAGAACTTCCCATTAGCAGCTGCTGACTCTCTTTGAGTGGGGGGTGATTTTACTTTACAGGAGAAAATACTGCCACAGGTTTGTTGGCTCTTAAAGGTGTTAGGAGACCTTTTATTTTGTATACTTTAGAGGTAAGGTGAAGAAACTCTGAAGCATCAGATGTTGCTGAACTACTACTTCCATCATCCTTCTCCAATGGTTAGGCTGCCTTAGGCGGTGGGAACTGGGATTTATAAATATCTGAAGTACAGCTCCACTTTAAAGGAGGCTTCTTTAACCTGGTACTTTCCTGGTGCCTTGCATTATAAACCCCACTGTTCCTGGCAGAGTTTTTTTTGACTCTGACAAGAAATTGTGATTCAAAACACTTGGTGAGCATTGGGTTGGGAGAGATTGGTCTGAAAACTCTTTCTTACATAGTTTGGGTCATTAAAATAGCAAACATGAAGTGTATTCTAAGCAAGAAGCCAGGACAATGCATTCTGCTAATCAACATCTTTATGTATTAACTTAAATGTTGTCATTGAGGAGTGTACAGCTGAAAGATTAGATTTAGTTTGAGGGGAATAGTAGTATTTCAATAGGTTTTTCCCCAGATCTACAGGGCATGACCTAAGAAAGCTTTTCCATTTTTTCACAGCAGCAGCTTCTACTAGAATAGCTAGAATAATCAATCTTTAGCAAACAGTATTCCTAGCTTAAGTAAACTTTGATTGCAGTAACAATAGGCTCTTGTGTGTTGACAGACACTCTAGCTTCAGTAGCCTATAAGCTTTCTTTGGCTGACCTATGCTAGGTTTTAGGTGAAACACAGGGCTTCTTGGTTGAAAGACTTCAGGCCTTTAATATAAGACATATGAAAATATAGTAAAAGGATATAAAATCATATCCAACTCTGCAGAAGCTTTTGCTGTTTGGAAAATTACAGATATCGGTTTGAAACATTAATCTTCTTGTCTAATTATTTGGTTCTTAGAATCAGATTAGAAAGAGAATATCTCAGTCTGTTTGTTTTTTATTAAGTATAGTGGTCATAAAATTATTATATATGACTTGGAGTTATAAATGTCCTACAGCTAGTATTAAAATGCAACTGAAATGTTTGTGACAGTCTAAGTCAGTGGTGGTGAACCTTCGGCACTCCGGATGTTTTGGACCACAACGCCCAGAATTCTGAGCCTCTATTGCCAATGACAAAGGACTTTGGGATTTGTGGTCCAAAACATCTGGTGTTCCAAAGGTTCACCACCGTAGTAGCTTATAGCTTGGACTGCCATGGCCTTAGCAAGTCTTCTTGGTTATGCTGATCCATTTTATCAAATGTTTCACTCAGAACCAAAGGGAACCCACATTGTCAACTTGTTTGGATTCTCAGAGATGTATTCATAGAATGATAGAATAATTGAGTTGGAAGAATCCTATAAGGCCTTTGAGTCCAACTCTCTGCTTATTTCAGGAATCTAAATCAAAGCAGGTCTGAAAGATGGCTGTCCAATTTTCCTTTGAGTGCATTCGGTGTTTCAGCATCTCCTTATTTTTAAGGACTCATCTCTCACATTTTATGTGTTAGGAAACAAAGCATCATCCTTGCTTGATGTGTTCATTGCAGTGACTTATTCCATTATCTATTTACCTTTTCCTTCATACACTCAGAAATGCACAATAAAACAGATACAATACAATACAAATGCTCAAATATTAGAAACATCATAAACATATTTCAGTTAAGTAAATCACCCCTGCGGAAACTCCTATTTTTTCACTTTAGTGGGATCTTATACCCTCCGCCTTGGATATAAATTTAGCTATATTTCGGATAACTTTTGTATTGAGACTCTGTGGCAAATATGAAAGTCTATGGTTAATGTTCCAGTGGACTGTTTTACCCAACAGGGCAGATAGATAGTTTTGCCTGGCAACAGAGTATAACACACAATCAAATAAAATGTATGTGCAATATCCTCAGTAGCAGGGCCCCCACAAATACAGGTTCCTTTGTGATAAGGCAACTGGTGAAAAAGTCCATGTTGGTCATGGAATCCGGCACTTCAAATGTTAGTCTGGTAAGGGCCTTTCTAAGAGATGAGATAGGCTCATTTCTAGATAGTTCTAAGGTGGAAAACAGTTTTATTTTTAGATAACCAACATAGTGATCTGTTCTTAGAAAGTAATTCCATATCTTTTTGGACACTGATGTTCCAGGCTCTCTTTCTGAAAATTTCTTTTGCCTAGTAGCCACTTAAGAATAGGTATTGAGTGGAGAGCCCATATTGTTCAATTATATTGCCAAGTTGACTGGCCCAGGAACTGGGCAGAGCTGAACCTATCTGTTCAACTAAACAGAGCTATGGAAGTCTATTGAGATCCATTGACTGGGCTGTCAACAAGAAGGTGAAAACCTTAAGCACTGAGTGACTGAAGAATGAGTAAAAACCTGTTTCTGCCCTATCTACATAAGCAGCAGTGTTTTTTTCAGTCCCTAATATACTTCTCAAAAAATGGGTCTGGACTTGTTCCAATTGAGTAGCTTTGCTAAGGCCCCATACTTCTGCACCTTAAGTCAGCATTGGCACATTTTTGCCCTGAATACTTTCATTAATGGGAGTAGATTACCAGGATAGCTGTAACTGAATAGTTTGTATAGCTGTTTAGTGCTTAATACAGCCTTTAAGGTGGTTCTTTTTAAATGATTCGACCACGGCCCTGTATGGCTGAAGACTATTCCTAAGTAAGTAAAGGAATTAACCTGTTTGATAGGCTCTCCATTTATTTGCCAATTATATATCGCATTTCATTTGCTAAATATCATCACTTTAGATTTAGTTTTATTTGAATAATTGTTAGTGTAGTAGGTATTCAGCTTTATTAACAACCTTTTAGGCCTATTTGCACAGGATTCAAATATGGCCTTGTTTGCACACACAGTGCTACATCAGTATTAGGGGGTAGATCTGTGAAAGAGTTTGCTATCAAAACGTGTTGTGATATCTGAACCCAGAAAGCTGGCGGTTCATCTTAACTATGGTTTACATAAAGGCACCAACTTCCAACGTTGTTATTTGATGAAATAAGATTAATAAAGCAGATTAAGGTTAAAGCCATAATGGACCATGGGAATCTTACCCCAATCATTTTCAGGTAAAATCCCATTTCCTCCAGACGCGAGCTACCAGGATTAATAAATAATGCTAAACTGTGTTTTAATTGTTCTCACAGCTATTCCAGAGGAAGAAGACCACCTGAACCCAAGGGTTGCATAAGTTCATCCTCAAAGCATTAAACCATCATGGTTTATTGTTATATGTGAATGCTATCTTTATGCATTTATTTTTCTAAAAGAAAAAGAAAGGGGGAAATTTGCATCCATAGACTGTTCTTATATGGATAGATGAACGTACCCATATGCCAAATCCCCAAAGCAAATCCCTCTAAGCTGTTATTAGCTGTGGCAGTGCTAATAGAGCCCAAACTAAACTAAACTGATACTTTGCTATACCAGGAAAAAGATAGATTTTAACATGTCTTCTGGCCTTCACTATTTGTATTGCTATTTCTTAAGTACAGTATTTACTTCCAACAATGCAACAAAACATTTCCGTACATTTCATGGTCTTATAACTATTCTGTGTTGCATGCATAATTCTGGAAGTCTCATATCTTGCAGAAGAACCTCAAAAGTAGCAGAATATGAGAATCATATAAACATGTTTGGTGCTTGTGTTCAAAGATACTTCAGAAACTAATATTTAATGTTTTTTACATGCATAAGGCACCAATGACTCACAAGCCTCTATTATAACATCCTGTTTCTAGTGGTTTATAGCATTGTCAACTTTTAACATTTCATTGAATCTCTGTCTTAAGCTGATTTTTTTTTTTTTTGAAGAGTTTTAGCAAACATAATTCATTATAATTTTCACAGCATTGTATAAGGGTATGGATATTTTTATGCTGTTTTTTGTAAACCACCGAAATAAAAACCTTGTACCTGTTCCCATGCAGTCCTATGGATCAGGCGAGTCAACTTTTCTCTATGGAGAGAGTTAAATAATCCATTCACTTAGGGACTATTGATATCAAGTATTAAAACGTCACTGTTTCTGAGCTGGTGATTTCTGAACAATGTAAATTAGCATTTCCTTGCTGGAAGCATGAGTGATAACTTTTCTATTTGCAATATTAACCTTTATGATTGGCTGCCTTTGCCATTATTTTTGTGAAAGACACAGACCTTCAGTATGAAATAATGGTGATGCTCTCATGATAAGGTATATTCTGTATAGTTTGGTCCCCATCATCTGGGGAAGATATAACAACAAGTAGGGTTTTTGTTTTGTTTTCCTATTTATGTGAGAGTGGCCAATGTATATCTAGTACTAATGCCATTTGGATTGTATCCACTTCTATGTCTTCTTATCACTAAACACTAGAGGCCAGGACGGCCTTATCTCTGTTTTCCTTCCGGAAACAGGCAAAGACCTTTCTCTTCAGCCCAGCTTTCCCTGAATGATGGCCTACCATGTGTATTTATATGAATCTATGGGTTCACATAGACTTTGTGTTTATGACTACTTATAACTGTGTTGCTTTAATGTAATGTTTGTCTATTAATGCTGTAAGATGTCCCTCAATTCCTTGTTCTCAAATACTTGAACATGTCTTAATTGTACTGGACTGTATATTACACCTCATTACTGTAAGCCGCCTTGGGTCATTTTCCAAAAAGAAAAGTGGGGTAAAAATACTCTAAAAAAACAAACAAACAAACAAACATACTTCAACTGGAAAATTAACCAAGAAAGGGAATTGAAGGAACTACTCATCAACACAAGGAAACCATTGCATTTGGAATGGAGACATTTCTCTTTGCATGCAATCTTTCCATATCTGTAACCCCCCCCCCATTTGTTTGTACAGGCTAGATATGAACATGAATGTCCTTGTGTAAAAACAGTGACAGAGATAAGAGTAGCTTGATTATCATTGCAGAGTGTGGTATGTGTAACTATGGAGGTGATGTCTAAATATTTATTTTGATAGCTTTATTCATGAAGATGAGGCTATCAATCCATCAGAGTCATGAGGGCTACATGTTGCCTTCATCATCAGGGAGCCAGTTGCTGGAGAACAAAAACAGCAAGTTTATGGACCTCACATTCTGCTTTTACTCCAGAAACTATTTAACAGCACATAACAAAAAGTAGTGTGACTAATAGGAAATAATCCAACAAATACAAATTGAACCATATAACCCAAAATGATCTGAAATAAACAAATCGGCAAGGCAGGTTAACAGTGACTCCAAGATTATGTTGCTTTTTCAATGCCTGCATCTTCAGTAGTGGTGAATTGCATCTATGTAGTTTATTTTCACAGGCAGATGTTCTGATCCTAGGAATAAAATGTAGGTAGTGGGTATTTAAGAAATCATTTCATACAGTTAGAAAATACAAAGTTTTTGTTTATCAGGTAAACCTGATTAAAAATGCAAACAATAACCTGAAGAATCTTATTTCGCTACTGTGGGGTACTGTGAAATAACTAATTAACAACAAGGCCTTCAAAAAGTTTCATGGAATATCTAGTATCACTGAGAAATTATTTAGCCAAAAACACAGGTGGCAATAAAAGGAATCCAAATATTGGGGCAGGGATTCAAGCAAAGAAGCTGACCCCAGAATGAGTGGGCCACCTGGAGGTAGAAAGGTAAAAGACAAAAATGTTTTACCCAAATAACAGGCATTTTTTACGCAAATAACAGGCAATTTCAGATTAACTGTAACCAAAAGGAAGCTGCAACAATCACCTCAAATCCAAAAGATGCTGCTGCTTGTATTACTGTTATCCAGGTCTTCAAACAATATCCAGTTTATGAATATGAGATTTGTGTTTTTGTATCTATGATTTAGAATGCCAGGACATTGCCAGATATTGTTGTGCAATATTGTAACCACATTGCTGGCAGGAAAAAGGATACCAAGTTTTACAAATCCAAGGACAGCCTGAATGTTCATGACACCCATGTCAGCAGTCAAGATGGTCTACTACAGGATAACTCTTGTGCTAAATCCCATTCACAAAGGCTGCTTTTACACGACCCTTAAGATCCGCTGGCAACTTAAATATGGATCCCCCCAATGTGGTTTTTGTCCTGGTTCCTGTGTTCCCACCATCCTGCACTCTGATTCTATTGCTTCTCTCTGCGGAGAGGGGAGAGAGAAAAAAATGCAGGCTCACCTCCGCCATCCAGCAGCTAATTGTTCCAGCCTGTTAGGATTCCTGTCTGTTAAAGGGGAGGGGGGAGGAACCCAACAAAAACAAACAAAAAGCCGAGGAGGGCCAGGCATGCAATGCTTTAAAACAGCAACAAGGAACAGCAAAAGGATTTTACCTCCTCCAGACCAAGTACTTGTAAAATGTGCTGGGGTGCGCTTAAGTGGGCGTGGTCATACTTTATTTTTTTCAAAGTCTGCTGCTGGTGGGAAAACAATTTTCTGCTCCGCATCTGCGAGCACTTTGGGGATCGTATAAAAGCAGCCAAAGATACACCAAGCAGGGGGAAATTCTAGAACTTGACCCTTTTTTATTAGTTAACCATTTCTCACCCAGACAGAAGCAACTCTGAGGAAGAAAAGCTCAATAGAACCAAAAGTTCTAAAAACATATTGTGTGCATGTTTTCTAAAAGATGTCTCATCACTATCTGAAATTTTAAAAAGAGGGGGCTCTGGATTAGCAAAGATTGTCAATTGAAACAAAGGTCAGATCATCCATATAGTGTGAAAGAAAGACAGCGAAAAAAGAAGGAATAAAAATCAAGTCACTTGAAATGTATTATTGAAGGAGAGCCCCCACAAACAGCAAGGGAGGCAAAAAGGTAGGTGCTCAATCAAGTCAAGGTTGAACTCTCACAGAGCAAAAATGGGTAATCTGAGTTTATTTTAACTTGAAAAATTAAATGAAAATATAAAACTGACCAAAAAAATCACCAGTATTGCTGGGGAAAGTGGGGGGAGCAGTAAGGACAGAGAGACTGTCTCCATCAAGAAAGACACCATTGTTTATTTGCAATATCTGAGCAGAACAGGTTACAACCGCCAGAATCATTTGACCAGTGTTCTTCCTGTTGCTGTGCTTTTTCATGGTTTCTATAGGGCCTCCCTTGACTGATTCTTTGAAAATAATATGAGGACTCTGAGACAGATAATTCAGATTCAATAGTTACTCCATTACTGACCTGTTTGGGCAAGACTTTTTTGAAATTTTTGTTTGAGGTTTCAGTTATTGTTTCATTCTATAGGTCCTTATTTTCTTTTTGTTTGATTGTGGGATCCCTCCTTTCTATATGTTTGAGTTTTTACTTGTGAGCTTCCCATAGATGTCTGGTTGGCCATTTTGAGAAATACAATAGATTACTGGACTGATCTAGGCATGACATTCTTGCTTTCCTGATTTTGTATTGTTCCATATTGATCCCATCGATTCCGAGACAATGGGCTCTTCTATTTCTAACTCCATGGGCTCCAGCTAAACTTCTTGACACATATTTTTATTAGAGGTCAGCAGCTGCTCTCTTTGCCTTTTCTCCCACAGTCCCATAGGGTTGAATTACAGTCCCTAAATTACTTGTCAGTTAGGGGTGCAGTTAGTCTCCCTGGAATTATTCCAGAGTCCATGTTCTGGAGGGCAGGGAGGAGGAGAGATCTTGGATCCATCACAAAACCATTTTAGAGAAGGCTTTTATAAATGTGCACCACAACTCAGGTTCTGCAGCTTGTGCTTCCTGGTCCATTTCCTCACTTGCCTCTCCAGAGTTGTGGTGGCATCCAGGCTAATATAGTCTTGTCCAGGCACATGTTTGGAGACTGTAGTGTCCGACTCCTGTCACAACTCAATAAACTTGATGAGGGTGGACAGCTTCTGGTATCTTCTCATATATCCTCTTCTTTCAAGATAGGTCGTGACCCCTTGCCTTTCCAGTTCTGATCCCCCCCACACACACACACACTTGACTCTACATCCTCCAGCTGTCTCTCCTCAGGATACTCTCTCTTGCACCTGCCAACTGGATGCCAACTGAGTGCATGTGCTTGAGAATATGACAGAAAGCCAAAACAATTGCACAAACCAGTTGCACAATTTAGGATTTATGCTGTATAAACTGAATAGGATTCTGGCTTGTGGTGAGTATCCATAGGCAATTTTGGTATGGAACTCAATGACATTTTATATTTATTTATTTATTTATTTATTTGAATAGCAGAACATTGTACCAAGTAATAAAGTATATTTTTTACTTCCTCTGTTTCAAAAGAATTGCCAGTGAAGCATTTCAAGCTTCTGGTTAAGAATTTTATATTTGCTTTATGGGTTCCTGTTCATATTTTAAAACATAAATCAATGTCAACATAAATCAAAATATAGTTTTAAATTTTATAGTCCCTAGGTATCTAAATCCTGTTTGAATCTACACAAATCATAAGTGGAGTCATGTTTTATGCTTCATTGTATTTTGAAATCACGTTGGGCTCAGGATTATCTGTCTGCAACAATAAAGATTGCCCATACTGCAGCTAAGAAATCAGAAGCAGAATGAAACTTGTAAGGGCAACAATTAAAGAACTAGAAAATATAATCAGGTGGAAGTTTGAGCAAAGGGTTTCTTTGTTATGACTTTTTAAATATAAACTATCCCCTCCCTATGCATATACAAATGGCTCTAATAGTTTCCTGATTTAAAATACTTCATACAAATTGAAAAAGCCAATCTTGTTTTCTTTGGAGGAAAATGGTTGATCACACCAGCTTTTTGAAATTTGGAAATAAACCAAGTTGTAGGGGGTTGAAATATTGATCCTCAAAAGGGGCATTTTAAAATGTAAAAATGTTATAAGACACTCTGGGTGGATCAGGCTTACCAGCAAGAGTGTTACAAAACAGATAAATGGTTGCAGATTTGTGAGTCTAGAAGGGAGATATTTGGAATGCAAAGAAGGTCACATAAACAGTCAAAAAGTTTTCTTTGAAGAATTAAAAAAAAGGTTTGCTTTAAAGCAAGAAATAGAGTAACAGTCCTCCAGAAAGAGAAATTTTGTCACATCTCCTGGGAATTATGATACAATTCTGTAAAGCATATTCAATGTATTTCTGCATTACAAAACACAGATCAGCTGGTACTAGCTATGAGTGCTTTTTGGTAAACATTTTCTCTGAGACCCAGCTTCTAATACAAGCTTTCAGCTTGCAAATTCCTTTTCTCTACCTGCAAAAAAACCCTGTCATTTTAAAAGCCCCATCTTCTTAGGTTTGCTTTGATTCTGCCAACTCCAGCCCATAGCCTATTAGCTGATTTCCAAGGAGGCCAATCAATTGTGTGGTTAGGGATCAGACTTTCCTGAGGTTCCATCCATTTTAAGAAGTGTATAGTTCTTTTCTTTCCACATTATAGTCCTGACATTCTCTTCTTTTCCTTCAAGATTTCTAAAATTGGATGAATGAACTTCTGCTAGTACTATGTATATGTTTTATACTAAGCATTAACATACACTCTAATGATATAAAACAAATTCAAAAAGCTAATTTGGATTTAAGAATTTTTTTGTTTGTTGTAATAAAAGGTGTAATAGATTGTAGAATCTGGAAGAGACAATTCAAAATTTTTGTCTAAATCATATTCTCAGCTCCACTTCTGAATTGATTTGCCATTATTTGTGTCAACCATAATTCTATTACTATAGGTAAAGCACGCTTAATATTTGTATACCTCCTTAATAATTGTGTTTATAATTCTTATTTTTTAACATTTAATAAAAGCCAAGTATTATTTATATTATTTGCATGCCGGCTCAATATACAAGTCAATTAATTGGTGTAATTAACTAATTCATTAGTTAATTAATGTGTTGATGGTTGATCAACACCCTTGCACAGATTAAACATGCTGAAAACAAAGGGAGCCTGAGCCCACTTTGTACCCTCTGAGAAAATGTTTTATTCTACCAGCACTATTGTTAAGAAGCTTTGTATGCCTTTAGATTGCTCCAGTGGTAAGAACCAGTGTGCTTTGGAATCTTGGCTGAAGAACACAAGGGAAGGAAGAAGCAAGGTCTAATAGGAAGTGACTAATTTAGGGTTGTTATTTTTAAATTCAAATTATTCATGTTTTCAGATGGGTTGGATTAATTAAGAAGTCATATTTGTAGTACCTGCCTAAGCCTAGCCTCACAACCTTGTGAGATAGATTAGCTTGAGGGGGGAATGACGTGCTCAATGCTATCAAATACAGTTGTAGATATATAGAATGTTGGAGTTTCCCACATCTAAGAGCAGTACTTTAGTCATTGCATTTAGCATACTCTTTAAATTAATGGAGCCTAAACGGATTTAGCTTAAAGATGGAGACAAGAAAGTTGCTAACTACAGTAAACAAGGAAGGGTGTTGCACTAACTGATAAAGTGATTGAAGTCATCTTCTGTTAGTGTTGGTGTCATGTGTTGTCAAGTAGCCTCTTACATATAGCAATCCTATGAATGAGTGGCTTCAGAATGACATATCATTAACAGTGCTTTTGAGCTCTTGCTAACTCAAGACTGTGCTTCCTTTATGGAGTCAATCCATCCTATATTTGGTCCTGCTCGTTTCCTGTTGTCTTCAACTTTTCATAGCATTATTATTTTAGAAAGTCTTGCCTTCTCATGATTCTTAAAAAAGTACAACAGACTCAGTTTCATCGCCATTCTCTTTTAAATATGCTATGTAGATGTGTGTTTCCATGCTCATGAAAAAAAATTTAACAGACAGATTTCATCAGAAGAGCTTTAGTTAAGTTGCTGGAGAGTGGTATCTATCTTAATTCAAAGTTTTTAATTTTACCCAAGGGTTTGGGGTTTTTACCCAAGACCCATCAAAGTCTACTATTTTTCGAGAATCAACACTCCTTCTGCAATGCATTCTGCATTCTAAAAACTTGCTGTGGAGCTCTGAGAAATCAATTTTGGTAGCATAGTAGGAAGTGAAGAAAAGTCCAAACCTTGTCACATTGAAATCGAAAGTATCCTTTGGCTCTGGATATTTATCTGCTCATTTCTTAATTAAAAGTCTAGTCAATCACTCCAATTCACGACCATTTTAAAGCTTAAATTCTGTTGGCCTAAGTTTACGAGAGCTCTAGAACGACCTGCATATGATTTATTGCTTAATGTAACACATAACGTAATTGTTTTATGTTTATTTCCAAAATGAATCTTCTTCTTCTTCTCTAGTACAACTTAGAAGCCATGATCTCAAAGTAAATACAGTATATGAGAAGCCAAGGATGATTCTGTTACATTATAGCATGACTCAACTCATCCCCCCCCTCCTCCTGAGTAAACAGACAGGATAGGCCCAGCTATGTTTAAGACAAGTGCTGCAGCGGTAAGAACACTAACTAGGAAATGTATGGTATTGAATTTATTAACCTTATTGAATTTTGAGAAAATATGCATATGATTGGCTTTAAAATACTGTATTCAGTTCTAACAGACCTCCTCATATCTCTCATGCTGTAAAGATGTTGTGTGTGACCATCAAGTATCCATCTGCATTGCAATGCAAACACCTGTAACAGGAATCACTAGAAAGACTTCTCCTATACAACATTTTTTAAATTGAACTCTTCTATTGACATACTTTTCTTAAGCATTTAGGTTTCTCCTTCTATCTCCTCAGTTTCCTATGCACTTGAGAAATTAAAAGATGAAAGGTAATTTGATGCATTTTTGCAGAACCATGCTACTCAGGGTTCTGACCTCATATTCCTTTAATTGTCCTGGTTGATCATTGGCATCTGGAACTGAGACAGGGAGCATGACCCTGCTTGTTCCTCTAACCTCTGAATGGCATTTGATTGCATTGATCATCTAATCCTCTTCAGTTAGTGAACACTAGTGGGAGTTGGATGCATGGTGTTTCACTTCTGATGGATCAAAGCCAACTGCTTTGATTGGATAACTGCTGCTCTGCCGTATGGGACTTGACCTGTGGGGATGGCTTGAGGTTCCATATTGCCTCCAAAGCTTTTAAATATCTATATTCATACTGTGGGGGAAATTGCTTGCCATCAGTATGTTTCAGCTGTATTTTCCTTTTCCATCAGGTTGGTGGTTGGTTCCCTAGGCAAATTTCAGAATCTAGCCATAGGATGACTAAGAGTAGAAATTTTGGCATTTTTACTAAAGTGGCAATCCATTAATATTGCTCACATGTGGGAGACAACATATTGTCCACATGTGCGAGTCAACAGATTGAAGGCATAAAAGAACTTTAAAATGTGATAGCTAGATATCCCTTAAACATAAAATACAGGAGTTAGAGATTTTTTAAAAATGGGTATGAAGTACATATATAATAGAAGTTTGAATCTTGCCTCAGCAGTGCCGTCATCTGTGTTCTATTTGGAAAGTCCAATTCAACAACTTGATGGTGTTGTCTTTCTAATCTGTCAGGCCATGAAAAGCACCATTTATTTTGCACAGCTTCATGTATTAAAGGAATAATTTGTGTTGATTCTTTAGCCATTAGTGTACATTACATAAGAACATAAGAAGAGCCATGCTGGATCAGGCCAAAGGCCCATCTAGTCCAGCTTCCTGTATCTCACAGCGGCTCCACCAGATGCGTTTGGGAGCGCATGAGACTAGATATCTGTCTCCTGATACCACTCCCCTGCATCTGGCCCTTGAAGTACCCTGGTTTAAAGCCTGGAGATTACACTTCTCCATCATGGTTTGTAACCTGTGATGGACTTTTCCTCCAGGAATCTGTCCAATCCCCTTTTGAAGACATCCAGGCCAGATGCCATCACCACATCCTGTGGCAGGGAGTTCCATAGACTTACAACGCGCTGGGTGAAAAAATATTTTCTTTTGTCTGTTCTTACTCTCCCAGCCCTCAATTTGAGTGTATGTCCCCTAGTTCTGGCATTTTGGGAGAGAGAGAAGAGCTTCCCTCTATCCACTTTACTCATACCCTGCATTATTTTGTATGTCTCAATCATATCCCCCCTCAAGCGCCTTTTTTCCAGACTAAAGAGGCCCAAATGTTTTAGCCTTTCTTCATAAGGGAGGTGCCCCAGCCCAGTAATCATTTTAGTCGTTCTCTTCTGCACCTTTTCCAGTTCCACTATGTCTTTCTTGAGATGCGGTGACCAGAATTGTACACAATACTCCAGGTGGGGCCTTACTATTGTTTTGTATAAAGGCATTATAATGTTCGCTGTTTTATTTTCAATCCCCTTTTTGATAATCCCTAGCATGGAATTGGCCTTCTTCACTGCTGCCACACATTGGGGAGACACCTTCATGGAGCTGTCCACCAACACACCAAGATCTCTTTCCTGATCCGTCACGGATAACTCAGAGCCCATGAGTTGATAGATGAAGTTTGAATTTTTTGCCCCAATATGCATTACTTCACATTTGGTTACATTAAAACACATTTGCCATTTCTCAGCCCATTCTCCCAGTTTGGAGAGATCCTTCTGGAGCTCTTCACAATCTTCTCTGGTTTTTACCACACGGAAAAGTTTTGTGTCATCGGCAAACTTGGCCACCTCACTGTTTATCCCTGTCTCCAGGTCATTTATGAACAGATTGAAAAGCACCGGTCCCAGGACAGAGCCCTGGGGCACACCGCTTTTCACCTCTCTCCATTGTGAAAATTTCCCATTGACACCTACTCTTTGTTTCCGGGATCTCAACCAGTTCTCAATCCATAAGAAGACCTGCCCTCTTATCCCCTGACTGTGCAATTTTCTCAGCAGCCTTTGGTGTGGGACTGTGTCAAAAGCCTTTTGAAAATCCAGATAGACTATATCCACCGGTTCACCCAAATCCATGTGCCTGTTGACCTTTTCAAAAAATTCTAAAAGGTTTGTCAGACAAGATTTACCCTTACAGAAGCCATGCTGATTTTCTCTCAGCAAGGTTTGTTCTTTTATGTGTTTTAAGATTTTCTCTTGGATGAAGCTTTCCACCATCTTCCCTGGGACAGATGTAAGGCTAACTGGCCTGTAGTTTCCCGGGTCCCCCCTCCTTCCTTTTTTAAAAATTGGTGTGACATCTGCTATCCTCCAGTCCT